>SJYW01034923.1:130190-182852 GCA_006410735.1 Raphicerus campestris
GGGCTCCAAAATCACTGCAGATGGTGATTGCAGCCATGAAATTAAAAGACGCTTACTCCTTGGAAGAAAAGTTATGACCAACCTAGATAGTATATTCAAAAGCAGAGACATTACTTTGCCAACTAAGGTCCGTCTAGTCAAGGCTATGGTTTTTCCTGTGGTCATGTATGGATGTGAGAGTTGGACTGTGAAGAAGGCAGAGCGCCGAAGAATTGATGCTTTTAAGCTTAGGTGTTGGAGAAGACTCTTGAGAGTCCTTTGGACTACAAGGAGATCCAACCAGTCCATTCTGAAGGAGATCAGTCCTGGGATTTCTTTGGAAGGAATGATGCTGAAGCTGAAACTCCAGTACTTTGGCCACCTCATGTGAAGAGTTGACTCACTGGAAAAGACTTTGATGCTGGGAGGGATTAGGGGCAGGAGGAGATGGGGACGACTGAGGATGAGATGGCTAGATGGCATCACGGACTCGATGGACATGAGTCTGAGTGAACTCTGGAAGATGGTGATGGACAGGGAGGCCTGGCGTGCTGTGATTCATGGGGTCACAAAGAGTGGGACACGACTGAGCGACTGAACTGAAGGAAGTCTTAAAAGTGGACAAAGTTTCAAGAATAGTGAGGATAAGAGGACATTTTTCAAATGAGGGATACTTCATGAGCAAAACCATAATGACAGGAAAAGACCCTAAAAGCAAGAGTGATAGGGAACAACCTGGTTTAGATGAAATGTGCTTACAGAATAGTGGCCTTGGAAGAATTACAAGGGATTCAGATTTAATAGAAGGTAAAATAGAAAAGAGGTTTTAATTTTATTTTGTCAAACCAGAATAATAAAAGATAGGTTCACCAGAACAAACAAAATAACCAGAGGAGGAAAATAAAAAGCTCATTCCACTACCCAGAGAAAAATACTTAAAAGAGCACTGCTTCAAAGAACAGCAGTCCATTTTCCTTATAGAGATGCATTTAAAGTCAATAATTCCCCCAAAGCAGTCTATAAAAAGGCATGCTAGGCTGGCTGGCTAGAATATCAGAGAAACTTTTAAAGGCTTCAAATTCCTAGGTAGCACCACAAGCAGAATTCTCAGGAATGTGGGAGGTGCAGGCTTAGGAACCAAAGTTAAACCTACAATTTATCTAAGAAAAAGCCATAACAGCGCCACATATTTTTGACTTTCTTCCAAAGGTATAGCTATTTAGGCTAACCTTTTAAAATGGCTGCACTCCCATACATTGAAGATCACCTCTAGGAAATTCATTATTGCAATTTCCAAAGGGAATGAAATCAAATCAGAAAACATTTAAGGGGCATCTATCATGTGTCATGTATTATACTACATTCTGGGGATTTAAATAAAAACATGACTTGGTCCCTGCTTTAAAGGAACTTAAAATACTGAGACTACTGAAAATATCCTGAAAATACTGAGAATATTGTCCACTCTACCAGATCTTACTCTCAGGAACCAACTGTACTTTCCTGGAATATCAACTTATTTTTGACTTGTAGACCATTTTTACTTCATTTTTTCTACCCTTATTTTTTGGTTTCAGATTATTTTTTGCTTTTAAAATCTGAGTATGCTATATAGATATATTGTAAGGACTTCAAATAGTTTCTGAGTAAGATATGAGTAACACAAGCAAAATAATCAAGCAAAGTTCCCTCTCCCTCAGAATATGGTTTTATTCATATAGCCTAGAGCTATGATGCTTAAACAAAGGTACACTCAGAATTATCTGAATATCTTTTAAAAAAATATATACTCTGGACCCTTCCTCTGTAGATACTGATCCCAATAAGTCTCAGATGTTATGTCCTCAGAAACAGTCTCCCAGGTAATCCTGATGTATATACCAGTAGTAAAGAACTGCTGGCTAAATCTCTAAACATAAGTGTTAAGGTAAATTTTCTTTTGCAGATTAAGATATACTATGATATGGACTGAAGAATACTCTCCTATCACTTATTACTTAGTTTCAATAAGACAATGAATCATGCTGAAGAAGTGATGCCTATGGATTTTTTTGGTTATCTGTTAGCAAAAGGGGAACAAATACTCATTTAATTAATGCAATATAAATTAATACTCTTATCTGGAATATCATTCTGAAGAAACTGGATTTTAATGGTTCTTAGGTTTTAACTTTATTGAAAAGATTTTCAGGAAGAGAAGAAAAATCACTGACGGATTTTACGAAGAAGATCTCCTTTTATTACTTCCACTAGTCACTCATAATCCTAATGTACACTTGAGAGATAAATACAGGTTCTCTATGATATTATGAAAGTATTATATCAAATTAAATTATTTGAAAACTGTAGGGAGAAATAGGGAAAAAAAATGGCATGGGCATTAAAGTAAAATTTTTCTGCTAATGAAAGAAGATACGTAATTCCAAGGAACAATACAATAGATTCTCTTATTCAGCTGTGTATGTTAAATTGTCCTGCAATGACAGATAGATTTCTTAATGTGATATGTAAGATAAGATAGTAGTTGAAATCAATTTTTAATCAATAATCTCACACACATCCCAAATTTACAGATTTACAATATTCTATTTCTATTAACTCAAAGTGCCTATTTCTAGTAATTCTATAGAGGACACACAGTTTTCTACTGAGGCAGGACTGTCATTGCCTTCTAAAAACTCAGTCCTGAACATAACTATCCTAACAGTTACATGTGAATTGACCTTTACCATCTCTTTATTTTTTAGTTATTCTAGCTCCTCTTAGCTGCTCTTCAAGTTTTTTTTTTTTAAAAATACTAAAAAGAGACATGAACGGATCTGCACAATGCCCACTGCTCAATTTTTTAAAACTTATAAAACAGGATGTAAAGTGTATAATAGAAGTACTACTCATCAGAATAAAAAGGATATGGAGCATGTACATGCAGCCTTTTCACAGAGAGAGAATGTAACAAATGTAAATGATGGGGAAAAGCTGGCAAGTCCTGTCAGATAGGAATATTAGTGGGAAATAAGTCTTAGCTTGACTTAGTAAAAATAAAATGTGTTAAGTCTGTAAATTTGGATACTCTTTTGAGAAACAGAAAAGATGAAAAGCAGACTGTATAGAATTTAATATTGTGATGCTACAAAATATCAGTGAACCAAGAATAACAGAGTTAGAGCTTGACCAGTGACCAGAGGACTCACCTTCACTGAGTGCTCAGGTGCCACTAACGTTTACGCCATTTATACAGCCCTGTCCTCCCACCAATATGAACAGTCACAAGCAAATGGAGGTGTAAAAAACTAAGTGAAGAATAACAGAGTAGCTCCATCTTGGGGTAAGTTCTAGGGAGTAATGTGGAAGCAGATAAGGGACGAAATCACAAAGAGATGGATGGAACTAACTCAAAACTGACCGGAACTGTAACAAGGTTTCTAGAGTTATTTGAACTCAGAAACCTCTTGATAGCTACTGAGCTATTTTATTTCCTACCAACATGGACAAGGCTACTATAATGAAACTGCACTGTTGTAAAACTATAGAGTTTCACCTGCTCTACACATTGGCCTTTGATGTACATGCATAAAGTGCAGTCCTTGTCTGGTATGGCTCACCAAAGACTACAACAGTGGTACTGAAAGGCACTGTACTACACACTGCATTTATGTATCAATATGGCAGTATGATACCATTTCATAGTCTTTTAAAAATGCTGACTCAATGCTGCTTAAAATCAAGATCTAGGATATTCAATTTGCATGAAAACAAGTTACAAGTCTGGAAAGATCTGTGCATGCCTATACATCAGTCACCACAACATACTGTAGTCTTACAGATCTCTCACTGAAAGAGGAAATTCGTCTAAAGTTCAAAGGAGAATGCTAAAATTTATCTAGGTAAAGGTGCATAGGAATCTGTCTGTAAAAGACAAAATTAAACAAACACCGAGAACGCTTTCTTACAAAATAAAAACAAAACACACCAACCTTACAAAAAAAAGGGTGATTCAAAATGATCCACTCAGAGTAAATTTAAAAAAAAAAGGGAGAGACAAATGAGTTTAAGGAAAAGATCTAATTTATCTCTTCTCATTTCCCTAACCACTAAAGAGAAATAGTACCTTCTTTACAATACAAAATGTCATCTTAAATTATATTCACAACTTAATCCTAAGATGAATCTTAAAAAACCATTGGCCATTGTATTTTCAATTGTGAAAGAATGTATTTTATTTTATTTTTGTAGTCCGTAATATTTTATTGATTTCACCAGCTAGTAAAATCATTTTTGAAAATCATATTTCAAAAACCATTATAGAATCGTTAAAATATTTATATTTTTATATACTTCTCATTTGTTTTATAGATTACACAGATTTTCTTCACTTGGAATATATAAAAATTTAGCTGCTGATAATTTGTCTTTTATGAATTCTGAAAACAATCAAATAAATACTCTACATTAACTAATACTATTTACCAGTAGTGTTATTTTGCTTAAATATGAAATTAGAGTGCATTCTCTTGAAAGCTTTAGTGAATTGGCAGTTTCACAGTTTTTCTAGGTATCTTGCCAAGAAAAGTCAATCAAAGTAGGCAACATACATAGATGGAGAGTTAGCAGAATTATCTCATTCAGCTTAAAAATTGTGTGTGTGTGTGTGTATATATATATATATTTATATATAGTGTTATCTAGCACTATCTAGCAAAGGGATAAACTAAATTGTTGCTTTTATCTCTGAATGATGGAATTTCAGATTTTTTAAATTGTAGTCTTCATAGTATAGGATAAAATTTTTTGCTCTTGCTTTTACAATGAGCATATCTTATTTTTATAACTATCAATAAATATGAAATTGATAAAATGCAATAAAAATGGACTAACCTGTGGTCACAGAAGACTCAGACTCTCTCAATTTCTGAGATGCTAGAAGTTTTTCCTGCAAGGCTTTCTGAGCAAGTTGTGCATCCCATTCTTCTAGTTCTTTCTCAAATCGCTGGTTGTCTTCCTCAACAAAATCTCTTAAGTCGGGGGGTAGTGTTTCTATTCCAACAAGGGCCTGCCCAGTTTCTTTATTAAACTCCTCTGAAAATCATATTTCAAAAACTATTATAAAATTAAGGATTAAAAAAATGCAATATGCAAAATAGAAGGTATTTCAAATGTTAAAGTTGAAATTATTACCATCTAGCAAATCAATATTACTTATATATTAAAAGAAAACTCAAACAAATGCTCAGAAAAGCAAGATGCAAATATGTGATCATCTATTACAGGTAATGTTCTCAGCTTTTATTTTTATTCTGAAGAGTAAAAAAAAAAAAAAAAAGAAACAAGACATAAAGCCAAAATTGTTGCTACTCAAACACTGACATAGTACTACTTTTTCTACTATGAAATACCAGATACTTGATTATTCATGAAGCAAAACTTACCACAAAATGAGAAGTAACGCATAACCTCAAAGCTCAAAACAGAACTAAAATTCTTTTCCATCTGAGGCAGTTAAGTATAGCAATATATTTATATACAGTTTGAAATCTAATCAATATAGCAAAGTTTTTCTTAAAAATCACATACATAGAATCTAACAAGGTTACTCAACCTCCACTACACATACATAAATTAAATTTTAGCTTTTCAGTCATAAATTCACCAAGTTTTGCTGAATGGTTAAATACAAAAAGAAAGTTGATTTCTATCGGTCTCAACAAACCTTTATTACATGCTTTCTTTTTAATATGCGAAGTCTGTATTAGAATATGAGAAGTAAAAAGATTAAGACCATGTCATACTATGACATGTGCCTGTCTGTGAGCAGATCAGAGTGAAGTGGGAAAGGCAAGCCAGCATATAATTCCAGTACAATAAGTGCCCAATACAAGTATGCTATGAGAAGACAAGAACGGATAGTTTCTGGCAGGTTCAAAGAAAACTTGGCAAAGCAGATGACACCTGAATTGAATCTTGAGATGAGCAGGAATTAGGCAAAAGAAGATATAAGATCATCACTGGCAAACATAAAAAACATAACATATTGATATAAATATGTGAAATGATTTGGTGTGACCCAAAGAAGTTTAAATATCAGTCAAGTATATGAAGTTTGAAATGAAGAGTGGTTGTAAATGAATCTGGAGAGACAATTAGAAGCCATATAATGGAGGCTTTACAAGTTAGGTGAAGAAGTTTGAATATGAGTCAATGTGTGATAGAGTCATGAAAGGGATTTTAGCAAGGAGAAAAAGTCCAAGTTATATTCTATAATAGTTACATTATAGTTAACTCTGAATCCAAAATATATCCCAATTCTCAGCCCTGGTCACATTACTTTTCAATTCCAGTTTTCTCACTTACAATAACCCAAAAGCATTTTCCAAATATATCCATCACCTTCTTGAGTAAACTACACTTAACTAATCATACCAGAGACCAGAATGAAATTAAAGAGCTACTTATTTAAAAATATATATTGCCCTATATATTTCATATTCTTACCTTGTATTAAGAATTGTGGTTTGTCATTTATGTACATTAAACAGTATGCACTGGCATTTCTGTAACCACCAAAAGAATCTCTCACTAGCTCTTCCCACGATGATTTTGTAACAGCAATATCATTGTACTTCATCCACCTGTTTTCACGATGATCAAAAATGTATGCCCAGTAGTGCCCAGCATTAGCCTGACCTTCATGAACTAAAACAGCATGTAAACGATAAGGGACCTAAACGTGAAAACAGAGTTAAACTGCAGTTAAGTACTCTATTATAATCACATCTCATGAAAATCACAAATCATCTGATGCGAGGGTTCCCTTGAAGCATATGTTTTTTAACAAGAGTAAATTGGCTGGGATTAGAGTTTTGAAAAAATTAAACTATGAAATAAAAATAGGCAGGGAAGAGGGAGGATAAGTAAACTAAAGACATGTAAAGCAGACAGGTGTGTAAATAGGGTGATTTTCCAAACTCTGGAAATATATTTGTTGATTTATTTAAGCTATCTTTAGAATAAAGAATTTATATAATGAATATTTATACATTTAGCATATGATTTGCTTAAATTTTCATAATTATAAAGTGGTGGGTAAATTCAGCAAAATGGCATACATAAAGAGCCATTATATAAATCTCAAAGTTTAAATGTAACTGAGCCCTTTACCTTCTCACATAATCTTAGTATCCTTAAACAACCATATAATTTCTCCCATATAATTTCTTAAAAATACTGAAGCACTTTGAAAAATTTTAATAAATTTTATTACAAAAGAATAAAATGGTAGGTAAATACCTGTCTCTTATACACATCTTAANTTATATAAATCTCAAAGTTTAAATGTAACTGAGCCCTTTACCTTCTCACATAATCTTAGTATCCTTAAACAACCATATAATTTCTCCCATATAATTTCTTAAAAATACTGAAGCACTTTGAAAAATTTTAATAAATTTTATTACAAAAGATAAAATGGTAGGTAAATACAGAGAATACAGAGAAAAATAATGTAAAAATCTTAAAGTTCAGCAAAATTTTATAACACAAAGTATGAGAATTAAGCTAACATAAAGATAAAATATGTAAATAATTTAGATAATGCTTACTAGCTCAAAATTCAACTTACTTGGATCATAGATTTGTCAGAGTACATTAGCTCAATTGTGCGATGGATTCTAGATATGCTTTCCTGTAAATCTAAGGATAGAAGATGCCATTTAATGATCAAAATCAAGTATGTTTCTACTGAGACTAGAAAGGTAGGAAATAAAGGTTTTCCTACAAATATGCTAGAGGAGTAAGAAAAAGTTTCTAAAACTATTCTTAAAAACATTACTATTCAGAGTCTGTATAAAATGAATTCAGTTCTCCATAATAAAAGATGCAGCACAAATGAGAAATTAAAAACCAAACAAATTCAGTTTATTTTAAAAATGAACTGAGCCAAAAAAATGGAATTTTGTTCAAATTTATAAAAGAAGGTTCCAATGAAAATTAAAGTTAACACCTCCCCCCTCCACATATTTGTATAAAACAGGAAAACTTTACAATGAAATAAAGTAACTTCATATACATATATATGTAATTGAATAAAAATCCACTATAATCACCAATGGAAATAAAGTTGTGAGACTCCCATTACCCACTATTTCTACTTCAAGTAGAAATCTATCCTACATAATTACTTAGAGGCAGGAACATATACAGCTATATTACCCATAATTATTTTTTAAAAATCATAGACAACCTAAATATCTGTCATACAGTATAACCACATTATTCTATGAAGCTATTAAAAAGAATCAAGCAGACAACATGAAAGCCTACCCAAAAAAAGTAACCTTAGAACAGGAAAGGCTTTTTTTTAAAAAGCTTGATAGAAAATACGGTAACCATAAATGCAAAGACTCCTCCCCAAATTAAAAAAAAAAAATCTACAGTCTAGAAACAAAAACAAAAACCAACATAAAGAAAATCAAATGACAAACTGGAAAAATAGTTATCTGCCACCTACACTACAGGTAACAGGTTAACAGGGCNGCAAAGACTCCTCCCCAAATTAAAAAAAAAAAATCTACAGTCTAGAAACAAAAACAAAAACCAACATAAAGAAAATCAAATGACAAACTGGAAAAATAGTTATCTGCCACCTACACTACAGGTAACAGGTTAACAGGGCTTCCCTGGTAGCTCAGCTAGTAAAGAATCCGCCTGCAATGAAGGAGACCCCAGTTCGATTCCTGGGTCGTCAGGAAGATCTCCTGGAGAAGGGACATGCTACCCACTCCAGTATTCTTGGGCTTCCATGGTGCTTCACACAGAAAAGAATCCACCTGCAATGCAGGAGACCTGGGTTCAATCCCTGGCTTAGGAAGATGCCCTGGAGGAGGGTATGGTAACCTACTCCAGTATTCTTGCCTGTAGAATCCCCATGGACAGAGGAGCCTGGCAGGCTGTAGTCCATAGGGCTGCAAAGAATCGGACACAACTGAGCAACTAAGCACAGCATTACAGGCTAATATTCACAACATTTATGTTTCTATTAAGCAAGATGACAAACCATTCAATATAAAACTTGGATAAATATCACAAATTTATTTAGAAACAGAATTTCACTCATGACTAATGAAACTGAAATCAAGGCACTATAATACCATTTTCATTTCAAATATCAGACTACCACAAATTAAAAGGTGCCCAGAGCTAGGGAGAATACTGGGAAACAGGGTGTCTCACACAGAATTAGTGAGACTCTAAACTGGTTCATTGCTTGGAGAGGGGTGGGAATCTTTAATACCTGAGCCATAGGTCCAAAACCATATGACACGTCTCTCAAGTTCCTCAATTTAAAATGACCAGAAGTGGACTCATCATATTCCTTCTTCCTTCCCCAAGGTGGAGGCGACCCACCATTCTGCCCTTTTCCACAGTGCATTCTATCCATTTAGTCATTGATACCACCATGAGGAACTGAGGGAACCAATCCTGATACCCCTGTCTCTCACCTCTAGTCAAGGACCCACAGCTGTCAGCTGTCTCCAAAGAATAAACCAAATTCATTTTCTTCTTCCTTAAATGCTACTTTCCTGGTGTCAAAAGCGTCTTAGTTTTTAGCTTTCTGACTGGACTCTTATAGAAACAAACATAACATGCCTAGTTCAACAGAAAATTATCCAACAACCTAACACAGTATTCAGAAAAAACTATGTGCTTAAGTGATGTTCACTAATTATTTCAAATATAAAAAATTACCTTATATATGAGAATACTAAGGAAAATCTTCACAGTAACTAATGCTGTTAGTTGCTCTCCCACCTTATTTACTATTAAATTAGGACTGCTCTTTATTTCCATATTGTCTATAAAGCATCTAGTTGGGCTTTAAAACTAGATTTAAAACCTAATAAGTGATATTGTTTAGTGTTAAGTCCAACCTTTTGATACAAAAGAGGAACTCCTAGATATTTTCCAAAGATCAAGAAAAAAGATAAATCTACCATATAATATCCACATCATTTCATTTTAGCAACACTGAAGTAGGAAGGCGATAATTTAAGAATAAAGGAGCATTCCTTCTAAGAATGGAGGATGGCAACTGAATACCAACATGCTCACCGTTCCTCCCCTCCCAGAGCATAGTCCTTATTTTTCTTATGCCAGTTAAAACTAGTTACAAGACTGGCCCTGAGTTACTAGATCATATTTGGAAATCTGCTAGAGCAGACAGAAAATTAAAATTCACATTTCTAGTTCTTCAACCTAGAGAAAATGTTTTTCACTTGAACTCAGCACAGGCATCAAGGGAGGTACATAGTTGGTTATGTACAAAATCTGATGCTGGATGATGTTTCACCAGTGGAGTACCTGTGAATACCAGCTTGATATAAATTTAGAGCACTAAACCAGAAAATCAGACCATCTGCTAGGTCATTAATCAGCTAAGTAATCCAAGGAAAATCTTTTGGTCTCTCTAAAACTGATATTAAGATCATAAAAAAGGAAGCCAAATGAGCTCATCTTATAGAAAACACTTTGTAAGGGGGGGGGACAAAAAAAACCCCATTTTTAATATTTACATATGAAACCCATAGATGACCTCCCTTTTCAATTTTAACATTAACCATGTCCATCTGAGGTGAGAGTAGTTCTGCTATGAGAAGCTTCTTACCTCTGGTGTCATTTTCTATTTCTGTCCTCCAGCGATGTAAACAGCTTTCTAGCACAGAGAGTTCTTCTTCTGTTATGTGCCTTGGTGCCGGATGCATGGGCAAGTCTGGAGGTATCCGGGACTGAGTGAATGGTTTGTGTATTACTGATCTTGATGAAATGGCAGCTATTGACGCGGGTGATGTGCTTGGCAGTTCTGAAGAAGGAGCTCCCTGTTGGTCTGTTGTGCTGTATTTTTCAAGCATAGAATATTCATTATTAAACTTTCCAAACTGAAGCTTTGGACAAAGATTATGAGCTAAATAAACAATATTAAATTGGCTTATAATTACAAAAGACAAAAGTTAAAAAAAAAGAAGTATGTGGATTAATGTAACATCCAAATGAGATTCCTACTACATGGAACTACATTATTATAAGGATAAAACTGGGGCTTTATATTATAAATGGCTCAATACCATTTACTTATACAAATCTATGTATACCAGATTTATAAAACCTTCCCTTGCTGATCCTTACCAGCTTACACTACAGAAAAAAAATTCTCATTTAATAGTAGTATTTCATGGATGAAAGAAAGGCTGACATACATACCAAAACAGCCCAAAGTATAATTCTGAGTGTAAAAAATAACAAAAACTTTAATCCACAGTCATAAAAAATCCACTGAAATCCAATGAAATAAGAAAGTCCCTAGAAGACCAATACAATCTTCTAAGTTCACTAAAATAAATCACAACGTGCATTTTATAAAAACCTTCTTTAAAGGTATCAATTACAATATTACATAATACAGGAACACAGCTATCTCTTCTATCAAGGAAACTTTTTACCTTGGTAATATCTGTGATGGTACAGAACCACTAGATGGGGAACTAGCATCAATATCATCAACAGGAGAAGTGCAAACAGGTTTACTTGAGGCAAATTCCAAGGCGTACTGCAGAACATCCACCAAGGGAAATCGTTTGGGACCCGAACCATAGCTTAAATATCTGTTAACCATAAAATGCACAATTGCTTAAATTAGTGTAAAAAGCACACTTATTTCAATAATTGTTCTAAAATACTACAAAAACACTTTAATATTCCTCAACAATAAAATTAATTTTCTTTTCAAATGATGGTAAAATTACATATACATTCAAGAAATAAGTTAAATGTTCTCTAGAGGAACAAAACCAAAGCTGAAAAGACTGAATGTATATATACACTGTTATAAATTTCAAATGCTGCTGTAATTTATAATCCTACAGTAAAATGAAAATTGACATTTTCATCTCCTCAGGCTTTTTATCTTTAGATCTGTCATCTGGTCTTAAGATGATGGCTAATATCATCCCCCTCCTTTTACCTTTGATTATATTTCAATATGATTATTGATACCTTTTAAGAATTAAAACTATTGAAAAATAACATTTTATATTAAAAGCTTTAGATCACTCATTTTCAAGTGAATAGTAAAACAAGGGGATACAGATTAGATCAGAGGTTGCAAACTGGGATCTTTCAGACCACATTTTAACCTGTAGACTTCTGTTTGAACTACAGACTATTTGATAGTCTAGATTCTGGCTTCTTTTGGAAACAGGGAGTTGATATTTACGCATGGCACTGCCTAGTATAGATGGCAGGCACCATCTTTCCGCAGAGCTGTGCTCTCTGACTCCCTCTGCTCACTTGACTTGCTTCCCTTCTTTATAAAGATTCCATTCTTTATAAAGCTCATGGGCATCTGTGCTCTTGTATCTTCAGTGTTAAGGAGAAAAATTCAGCTACCATTTATTAATGGAAATCTCAAGAGTAGTGTTCAACCTCACACAAGAAGAAACCTCAATCATAAGTTAGTTTAACTTTGTACTTTCAGTACCATGAGTATTATCTCTTGACAGTAGGAATATTTAATTTTAAATAATTTTCTAATGCCAACTATGAATTAATTTAGTCTCTAACAAAACTCAAGCTTAAACTGCTGCCGCTGCTAAGTCGTGTCTGACTCTGTGTGACCCCACTGACAGCAGCCCGCCAGCCTCCCCTCTCCCTGGGATTCTCCAGGCAAGAACACTGGAGTGGGTTGCCATTTCCCTCTCCAATTCAAGCAAAATATCCATCCAGAACGATTATCTATATGTAGGATCACAAGTCATTCAAAGAGAATTTTAAATTAAAACTCTAAGCAGACATTAAGAATATGAGTTCCTATAGTTAGTTCATAATTTCATAAAAGTTTCAATACCTTTCAAGTCTTTGTTGTAATACTGTGAGGTAATCTTTCAGTCTCTTGATCTCTTCCCTCTTAATTCTTGTTATTTCTCTGTTTCTATGCATGTATCTATCAGGAAAAAGAAATACAGAAATCATCAGTATTTCCAAACAAGAAATAGATACAATATTAAGTCTAACCACCACCACAGAAGATTAACTCATCTAAAATTTTATAATAAAACATTAGAGAATACAAATTAATATTTTTCCTTATAACATTATTCCCAGTAACTACACTTTTCTAAATAAAAGAGAACTCCATTTTCCTTGACAAACGGTATTAGAAACATTATGCAAAAAGTAAAACTTTTTAAGGAAATTAAGCAAAAATTTTCTCTACGAAAATAACACTTTACTTGGATACTAAATTGTTTCAAAACTAAATCATGTATACCAAGTCATACCTGTCCAGATATAAAACTTGAGGAAATTCTAATTTATTGTGAATTTTTTCTGGTCTTCCCAGTGCTTGATTAAATTCAAATCTTGACAATTCAAATGTTAACACAGGTGGCAGTTCAGTAAACCAATGCTGAAAGGAAGCAAGAAAAAACCTTAACACGACCTTTTTTATTTCCTCCAGTACAATTCCAGACACAGAATGTTCGTTAGCAGTGGCATTTTTACATGCATCATCATAATACCAACATCACAAATAACTGACTGTGTATGCAATTTAGTTAAAACTCAACTTCTTCCTAGAAGTTTTTGACACCTTTTTAAAATTCCAGTAGGATAACATACAGGAAAGAGAAAAATCTTCTGATGACTTTTCTTCATTGGTAATTCTTTACATTAGAATTTCGAACCCAAAGTGAAAAACACTGAATGAAAGTATGGCTTTGTATCTCAATTGTTCTGGCTTCTTCAATCTGATGTCACAGTTATTACCAGGAATGACACATATACTTAATATAATCAACCACACTGTCAAAAACCTGTGAGGAAGCTACTTGTAAGATGTAATATACAAAAGAAAAAAATACTTTATAGCATAAAAGACCACAATTCTCANGCTTCTTCAATCTGATGTCACAGTTATTACCAGGAATGACACATATACTTAATATTATCAACCACACTGTCAAAAACCTGTGAGGAAGCTACTTGTAAGATGTAATATACAAAAGAAAAAAATACTTTATAGCATAAAAGACCACAATTCTCATGATAAAGCTAGAAACTTATACTTTCTTGTTTTAAATTTAATGTTCCTACCAGAATTTTGGCACATTTAAGAAAGAGATCAATTACTATCAAATACAGCATTTACTTTAAAAATTACTAGTGCTTAAAGATTTGAATGCCTGCTTGCTATGAGACAATTCCTCTACACTTTGGCAACTGTTCAATTAAGCATAAAATGCAACAGAACTTCAGAATTATTTTAACAAACAGATTCAAGCTTTACATAAACCATATTTATTTAAAGAGAAAGAAAATAGAAAAAACTTGTGAATCAACAAATAAGTATAAAATAATGTAACAAGTATTTTTTTTAAATGTTTAAGCTGTGCAGTGTCCTTCTATAAAAAGAAGGCATACTATATTGCAGCATACTATATTATTTATGGTATTTTCAAGGGCCACAAAATATCACCACATAAATGTCAATAAGCTCAGTATGCTAATTTAAACATCCAAGAGAGGAAAAAAAGGCAGGAAAATGCACATTTGGCAAACTGAATATGATCTTGTAAGTTGCTACTCTTCACTAAATAAAATCAGTTAAAGTAAATGGTTATTCAAAACTATTTCATACTTCCCTGGTAGCCCAGTGGTTAAGATTCACAGGTCTAGGGTTCAATCCCTAGTCAGAAAACTAAGATTCCACATGCCAAACAGCTTGGCTACAAAAAAAAAAAGGCAATGCTAATGATTACTTGAATTGAGATTTCCTGAGTCGGAGTTGGTTGATCTTTTACTGATAGCTGAAGTAATTTGTTTTACATGGATATTATCTGAAACTGACAAGAGAAAGTTATGAAAGATCTAATATTAGAAATATCCCTTAAGTTTTAAAATTTCTTGAGCAAAGTTTGCCTATTTGCTTTGGCGAGGTGTTTGGTTTTTTTCCAGTTAGTTTTAATCCACACGTAAAATTACTATTAAGAATTAAAATATACTCTACACATATCACGAGGGAAACTTTTGATGTCTTAGGATGATACTCTCTATTCAACTTCATAATACTTGAAAAGTAGATTTCAAACTCTATTACCTTCATTTTTTCTTACAATGGTTTAAATGTTACTATTTAAAATTAAATATAACTATTAAGGTATGCTTACTGTTTCGCTTTAAATAACGAACATACTTTAATTCATGGAAACCTACAATGGCCAACAGAAATGAAATAACCCAATTTGGTGGTATGCTTTTCTGTAAGCCACAAACAGTCCAGGAAATAGGTTCCATATCTTATGAAAGAATGTTCATAATATGTTATGTCTCTGTGTAGATTTGGCTAATCTAACAGCAATGACAGTTTTTTCCTACTACAGGATTTTCCTACTACATGGTTTCACTTTTTCATTTTAATGCTGCTCAGGACAAGAAAGGATAGCCAGACATTCCCTAAATTCATTAAAAAAAATATTACGGGTGTGTTGAGCTCTGTGATTTTAGATTATAAGTACAGCAGTATATAAAAGAGAATTTTAAATAATATAAAACAAGACATATTTTTCCTTTCAAAATATTTTCCCATTTAGCAACAACCTATACTTAATTCTCTGATAAGCCATGAATTTTGTGAAACACCTGTCACTAAAGGTAAAAATGATGCTTATATTCTTGATATCTCATCATTATTACTATTATTATTACTACATTATAAAATGAATAGACGGGGTAATAGAGTTTTGCGGTTGGTAAAAAAGAACTTAGATTATCAGTACTGGCAACAAAAGTACTCCTGAATTTACTCTAAATATAAATCTGACCTGTTAAAATATTTTCCAGAGAGAATGTAGTCATTTTTATGAGCTAATAGCATATTCTTCTATTAATATGATTTAACTATCTTGCTTTTGTGAGATTACATGTATATTGGGGGAAGAAATAAGAAAAAACAGACCTATTCATTAAAAACAGACCTGCAAATTCCCCACAGAACATCAAACAAAGCTACGATATAAACTAAGCCTTAGAGGAGAAAACTTGCAATTCGAATTCAAAACTCAGTTTCAGTCATCTGACTGTCTTCACTCCTTTGCTCTATTTGTTTCCTATATAATATCTACATGTATCTAATACTGCACATGTAGGTATTATTTCTGCAATGTAGTTTTTAGCTAAAGCTCTGTAAAATTTCTCTCAGCACTTTGATTATAACTTGTACAACCCTGAAGGGAAATTTGGCAGTACTTACACTTCTAAACGAGTATGCCCTGTGACCTCAAGATTCCATTTCTAACTATCCTTCATTCCAAAGTGCACAAGGTTATTTATAGAAAGACATTCTTTGAAATAATTCTTTATCCAACAGTTTCACAGAAGAATTAAATCAATTTAATTTTATAAATCGTAGCTATGGTGATACTATACAGGTTCTAAAAAGAATGATGTAAAGCTATATATTGACATGGAAGGATGTTCACAATATACTGGAAAGTAAAAAACAATGCAAGTCTCAAAATAGTATGAACAAATACAAACATCTGCAGGTACACATCTAAAAGGATGTACATCATAGTATTAGTAGTGAATACCTACACCAGAAGTGAGATATTTACTCTTTGAAATTCTTTCTCACAAACAGACAACGAAAAGATAGTTCCAGGTTTCTTGGAGAGATTAACTCATCTATAAATGACATACCATTTAATTAAAAGTTATGATTTAGAAAAAAATTTGGTAGTAATTATTTTACATATACTCATTTTTAATTTATTCAGTTGATTCTTGGTCTGTCATTAAAAAATGTAAATTTTTATAGCCCACTGAATGTTTTACCATAGCAATTCTGGAGACTAGAGGTCTTCCTATATTAGTTGGCCACAGCTGTTTTGCAAAAAAAATGTTTTTTTAATGTTTGCTGCATCAAAGTAAAATCTATAATTTTTATTAAATAATAGCATTTAAGAAATAAAAGGTACTAACATCAGGGGTTATGCCAATTTAGAAACAAGCCTAAGATGCTACTCATTGGTGTTTATAGAGAAATAAAATAGGTTTTTCTGAAGGACACAATGGAATGAAACTATTATTCAAGGGCGTTTACTAAAAACTTTTAAGATATTCTACTCTGGTCAGTGATAGTCACTTAAAGTAGGCTGACTTATTGAAACTAGCACGTCCAGCAAATCTAGGCAACTGAACTAGGAATCACAGGTAATCATATTAGCTATTATTGAGGAACTAGCTATTACTCAGTTCCTATTATCTCAGGAACTGAATTTGGAGACTAGAGAAGATGACAAGCCACTGTATACCTTAGGCTAGGTGGGAAAATCTAGGCAGAAAATATATATTGCAGTATAAGGCAGTCAGAGTATGAAGCCAAAGATGGAAAACAAACGAAATCTTCTAAAAAATAAATGATGACATTCAGAGTCAATGTAAGAAAAATATTCTTAAAAGCTAGGAATATGGGAGGAATATTATTTACGTATTATTACATCATTTGCCAGTAAGTCATAGTATGTTTCATTTATAAGCTACTGTAACACTGCAAGGAAAAAGCCATTCCTTCTCTCCCTGCACAAATCCACCATTCTTCTATTTAATAGCAAACAGACTGCACTTTACAAAGCTCTGTTTTCCTGTTCCCCTTGGGGATCCTTGGACAGTTCTAATGTTTAAAGATCTGTTTCCCAATCAGTAAGATAAGTCAGCTTAATTTATGTAGTCTTAATTAAAGATCTATTATCAGAGTCACCTGTGGAGCTCTGGCACTCGGGTACCGCATCCCTTCCCTAGATTCTGATTTGATAGCTTTGAGGTGGAATCTAGGCATCTGCTGAGAATCACTGAAGTAGATGATCTATGACATAGACACATGATACAGGCACACCCTCCATTGGCTCA
This sequence comes from Raphicerus campestris, assembly GCA_006410735.1. Taxonomy (NCBI): domain Eukaryota; kingdom Metazoa; phylum Chordata; class Mammalia; order Artiodactyla; family Bovidae; genus Raphicerus; species Raphicerus campestris. The sequence continues at coordinate 148,122 of SJYW01034923.1, forward strand.
GCTGGTAAAGAACTTGGCTACAATGTAGGAGACCTGGGTTCCATCCCTGGGTTGGGAAGATCCCCTGGAGGTGGGCATGGCAACCCACTCCAGTATTTTTGCCTGGGAAATTCCATGGACAGAGGAGCCGGCAGGCTACAGTCCATGGGGTTGCAAGAATTGGACATGACTCAGCAAATAAACCACAGGTAGACAGAAAAACTATTTCAAATATTTTATCTCTCTCTCAAAAAAAAAAGAAAAATGTACTTATTTCCTTTTTGTTTGAATGTGTGAGGGGACACAAGGAGATGAGGATGGTATTAGAAATTACATCTTTTTTTAAAAGCACATATTCAAATAAAAACAATTGATTCTCAAAGATATAAGAACCTCAGTCAGTTCAGTTCAGTCGCTCAGTCATGTCCGACTCTTTGCGACCCCATGAATCGCAGCACGCCAGGCCTCCCTGTTCATCACCATCTCTCGGAGTTCACTCAGACTCACGTCCATCGAGTCCATGATGCCATCCAGCTATCTCATCCTAGGTTGTCCCCTTCTCCTCCTGCCTGCAATCCCTCCCAGCATCAGAGTCTTTTCCAATCAGTCAACTCTTGGCATTAGGTGGCCAAAGTACTGGAGCTTCACCTTCAGCATCATTCCTTCCAAAGAAATCCCAGGGTTGATCTCCTTCAGAATGGGCTGGTTGGATCTCCTTGCAGTCCAAGGGACTTTCAAGAGTCTTCTCCAACACCACAGTTCAAAAGCATCAATTCTTTGGCACTCAGCCTTCTTCACAGTCCAAGTCTCACATCCATACATGACCACTGGAAAAACCATAGCCTTGACTAGATGGACCTTAGTCGGCAAAGTAGTCTCTGCTTTTGAATATACTATCTAGGTTGGTCATAACTTTTCTTCCAAGAGTAAGTGTCTTTTAATTTCATGGCTGCAGTCACCATCTGCAGTGATTTTGGAGCCCCCAAAATTAAAGTCTGATACTGTTTCCATGTTTCCCTATCTATCTCCCATGAAGTGATGGGACCGGATGCCATGATCTTCGTTTTCTGAATGTTGAGCTTTAAGCCAACTTTTTTACTGTCCTCTTTCACTTTCATCAAGAGGCTTTTTAGCTCCTCTTCACTTTCTGCCATAAGGGTGGTGTCATCTGCATATCTGAGGTTATTGATATTTCTCCTGGCAACCTAGTCACTCTTTAGATAAACAGAGATGCAATCACTTAATAATTATTAAGTGCCTATTCAAAGATAAAAACCTTCAAAACATTTTTAATATTACTGAGACGTTTCACTCAGTCAACACGTGTCATGTACATCTATCTGCTGGTAACAGGGTTATCGGAGAAGGCAATGGCACCCCACTCCAGTACTCTTGCCTGGAAAATCCTATGGACACAGGAGCCTGGAAGGCTAAAGTCCATGGCGTCACTGAGGGTCAGACACGACTGAGCGACTTCACTTTCACTTTTCACTTTCATGCATTGGAGAAGGAAATGGCAACCCACTCCAATGTTCTTGCACTGGGAATCCTGGGGACGGGGGGAGCCTGGTGGGCTGCCACCTATGGGGTCGGACAGAGTCAGACACAACTGAAGTGACTTGGCACCAGCAACAGGGTTAAAGGACAGAGACCATACCATCCAAGGGACAGAATGGTGAACCCCTACAGAGCTTACATCTAGACAGCTAGCAACAACTGCTTAATGATGACTGATTTTGGAGCACATGATCCGTCCTTTCCTTTCTAATATTCTGGATGAACATATGGATGAAAGGATATACAGACGGAGCTAGAGAGATGAATCGAGAGATGAACATAGGTTACAAGACAGAGGCCAGTGGAGACAGATAAATAGGTTTGTATATATCTATTTTAATTCTCTTTCTTGAGGAAGCAAGTTCTTCCATCTGCCTTTCAGGCAATTACACAGTAATTTTACAAGGAGTGTGGCATTGCCTCCTCAGGCCTGACACATTCCAATATATCTGATGTAAGTAACATGGACTGTGAAGAAAGCCGAGCGCCGAAGAATTGATGCTTTTGAACTGTGGTGTTGGAGAAGACTCTTGAGAGTCCCTTGGAGTGCAAGGAGATCCAACCAGTCCATTCTGAAGATCAGCCCTTGGATCTCTTTGGAAGGAATGATGCTAAAGCTGAAACTCTAGTACTTTGGCCACCTCATGCGAAGAGTTGACTCACTGGAAAAGACTCTGATGCTGGGAGGGATTGGGGGCAGGAGGTAAAGGGGACGACAGAGGATGAGATGGCTGGATGCCATCACCGACTTGATGGACATGAGTCTGAGTGAACTCCAGGAGTTGGTGATGGACAGGGAGGCCTGGTGTGCTGCGATTCATGGGGTCACAAAGAGTCGGACACGACTGAGCGACTGAACTGAACTGAACTTGTATCTATACAGAATTCCACTCTAACATCAGTGTTTTTCTTCCTTACTACCAGCACTAGCATGCTGTAATGGCTGGCACCTTGACTGAAAAAAGTCTTATAAGACTGAGCAATGTCCTAAATGAGGATTTTAACATAAAATTTTGAGAAAACATTTTAAATGAAAAGTTAACATAGATTATAGACTGTACTGAAAAAACTCTGTAGTTTTCCCCAAAATGTCTAAATTACCATAAGTAAATTCAAAACCATTTTCTGATTATTCTCTCAATTATTAGGTAGCTATACAGTTAGAGCTTTACTTCACAACACTGTATAAGAGACTTATAGAGAGGGGGAATGAAGATGCTAAACTCACCTCTTGACCGGATTTTCCTGAATTTTCTGAATGTAAAGACTCAATTTCTCCTTCAATCATAGCAGCTTCTAAGCATTCATGTAGATCTTTGAATCCATTGACCTGAAGTGGGTACTGACCAAACATTTCAGTATTTTCAAATTTTTTACCTATAAGAGAGGAGAAATTCATATTCCTTAATATGGCCTTTTAGCTTCCAAAAAGTAAATAAATGTATATATTATCTCCTTAACCTAAAAAACTATACCTGTTTATGTTTCAGACAAACAGATGGGGAAACAAATGTTTACATTTCAGGTGAATGGATGGGCAAACAATGGAAACAGTAACAGACTTTATTTTCCTGGGCTCCAAAATCTCTGTAGATGGTAACTGCAGCCATGAAATTAAAAAAGACACTTGCTCCTTGGAAGAGAAGCAATGGCAAACCTAGACAGTATATTAAAAAGCAGAGACATTACTTTGCCTACAAAGGTCTGTATAGTCAAAGCTATGGTTTTTCCAGCAGTCATGTATGGATGTGAAAGTTGGACCATAAAGAATGCTGAGCACCAAAGAATTAATACCTTTGAACTGTGGTGCTTGAAGAGTCTCCTGAGAGCCCCTTGGACTGCAAGGATATCAAACTAGTCAATCCTAAAGGAAATCAACCTTGAATATCCATTGGAAGGACTGATGCTGAAGCTGAAGCTCCAGTATTTTGGCCACTTGATGTGAAGAACCAACTCACTGGAAAAGACCCTGATGCTGAAAAAGACTGAAGGAAGGAGGAGAAGGGGACAATAGAGGAGGAGATGGTTGGATGGCAAAACTGACTCAATGGACATGAGTTTGAGCAAACTCTGGGAGATGGTGAGAGGGAAGCTTGGCATGCAGCAGTCCATGGGCTACAAAAAGTTGGACATGACTGAGCAACTAACCAACATTTCAAACAGCTGTAGTTACTATTGTTTTCCTACTGGCTTCTACATGCATGTAAGTATATTCACATACAGCTATGCTNGTACTTATTTCCTTTTTGTTTGAATGTGTGAGGGGACACAAGGAGATGAGGATGGTATTAGAAATTACATCTTTTTTTAAAAGCACATATTCAAATAAAAACAACTGATTCTCAAAGATATAAGAACCTCAGTCAGTTCAGTTCAGTCGCTCAGTCATGTCCGACTCTTTGCGACCCCATGAATCGCAGCACGCCAGGCCTCCCTGTTCATCACCATCTCTCGGAGTTCACTCAGACTCACGTCCATCGAGTCCATGATGCCATCCAGCTATCTCATCCTAGGTTGTCCCCTTCTCCTCCTGCCTGCAATCCCTCCCAGCATCAGAGTCTTTTCCAATCAGTCAACTCTTGGCATTAGGTGGCCAAAGTACTGGAGCTTCACCTTCAGCATCATTCCTTCCAAAGAAATCCCAGGGTTGATCTCCTTCAGAATGGGCTGGTTGGATCTCCTTGCAGTCCAAGGGACTTTCAAGAGTCTTCTCCAACACCACAGTTCAAAAGCATCAATTCTTTGGCACTCAGCCTTCTTCACAGTCCAAGTCTCACATCCATACATGACCACTGGAAAAACCATAGCCTTGACTAGATGGACCTTAGTCGGCAAAGTAGTCTCTGCTTTTGAATATACTATCTAGGTTGGTCATAACTTTTCTTCCAAGAGTAAGTGTCTTTTAATTTCATGGCTGCAGTCACCATCTGCAGTGATTTTGGAGCCCCCAAAATTAAAGTCTGATACTGTTTCCATGTTTCCCTATCTATCTCCCATGAAGTGATGGGACCGGATGCCATGATCTTCGTTTTCTGAATGTTGAGCTTTAAGCCAACTTTTTTACTGTCCTCTTTCACTTTCATCAAGAGGCTTTTTAGCTCCTCTTCACTTTCTGCCATAAGGGTGGTGTCATCTGCATATCTGAGGTTATTGATATTTCTCCTGGCAACCTAGTCACTCTTTAGATAAACAGAGATGCAATCACTTAATAATTATTAAGTGCCTATTCAAAGATAAAAACCTTCAAAACATTTTTAATATTACTGAGACGTTTCACTCAGTCAACACGTGTCATGTACATCTATCTGCTGGTAACAGGGTTATCGGAGAAGGCAATGGCACCCCACTCCAGTACTCTTGCCTGGAAAATCCTATGGACACAGGAGCCTGGAAGGCTAAAGTCCATGGCGTCACTGAGGGTCAGACACGACTGAGCGACTTCACTTTCACTTTTCACTTTCATGCATTGGAGAAGGAAATGGCAACCCACTCCAATGTTCTTGCACTGGGAATCCTGGCGACGGGGGGAGCCTGGTGGGCTGCCACCTATGGGGTCGGACAGAGTCAGACACAACTGAAGTGACTTGGCACCAGCAACAGGGTTAAAGGACAGAGACCATACCATCCAAGGGACAGAATGGTGAACCCCTACAGAGCTTACATCTAGACAGCTAGCAACAACTGCTTAATGATGACTGATTTTGGAGCACATGATCCGTCCTTTCCTTTCTAATATTCTGGATGAACATATGGATGAAAGGATATACAGACGGAGCTAGAGAGATGAATCGAGAGATGAACATAGGTTACAAGACAGAGGCCAGTGGAGACAGATAAATAGGTTTGTATATATCTATTTTAATTCTCTTTCTTGAGGAAGCAAGTTCTTCCATCTGCCTTTCAGGCAATTACACAGTAATTTTACAAGGAGTGTGGCATTGCCTCCTCAGGCCTGACACATTCCAATATATCTGATGTAAGTAACATGGACTGTGAAGAAAGCCGAGCGCCGAAGAATTGATGCTTTTGAACTGTGGTGTTGGAGAAGACTCTTGAGAGTCCCTTGGAGTGCAAGGAGATCCAACCAGTCCATTCTGAAGATCAGCCCTTGGATCTCTTTGGAAGGAATGATGCTAAAGCTGAAACTCTAGTACTTTGGCCACCTCATGCGAAGAGTTGACTCACTGGAAAAGACTCTGATGCTGGGAGGGATTGGGGGCAGGAGGTAAAGGGGACAACAGAGGATGAGATGGCTGGATGCCATCACCGACTTGATGGACATGAGTCTGAGTGAACTCCAGGAGTTGGTGATGGACAGGGAGGCCTGGTGTGCTGCGATTCATGGGGTCACAAAGAGTCGGACACGACTGAGCGACTGAACTGAACTGAACTTGTATCTATACAGAATTCCACTCTAACATCAGTGTTTTTCTTCCTTACTACCAGCACTAGCATGCTGTAATGGCTGGCACCTTGACTGAAAAAAGTCTTATAAGACTGAGCAATGTCCTAAATGAGGATTTTAACATAAAATTTTGAGAAAACATTTTAAATGAAAAGTTAACATAGATTATAGACTGTACTGAAAAAACTCTGTAGTTTTCCCCAAAATGTCTAAATTACCATAAGTAAATTCAAAACCATTTTCTGATTATTCTCTCAATTATTAGGTAGCTATACAGTTAGAGCTTTACTTCACAACACTGTATAAGAGACTTATAGAGAGGGGGAATGAAGATGCTAAACTCACCTCTTGACCGGATTTTCCTGAATTTTCTGAATGTAAAGACTCAATTTCTCCTTCAATCATAGCAGCTTCTAAGCATTCATGTAGATCTTTGAATCCATTGACCTGAAGTGGGTACTGACCAAACATTTCAGTATTTTCAAATTTTTTACCTATAAGAGAGGAGAAATTCATATTCCTTAATATGGCCTTTTAGCTTCCAAAAAGTAAATAAATGTATATATTATCTCCTTAACCTAAAAAACTATACCTGTTTATGTTTCAGACAAACAGATGGGGAAACAAATGTTTACATTTCAGGTGAATGGATGGGCAAACAATGGAAACAGTAACAGACTTTATTTTCCTGGGCTCCAAAATCTCTGTAGATGGTAACTGCAGCCATGAAATTAAAAAAGACACTTGCTCCTTGGAAGAGAAGCAATGGCAAACCTAGACAGTATATTAAAAAGCAGAGACATTACTTTGCCTACAAAGGTCTGTATAGTCAAAGCTATGGTTTTTCCAGCAGTCATGTATGGATGTGAAAGTTGGACCATAAAGAATGCTGAGCACCAAAGAATTAATACCTTTGAACTGTGGTGCTTGAAGAGTCTCCTGAGAGCCCCTTGGACTGCAAGGATATCAAACTAGTCAATCCTAAAGGAAATCAACCTTGAATATCCATTGGAAGGACTGATGCTGAAGCTGAAGCTCCAGTATTTTGGCCACTTGATGTGAAGAACCAACTCACTGGAAAAGACCCTGATGCTGAAAAAGACTGAAGGAAGGAGGAGAAGGGGACAATAGAGGAGGAGATGGTTGGATGGCAAAACTGACTCAATGGACATGAGTTTGAGCAAACTCTGGGAGATGGTGAGAGGGAAGCTTGGCATGCAGCAGTCCATGGGCTACAAAAAGTTGGACATGACTGAGCAACTAACCAACATTTCAAACAGCTGTAGTTACTATTGTTTTCCTACTGGCTTCTACATGCATGTAAGTATATTCACATACAGCTATGCTAAGATATTAATCACACACTCATATGTGTATATGTAATTATATTCGTGTGTATGTGTGCGTATATGTTTATTCTTTAAAAAAGTACCTTTTGGAGTACATGTGTCTCTTTCAATTCTGGTTTCCTCAGTGTGTATGCCCAGCAGTGGGATTGCTGGGTCATAAGGCAGTTCTATTTGCAGTTTTTAAAGGAATCTCCACACTGTTTTAAATAGTGGCTGTACTACACTTTGCATTCCCTTTTCTCCACACCCTCTCCAGCATTTATTGCTTGTAGACTTTTGGATCGCAGCCATTCTGACTGGCCTGAAATGGTACCTCATTGTGGTCTTGATTCGCATTTCTCTGATAATGAGTGATGTTGAGCATCTTTTCATGTGTTTGTTAGCCATCTGTATGTCTTCTTTGGAGAAATGCCTATTTAGTTCTTTGGCCCATTTTTTGATTGGGTCGTTTATTTTTCTGGAGTTGAGCTGCATAAGTTACTTGTATATTTTTGAGATTAGCTGTTTGTCAGTTGCTTCATTTGCAGCACTGTTTATAATAGCTAGGACATGGAAACAACCTAGATGTCCATCAGCAGATGAATGGATAAGAAAGCTGTGGTACATATACACAATGGAGTATTACTCAGCCATTAAAAATAATACATTTGAATTAGTTCAAATGAGATGGATGAAACTGGAGCTGATTATACAGAGTGAAGTAAGCCAGAAAGAAAAACACCAATACAGTATACTGACACATATATATGCAATTTAGAAAGATAGTAATGATGACCCTGTATGCGAGACAGCAAAAGAGACACAGATGTATAGAACGGAATTTTGGACTCTGAGGGAGAGGGAGACGGTGGGATGATTTGGGAGAATGGCACTGAAACATGTATACTATCATGTAAGAAACAAAGCGTCAGTCTATGTTCGATACAGGATACAGGATGTTTGGGGGTGGTGCATGGCGATGATCCAGAGAGATGATATGAGGTGGGATGTGAGAGGGGGATTCAGGATTGGGAGCTCGTATACACCTGTGGCGGATTCATGTCAATGTATGACAAAACCAATACAGTACTGTAAAGTAAAAATAAAATTTTTTTAAAAAGTACTTTTTAAGGGCAAGATACTGTACTAACATTGAGAATATATATAGCAGCATACAAAAGTTATAGGGTTTCTGAGCTGAGGAAACTTTTAGCCTCTTGGAAAAATGCAATATGCACATTAACTGCACATACAGCTATGAACAAATATTATTACAGATGTCAGAAAAGGTGTGGTGAGATAGAGTGCTGTGAGAAGATCTGGAAGGGGAGCAAATCTAGTCTTTAGGGCAGGAGGGTAAAGCAAGGAAGACTTCCACAAGAAAATGACATTTATGCTGAGACTGCAAAGGTTATTCACCTTTGCAGGTATCCAGGCCAGAACTGGAGAGCCAGAGTACCCTGGCCAAGAATAGCACAGGCAGAAACTTTCAGGCTGAAGAGAACTTGGCATGTTTAAAGAATTAAGGGAAAGGAAGTATAGCTCAGGGGAGCAACACGGACATGACAATGAAGAGCTGGGGGGAGAATCAAAACAAAATTCTTAACCAAGTCTACTAGCCCTTGTTAAGAATTTTTTTCCTAGCATTCTGAATATAATGGAAAACTGCTGAATAATTCAATATAGGAATAAGAGGCTCAGATTTACATCTCTAAAAAATCCTTATGGTTTCTGTTAAGTGATAAGGCTGGTATGTGACTATATAGAATGCATCTATAAATAAAAGTAGAATGGAACTGGAGTTAATAATAAAAGTGTATAAAAACAGATTAAGTAACACATACACACATTTATAAATATATACAAAAGGAAGCACCAATAGGACTTGATTGACTGGTTCACAGGCAGGATGGGGACCAGAAAAGAAAGGAAAGTATCAAGAATAACGTTCAGATTTTGAGCACGAATAACTGAATTGATTTTTATGCACTGAAAAGGGCACTAGTGCAGGAAGAGTAGAGGATTTTTTTTTTTTTTTTACTTTTGTGTTAAGGCAGCTGAGAAAATCATTGGTTTAGAATGGCCCATGATATTTTTATGTTGTGAAGAGCTAGACATAAATAAGTCAGTAACTAAGACTGATGTTAAGCTATAAACTGAATAAGTAGTAGCTTATTCATAGCAGGAAATCAAGGGAGTAAATGAGATTGCCCAAGGAATTAGCAAACAAGAGGAAGAGGATCTAAGCTGAGTGCCAAAGCTCTCTTACATTGATATATAGAAAAAAACTATAAATATAATACCTAAAAAATATCAACAGAGACATGAGAAAGCCACTGGGACTAGCGAAGCTTAGACTCACTGTAACTTTATGATCCACTATAATAAGGCCATTTGAGTGATTTCCTCCTAACAACAGTCAGGTTCTCAGTACACGCAGAGAGAAGAAACTAATTCCAGGAGGGCCAGAGACTAGTCAGAGAGTGTGTGCCAGAAAGGAAAGGGGGAAAGAGTTTCAGCAATCTATAAGGAGGATCATAATGGACAAGGAAGGGAAGGCAAAGGCTGAGAATGGAGGGACCAACGGCCTAGAAGCTCTGGTAGAGTTTAATGAACTTATGCAACAGAGGACTTGAGTAAACAAACTGAAAATTACCCCACCTCAGAGTCACTAGTCTAAAAAAATGCATTAGGAAGATATATGTAAAAATGACAAAAAATATATTTAAAATATATTTTTATAAAAATTTATATATATTTAAATATTTAATATATTGTTTAATATAAATATATTTAAATATATTTAAAATATATTGTTAACAAAGCAAATACATAGTTCACCTGGAAATGTATTGAAATCACATTTATACAGCACAGCAACATTGAAACAATATACCAAAACCAAGTACAATGACTTCAACACTGATGGAGAAATTTTAATAATCCCTTCTAAGAATCCAGGTGATAAAGGTAGACATGCTCATGACGAGTATAATATTATCAACAGTGTACAGTCACAACCAGATTAGAGCTCAACTTCTACAGATAGTGTTCTACTTCAAATAAAAACTAGTATGACAGTATGGACATCCTAAACAGGAATACAATTCACTATATAAAATATCCCACTATTTATATAATGAATATTTAGCATTTGAGGCAAACAAAACGTACTGACAGCTCAGTATAACCTTTAGCGCATCTAAATCCCGAGTTAGTCTCTGCCTTTTTCCAAATCTCAAACTATAAAACCATATTCAAACAAAACTTCATGGCAATCCATCACGTAAGGTCTTTAAGAAAAATCAAATCCCCAAATTTTATACTTTGGGTAATTTGGGTGAACTTTCAAAAGCTGATCCACAGGACCATTTGGCAAAGATAGTTTTTCAAAAATGTATGCTTTGCAGCTTAAGTGATTTTATTACTTGACATACATTTTATGAGTCAGTTTCCTGCCCTTGTTCAGAAAACCAAAGAGTAACTCTTTAGGCCGGGATTTTGACTAATAGGAATATTATCACTTTTAACTGATTTTTTTTAAAGAGTACAACTCTTCCTTGAAAACTATATTCTAAAGAATTTTATAATCACTCCCTAAATGGGAACCCTGCAAAACCCTGACTATGCTAAATTGCTAAGTATAGCTTTTAACTTGCATAGACATGAAACCCTCAAAAACAGTGACCATCATACTAAGCCCAGTATTAAACTCTAATATTATTTTTTAAAGAGGCAACAACTGCCACCTTAACAATTCACAGTATCACAGAACCTTTCCCANTAAAATATTTTCCAGAGAGAATGTAGTCATTTTTATGAGCTAATAGCATATTCTTCTATTAATATGATTTAACTATCTTGCTTTTGTGAGATTACATGTATATTGGGGGAAGAAATAAGAAAAAACAGACCTATTCATTAAAAACAGACCTGCAAATTCCCCACAGAACATCAAACAAAGCTACGATATAAACTAAGCCTTAGAGGAGAAAACTTGCAATTCAAATTTAAAACTCAGTTTCAGTCATCTGACTGTCTTCACTCCTTTGCTCTATTTGTTTCCTATATAATATCTACATGTATCTAATACTGCACATGTAGGTATTATTTCTGCAATGTAGTTTTTGGCTAAAGCTCTGTAAAATTTCTCTCAGCACTTTGATTATAACTTGTACAACCCTGAAGGGAAATTTGGCAGTACTTACACTTCTAAACGAGTATGCCCTGTGACCTCAAGATTCCATTTCTAACTATCCTTCATTCCAAAGTGCACAAGGTTATTTATAGAAAGACATTCTTTGAAATAATTCTTTATCCAACAGTTTCACAGAAGAATTAAATCAATTTAATTTTATAAATCGTAGCTATGGTGATACTATACAGGTTCTAAAAAGAATGATGTAAAGCTATATATTGACATGGAAGGATGTTCACAATATACTGGTAAGTAAAAAACAATGCAAGTCTCAAAATAGTATGAACAAATACAAACATCTGCAGGTACACATCTAAAAGGATGTACATCATAGTATTAGTAGTGAATACCTACACCAGAAGTGAGATATTTACTCTTTGAAATTCTTTCTCACCAACAGACAACCAAAAGATAGTTCCAGGTTTCTTGGAGAGATTAACTCATCTATAAATGATATACCATTTAATTAAAAGTTATGATTTAGAAAAAAATTTGGTAGTAATTATTTTACATATACTCATTTTTAATTTATTCAGTTGATTCTTGGTCTGTCATTTAAAAATGTAAATTTTTATAGCCCACTGAATGTTTTACCACAGCAATTCTGGAGACTAGAGGTCTTCCTATATTAGTTGGCCACAGCTGTTTTGCAAAAAAATGTTTTTTTAATGTTTGCTGCATCAAAGTAAAACCTATAATTTTTATTAAATAATAGCATTTAAGAAATAAAAGGTACTAACATCAGGGGTTATGCCAATTTAGAAACAAGCCTAAGATGCTACTCATTGGTGTTTATAGAGAAATAAAATAGGTTTTTCTGAAGGACACAATGGAATGAAACTATTATTCAAGGGCGTTTACTAAAAACTTTTAAGATATTCTACTCTGGTCAGTGATAGTCACTTAAAGTAGGCTGACTTATTGAAACTAGCACGTCCAGCAAATCTAGGCAACTGAACTAGGAATCACAGGTAATCATATTAGCTATTATTGAGGAACTAGCTATTACTCAGTTCCTATTATCTCAGGAACTGAATTTGGAGACTAGAGAAGATGACAAGCCACTGTATACCTTAGGCTAGGTGGGAAAATCTAGGCAGAAAATATATATTGCAGTATAAGGCAGTCAGAGTATGAAGCCAAAGATGGAAAACAAACGAAATCTTCTAAAAAATAAATGATGACATTCAGAGTCAATGTAAGAAAAATATTCTTAAAAGCTAGGAATATGGGAGGAATATTATTTACGTATTATTACATCATTTGCCAGTAAGTCATAGTATGTTTCATTTATAAGCTACTGTAACACTGCAAGGAAAAAGCCATTCCTTCTCTCCCTGCACAAATCCACCATTCTTCTATTTAATAGCAAACAGACTGCACTTTACAAAGCTCTGTTTTCCTGTTCCCCTTGGGGATCCTTGGACAGTTCTAATGTTTAAAGATCTGTTTCCCAATCAGTAAGATAAATCAGCTTAATTTATGTAGTCTTAATTAAAGATCTATTATCAGAGTCACCTGTGGAGCTCTGGCACTCGTGTACCGCATCCCTTCCCTAGATTCTGATTTGATAGCTTTGAGGTGGAATCTAGGCATCTGCTGAGAATCACTGAAGTAGATGATCTATGACATAGACACATGATACAGGCACACCCTCCATTGGCTCAGCTGGTAAAGAACTTGGCTACAATGTAGGAGACCTGGGTTCCATCCCTGGGTTGGGAAGATCCCCTGGAGGTGGGCATGGCAACCCACTCCAGTATTTTTGCCTGGGAAATTCCATGGACAGAGGAGCCGGCAGGCTACAGTCCATGGGGTTGCAAGAATTGGACATGACTTAGCAAATAAACCACAGGTAGACAGAAAAACTATTTCAAATATTTTATCTCTCTCTCAAAAAAAAAAAGAAAAAGGTACTTATTTCCTTTTTGTTTGAATGTGTGAGGGGACACAAGGAGATGAGGATGGTATTAGAAATTACATCTTTTTTTAAAAGCACATATTCAAATAAAAACAACTGATTCTCAAAGATATAAGAACCTCAGTCAGTTCAGTTCAGTCGCTCAGTCATGTCCGACTCTTTGCGACCCCATGAATCGCAGCACGCCAGGCCTCCCTGTTCATCACCATCTCTCGGAGTTCACTCAGACTCACGTCCATCGAGTCCATGATGCCATCCAGCTATCTCATCCTAGGTTGTCCCCTTCTCCTCCTGCCTGCAATCCCTCCCAGCATCAGAGTCTTTTCCAATCAGTCAACTCTTGGCATTAGGTGGCCAAAGTACTGGAGCTTCACCTTCAGCATCATTCCTTCCAAAGAAATCCCAGGGTTGATCTCCTTCAGAATGGGCTGGTTGGATCTCCTTGCAGTCCAAGGGACTTTCAAGAGTCTTCTCCAACACCACAGTTCAAAAGCATCAATTCTTTGGCACTCAGCCTTCTTCACAGTCCAAGTCTCACATCCATACATGACCACTGGAAAAACCATAGCCTTGACTAGATGGACCTTAGTCGGCAAAGTAGTCTCTGCTTTTGAATATACTATCTAGGTTGGTCATAACTTTTCTTCCAAGAGTAAGTGTCTTTTAATTTCATGGCTGCAGTCACCATCTGCAGTGATTTTGGAGCCCCCAAAATTAAAGTCTGATACTGTTTCCATGTTTCCCTATCTATCTCCCATGAAGTGATGGGACCGGATGCCATGATCTTCGTTTTCTGAATGTTGAGCTTTAAGCCAACTTTTTTACTGTCCTCTTTCACTTTCATCAAGAGGCTTTTTAGCTCCTCTTCACTTTCTGCCATAAGGGTGGTGTCATCTGCATATCTGAGGTTATTGATATTTCTCCTGGCAACCTAGTCACTCTTTAGATAAACAGAGATGCAATCACTTAATAATTATTAAGTGCCTATTCAAAGATAAAAACCTTCAAAACATTTTTAATATTACTGAGACGTTTCACTCAGTCAACACGTGTCATGTACATCTATCTGCTGGTAACAGGGTTATCGGAGAAGGCAATGGCACCCCACTCCAGTACTCTTGCCTGGAAAATCCTATGGACACAGGAGCCTGGAAGGCTAAAGTCCATGGCGTCACTGAGGGTCAGACACGACTGAGCGACTTCACTTTCACTTTTCACTTTCATGCATTGGAGAAGGAAATGGCAACCCACTCCAATGTTCTTGCACTGGGAATCCTGGGGACGGGGGGAGCCTGGTGGGCTGCCACCTATGGGGTCGGACAGAGTCAGACACAACTGAAGTGACTTGGCACCAGCAACAGGGTTAAAGGACAGAGACCATACCATCCAAGGGACAGAATGGTGAACCCCTACAGAGCTTACATCTAGACAGCTAGCAACAACTGCTTAATGATGACTGATTTTGGAGCACATGATCCGTCCTTTCCTTTCTAATATTCTGGATGAACATATGGATGAAAGGATATACAGACGGAGCTAGAGAGATGAATCGAGAGATGAACATAGGTTACAAGACAGAGGCCAGTGGAGACAGATAAATAGGTTTGTATATATCTATTTTAATTCTCTTTCTTGAGGAAGCAAGTTCTTCCATCTGCCTTTCAGGCAATTACACAGTAATTTTACAAGGAGTGTGGCATTGCCTCCTCAGGCCTGACACATTCCAATATATCTGATGTAAGTAACATGGACTGTGAAGAAAGCCGAGCGCCGAAGAATTGATGCTTTTGAACTGTGGTGTTGGAGAAGACTCTTGAGAGTCCCTTGGAGTGCAAGGAGATCCAACCAGTCCATTCTGAAGATCAGCCCTTGGATCTCTTTGGAAGGAATGATGCTAAAGCTGAAACTCTAGTACTTTGGCCACCTCATGCGAAGAGTTGACTCACTGGAAAAGACTCTGATGCTGGGAGGGATTGGGGGCAGGAGGTAAAGGGGACGACAGAGGATGAGATGGCTGGATGCCATCACCGACTTGATGGACATGAGTCTGAGTGAACTCCAGGAGTTGGTGATGGACAGGGAGGCCTGGTGTGCTGCGATTCATGGGGTCACAAAGAGTCGGACACGACTGAGCGACTGAACTGAACTGAACTTGTATCTATACAGAATTCCACTCTAACATCAGTGTTTTTCTTCCTTACTACCAGCACTAGCATGCTGTAATGGCTGGCACCTTGACTGAAAAAAGTCTTATAAGACTGAGCAATGTCCTAAATGAGGATTTTAACATAAAATTTTGAGAAAACATTTTAAATGAAAAGTTAACATAGATTATAGACTGTGCTGAAAAAACTCTGTAGTTTTCCCCAAAATGTCTAAATTACCATAAGTAAATTCAAAACCATTTTCTGATTATTCTCTCAATTATTAGGTAGCTATACAGTCAGAGCTTTACTTCACAACACTGTATAAGAGACTTATAGAGAAGGGGAATGAAGATGCTAAACTCACCTCTTGACCGGATTTTCCTGAATTTTCTGAATGTAAAGACTCAATTTCTCCTTCAATCATAGCAGCTTCTAAGCATTCATGTAGATCTTTGAATCCATTGACCTGAAGTGGGTACTGACCAAACATTTCAGTATTTTCAAATTTTTTACCTATAAGAGAGGAGAAATTCATATTCCTTAATATGGCCTTTTAGCTTCCAAAAAGTAAATAAATGTATATATTATCTCCTTAACCTAAAAAACTATACCTGTTTATGTTTCAGACAAACAGATGGGGAAACAAATGTTTACATTTCAGGTGAATGGATGGGCAAACAATGGAAACAGTAACAGACTTTATTTTCCTGGGCTCCAAAATCTCTGTAGATGGTAACTGCAGCCATGAAATTAAAAAAGACACTTGCTCCTTGGAAGAGAAGCAATGGCAAACCTAGACAGTATATTAAAAAGCAGAGACATTACTTTGCCTACAAAGGTCTGTATAGTCAAAGCTATGGTTTTTCCAGCAGTCATGTATGGATGTGAAAGTTGGACCATAAAGAATGCTGAGCACCAAAGAATTAATACCTTTGAACTGTGGTGCTTGAAGAGTCTCCTGAGAGCCCCTTGGACTGCAAGGATATCAAACTAGTCAATCCTAAAGGAAATCAACCTTGAATATCCATTGGAAGGACTGATGCTGAAGCTGAAGCTCCAGTATTTTGGCCACTTGATGTGAAGAACCAACTCACTGGAAAAGACCCTGATGCTGAAAAAGACTGAAGGAAGGAGGAGAAGGGGACAATAGAGGAGGAGATGGTTGGATGGCAAAACTGACTCAATGGACATGAGTTTGAGCAAACTCTGGGAGATGGTGAGAGGGAAGCTTGGCATGCAGCAGTCCATGGGCTACAAAAAGTTGGACATGACTGAGCAACTAACCAACATTTCAAACAGCTGTAGTTACTATTGTTTTCCTACTGGCTTCTACATGCATGTAAGTATATTCACATACAGCTATGCTAAGATATTAATCACACACTCATATGTGTATATGTAATTATATTCGTGTGTATGTGTGCGTATATGTTTATTCTTTAAAAAAGTACCTTTTGGAGTACATGTGTCTCTTTCAATTCTGGTTTCCTCAGTGTGTATGCCCAGCAGTGGGATTGCTGGGTCATAAGGCAGTTCTATTTGCAGTTTTTAAAGGAATCTCCACACTGTTTTAAATAGTGGCTGTACTACACTTTGCATTCCCTTTTCTCCACACCCTCTCCAGCATTTATTGCTTGTAGACTTTTGGATCGCAGCCATTCTGACTGGCCTGAAATGGTACCTCATTGTGGTCTTGATTCGCATTTCTCTGATAATGAGTGATGTTGAGCATCTTTTCATGTGTTTGTTAGCCATCTGTATGTCTTCTTTGGAGAAATGCCTATTTAGTTCTTTGGCCCATTTTTTGATTGGGTCGTTTATTTTTCTGGAGTTGAGCTGCATAAGTTACTTGTATATTTTTGAGATTAGCTGTTTGTCAGTTGCTTCATTTGCAGCACTGTTTATAATAGCTAGGACATGGAAACAACCTAGATGTCCATCAGCAGATGAATGGATAAGAAAGCTGTGGTACATATACACAATGGAGCATTACTCAGCCATTAAAAATAATACATTTGAATTAGTTCAAATGAGATGGATGAAACTGGAGCTGATTATACAGAGTGAAGTAAGCCAGAAAGAAAAACACCAATACAGTATACTGACACATATATATGCAATTTAGAAAGATAGTAATGATGACCCTGTATGCGAGACAGCAAAAGAGACACAGATGTATAGAACGGAATTTTGGACTCTGAGGGAGAGGGAGACGGTGGGATGATTTGGGAGAATGGCACTGAAACATGTATACTATCATGTAAGAAACAAAGCGTCAGTCTATGTTCGATACAGGATACAGGATGTTTGGGGGTGGTACATGGCGATGATCCAGAGAGATGATATGAGGTGGGATGTGAGAGGGGGATTCAGGATTGGGAGCTCGTATACACCTGTGGCGGATTCATGTCAATGTATGACAAAACCAATACAGTACTGTAAAGTAAAAATAAAATTTTTTTAAAAAGTACTTTTTAAGGGCAAGATACTGTACTAACATTGAGAATATATATAGCAGCATACAAAAGTTATAGGGTTTCTGAGCTGAGGAAACTTTTAGCCTCTTGGAAAAATGCAATATGCACATTAACTGCACATACAGCTATGAACAAATATTATTACAGATGTCAGAAAAGGTGTGGTGAGAAAGAGTGCTGTGAGAAGATCTGGAAGGGGAGCAAATCTAGTCTTTAGGGCAGGAGGGTAAAGCAAGGAAGACTTCCACAAGAAAATGACATTTATGCTGAGACTGCAAAGGTGAATAGGAGGTATCCAGGCCAGAATTGGAGAGCCAGAGTACCCTGGCCAAGAATAGCACAGGCAGAAACTTTCAGGCTGAAGAGAACTTGGCATGTTTAAAGAATTAAGGGAAAGGAAGTATAGCTCAGGGGAGCAACACGGACATGACAATGAAGAGCTGGGGGGAGAATCAAAACAAAATTCTTAACCAAGTCTACTAGCCCTTGTTAAGAATTTTTTTCCTAGCATTCTGAATATAATGGAAAACTGCTGAATAATTCAATATAGGAATAAGAGGCTCAGATTTACATCTCTAAAAAATCCTTATGGTTTCTGTTAAGTGATAAGGCTGGTATGTGACTATATAGAATGCATCTATAAATAAAAGTAGAATGGAACTGGAGTTAATAATAAAAGTGTATAAAAACAGATTAAGTAACACATACACACATTTATAAATATATACAAAAGGAAGCACCAATAGGACTTGATTGACTGGTTCACAGGCAGGATGGGGACCAGAAAAGAAAGGAAAGTATCAAGAATAACGTTCAGATTTTGAGCACGAATAACTGAATTGATTTTTATGCACTGAAAAGGGCACTAGTGCAGGAAGAGTAGAGGATTTTTTTTTTTTTTTTACTTTTGTGTTAAGGCAGCTGAGAAAATCATTGGTTTAGAATGGCCCATGATATTTTTATGTTGCGAAGAGCTAGACATAAATAAGTCAGTAACTAAGACTGATGTTAAGCTATAAACTGAATAAGTAGTAGCTTATTCATAGCAGGAAATCAAGGGAGTAAATGAGATTGCCCAAGGANCATGATATTTTTATGTTGCGAAGAGCTAGACATAAATAAGTCAGTAACTAAGACTGATGTTAAGCTATAAACTGAATAAGTAGTAGCTTATTCATAGCAGGAAATCAAGGGAGTAAATGAGATTGCCCAAGGAATTAGCAAACAAGAGGAAGAGGATCTAAGCTGAGTGCCAAAGCTCTCTTACATTGATATATAGAAAAAAACTATAAATATAATACCTAAAAAATATCAACAGAGACATGAGAAAGCCACTGGGACTAGCGAAGCTTAGACTCACTGTAACTTTATGATCCACTATAATAAGGCCATTTGAGTGATTTCCTCCTAACAACAGTCAGGTTCTCAGTACACGCAGAGAGAAGAAACTAATTCCAGGAGGGCCAGAGACTAGTCAGAGAGAGTGTGCCAGAAAGGAAAGGGGAGTTTCAGCAATCTATAAGGAGGATCATAATGGACAAGGAAGGGAAGGCAAAGGCTGAGAATGGAGGGACCAACGGCCTAGAAGCTCTGGTAGAGTTGAGTGAACTTATGCAACAGAGGACTTNTTTTTTAGAAGTAAAATGAGTAAAATAAGGAAAGATCTCCAAAACCAGAAAAGAATGATCCTTTCAGAAATAACCAGGATTCAGGAAACAGCCAAGTGGCAGTCTAGAGAGAGACAGCCATCAGGGAGCTGTGTTGAACAGAGGCTACTACAGGAGCTGATTACAGAAAGTCTGGACAGATTTCAGAGGAAGAAATAGGGACTTCAGGGTAAAGTACTCAAAGAATTACACAGAGAACTCCAAAGAGACTCAGCGTCCATAGACAGGGATACAGATAGCATTCACACTCTGGGGAAACATGCTCAATAAATTTTGGGGGTTGGAACTCTAAGGAAAAGTACAAGGAACATGAATTTTACTGAAGAGGAGCCAGGATGGACAACTGCAGATAAAGTTCACACACAGGCTGTCTGTTGGTCTGACGGGACAGAACCCTGGTGGAATTGGGCAACACAAAAGAGGTAAAGGTGGGCAATGCCTGTGTGAATAATAAACTACTTGGGCATACTCCCAACTCATATTTCACTAACTCTTATTATGATAGACCTATTAAGACAGCATAGAAGGATAGGGCAGAAAACAAAGTCAAGCTCAAGAGAGAGAACACACTTGGCCATACAGGGTAGAGGTTAAGAGGCAGGTTAAACTATTAAGAATTCAGCCAAGACGTCCTTAAAAAGAATTGGGGGTTGGGGCGGGGGGAATGTAACTGCACCTTAAAGAACTATCCCATCCAAAAAAAAAAAAAAAGGAGCAGAAAGAAATATCCTATAGGCCTAGATCTAATATTCAGAAGTTGAGAAAACAGCTTATCATAGACATGATGATCTTTACTGGAGCTGGAACTCAGGTTTCAGAAAGCATCCACAGCAGATTCAGTTCAGCATCGGGATGGAGATTTACCAAATGAAACTAATATAAAGAAACTACCTAGAAAGCAGGTTTCACAAGTCTAACCAATTTCATAGCAACATGCTATGGTAGCAACCACGGTGGCATGAAAATGTTATTAGAAAGACAGCTTATATTTAATGCAGCACTGAAGGCCAGTAAACTGACGTTTGTAAGAAAACCGCAACTTAAGAATTTTGGTGAACAGAAAAGAAGAGCACCAGACCACAACTGTTAACTTCTTAACATTCCAAAAAGGAAGCAGCTTTCAATGATACACTCTAAGTTTCCCACAACAGAATTTTCCCCTCAGATATTGTAGATTTAGTGCCATAATCTGGAGAGATTTCTTCCAACATAAGTTTATCAGTAGTTGTCTAATAAAACCAGTTGGCCCTTAATGATAGACATCCTGGCAGAATTAAAACCATGAAGATTTCCTCCATTTCTGACATCATCCAAAGTTTCTTCTGCAGTCTTTAGCAACAGTAACTTGAGTCTGGACTGAACTGAGAGCCAGGAACACTAGAGCTGGACTGAAAGCTAAAGGGTTGAAGCGTCGCTTTTGTTTTAAACCTTAGCATCTGTGGCCACAAATTCCAAAAAGCTTATAAATAATATAGATAACATTTGGGTTCCCATACACTTATCTCAGATTCCTATTTCTCTGTTGATAGTGAATACATAAGAGAAAAACAAAAAACAAAACAGTGTTATTTATCAATATCCTAAACCCCATAAACTAAGCTTCACAGTAACTTACGTCTCTTCTTCAGCTTTCATTTGGAAGGCATCTTCTAACCAATCTAATAATTTGTGTGTAAACTCACTCACGTCTTGCTGTGGGAGAAAAAAAAATGTCTTATTGATATTTGAGCCTACTAATGAAAACACTGCAACATAAAACTTACAGCTAGTCTTTTCTAATGTAAATTAACTGACACCTCACAAAGGTATCATATGAAATGTTTCACATCAAATGCAAGAAATATTTATAACTTAACCAGAGCATAATATCAGTATTTGAGAAAAACAAGCATTATATTCATAATTCATGAGTTTCACTTTAGAAGGGAAAAATACATATGTATATATATTGATATATATAAAAATGCCAACTCTTGAATGAGATTTTTAAAAAGAGTTATTACCTCCCCCCAGAGTTCTCTAGTGAATCTTTATAAAACGAAGGTCCCACATTACCAAAGAGTTCTTCCTTATACAAAGATTATTGGCTTCTCTCTTAGAAGGAATATGAGCGTTTAAATAATTCATTTTCTCAATTTAACTGTTACACACCACTTTTTAAGCCATATCTAATCTTACTAAGATATCTGTTAACTTGGATAGGTTGAGTCCAATCAATCACTGACTCCCTGATTATCAAGGTCTACCACCTCTGAAGTTCAAACTGAGTCTCCAATCAGAACCAGCATAATCTTCACTTTCCACAATCCCTTCCATTGGTTCTAGCTCACCTGACATAGATAAACAGGAATAAAGCAGTGGCAGTTGTACTCATCAACTACCATAAACTTCTTTCAACAATCTGACCTGGAGTACAGCAAACAGGTTTGTATAGAACCTGTATGAAGAGTGAGGTTAGGTGGGAAGATAAAGCAATTCTTACTATCACTGCCCAAAGAGAGACAAGTAAGTGTAGTAAGCAACTTGCTTTTATCAAAATAGCCCTAAATATAAAACAAACTTACTGTTACACATTTCCACAGCTAGAAGTTTTTTGAAGAGCATCTAAGATAAGAGATTTACTTTTAAAATGTTAAAACTAAGGTCTAGGAAGCATAAATAAATTGCCCCCAAGCCATAGGAAGACAATCAAACTTAACCCAAAAAGCTAGCTATAAACATCCATACCACCTATAGTGGGTTAAATTGAGGCCTGTCAAAATATATGTCCACTTGGAACCTCAGTGACTCTATTTGGAAAAAGTGTCTCTACAGATGTAAAGAAAGTATGGAACTTAAGATGACACCATTCTGGATTAAGACAGGCCCTAAAATCAGCGACAGGTACTCTTGTAAGAGGTAAGGATGGGGGAAAGAGCAGGCATACAGACATACAGGGGGCAAGGTCCTATCAACACAAAGAGATTGGAACCATAAGCCAAGGAACACCAGGAATCACCAGATGGTAGAGGCAAGGAAGGACTATCTTTGAGGGCCACTGGAGCGAGCACAGCTCATTTGGTCAACACCTTTATTTTGAACTTCTGGCTTCTAGAATTATGGGAGAATTATTCTCTGTTGCTTTGAAATCACTCAGTTTACGGTCATTTGTTATGGCTTTCCTAACTAATATAATACCTTAAAACGACCTGCCATATTTTTCTATAATGTTACTTACCCTGCAAGGCTATATTTGACAAGAAAGAAAAAGGTTTCCTAGTTATTCAATGCTCTTCAGAAGAAAACGTCAGGGGCGGGGTGGGAGGGAGGAGTAGTAAAAATTGAAAACAACAACAAACATAAGCAAATTCTGATATGATCACCTTTTTTGTTCATTTATCTTTGCCATTAAAACAGCATTAAAAAAAAAAGTACAAGGAAGGCAATGGCAAAATCAGACATCTTTCAGAACTCTCTGCCAAAGATCCTCTCCACACATCTAGATAACAGATGCAAATACTACAACAACTACCCTGCAAATGTAGTGGAATTTTTAAAATCTCAAGTATCCTCTTTCTGCTATTACATCACTGTCATCTTATTCAACATTGTTGCTATTATCCTCTGCTACTTTCTTTGCTTCTCTTCTGCTTTCCTTCTCTAATTTCTCTAACTTCTCAAATTATATGTAAAAATGTTGGTATGTTTGTAGACATTTTCTACTTTTATAGAACAATTGCCAATATTCTTTATAAGAAAGTGATAAAAAGTAACCAAACAGTACTACATAAAGATTGGGAAATAAACAATTGACAAAGTTAATACCATTCAGAAACAAAGTTAATATCATTCAGAAACATTTTCTGAGGGAGGAATTTCTGCCAGTAAAAACAGGCATATCAAAAGCATGTATACTATACTGACATTGGGTTATCACACTTTGGTGAAGATTTTTAACTACACACTTGTGAACATATTTTCATTTTACCTGTTACTTTCATTTAGTAATTTTAATTAAAATTACAGCTTTATTTATCATATACTATCAAGATTACTGTTTTTTAATTTAAAAGTAAATCTTCCAAATAATATTTTAAATGGCTCCAGCTTATTCTTATAAAAATAAGAACTGTTTTGATAAATAGAAATGTTATTCTCATTTATCATTTAAAAACACTGCTTAAGAAAGAAAAAATTAAAATAAAAATAGTTAATAAACAAGTAAGCACAAAAAAGCTACCTGCTGGGAGTCATTTGATTTGAAAGCATCTTTAAGAATCTCAACTGCTCTTGATGGATCAACATATTTCCTTTTAGTACCAACAAGAAGTGCAAATAGATATCGAAGCTCACGCATAAAAGGCAAATTCCGATGCTCCTATTGAAAAAAAGAAAGAAAAATTCTTAAGTTAAATTTTTTACTGGTAAACGGACACTCAAGTAAAAATTAACCAGAAATTTAACTAATATAGCTTAAGAATGAATCCAGCATCCTATTATAAAAAAAGGAAGAGTGTTGGTTTCAACTAGGAGACAGAAAGGAGTCAAGCATGGAAACAGCAGAGCATCTAGCTTAAGCTCACAATTTTAGCATAAATGCCATATATTCAAAGCAAATCATGTCATTACCCAGCCAAGAATATCCTCATTTATGTCTGTTTATTATAATCCTTCCCATTCAGCAAAGCCCAGCTGCTGCTGAGAACAGCAATAACAAGAGCCAACATTCAATGAGTGTTTAATCACGTACCAGGCACTATTTAAGTACTTTACCCTCAATAAACCCATTTAAGCAAAAAATCCCTCCACCACCATGAAGTCTTCCCAGGCCCCTCCAAGTCAATGATCTCGTCAAACTCCATATCAACTGAAAGTAATGTTTTTCACTTAGGAATCAATCACTAACTGTTATGTGATAATCCCAATTATCAGACTAATATTAGTCAAATAAGAATGTATCATCCTTCCAGGGTTCCTTCTACAAGTTTACCTTTATTTTTTGATAAACTGTTAAGTTTCACAAAGACAAGAATATCTGTATGTCCTTCACTATTTTTTGCTTCACAAAATAAGCATTCAGTTCGTTCTGGTTGATTAAACCAAATACTCCAGATGGAACAAAAACAATCGAATATCATAAATAATTCATTTTAAAGTTAGAAGAAAATGTTTTATAAGATCATTATTCACCTATCTTAGTGAAACATGATTAACAAATCAGACAAGTAGTTGTTACTATGGTTAGCTCTTGAAATAAAATTGTTAACAAAGCTTATATACCATTTAAATATTAGAAAAAACTTTCAAGTTTGCAGTTTTGTAGGCATGTGTATGTGTGTACAGTTGATGCCCAGTATAATCAATTAACACAGAAACAGCTGCTCTCAAAATGCACCACAAAAGGGGTCTTAAGAAACAGATGTAAGGAAACAAAACTGATTCCAAATATTTATCTGATTTAAAAACTACAAATCCACTATAGCAATCAGAAAGTACATAAAGTCTAACATAACAATGCTAAGTTTTAGAAGACATTTTTAAAAACATGGATTTTATTTAAGCATAATAAATTCTATCATCTATGATAAAGAATAAATGCAAAAGTTTTAAATAAAACACTAATTCATGATTTTTCTGTGGTACTTACTATTTCACAACAAGGGTTTCAAGACTGTATATGCTAACAATTTGAATCCACAAAGTAATTTTCAGAAATACCCTTAATTGCTTGTGCTCATTCTCTTCACTTCTTACTACACCTACGGCAAAAACAGCTTGAGACATTCCTTGNTAAAACATGGATTTTATTTAAGCATAATAAATTCTATCATCTATGATAAAGAATAAATGCAAAAGTTTAAAATAAAACACTAATTCATGATTTTTCTGTGGTACTTACTATTTCACAACAAGGGTTTCAAGACTGTATATACTAACAATTTGAATCCACAAAGTAATTTTCAGAAATACCCTTAATTGCTTGTGCTCATTCTCTTCACTTATTACTACACCTACGGCAAAAACAGCTTGAGACATCCCTTGCCAAGTAACAAGGATGAAAAAAAAAATGACTTTTGAAAATTAAGTGAAATTCTGCTAAGAAGTAAATGTGAAAAGTTAAATACACTAATAAAACATTCTTTGCCCTTGGCCAATTCCTATAGCTAGAAAAATCTTGAAATTTCAAAAGACAAATTAGTGAATGCTGTTAAGACTAGCCACTATATGCACCTAAATTATGAAAATACCACCACATATATGAACTATCCAAACATGATTCTTTATCTTTTTTTTAACAGATCTACCAAGATATAACTGATGTACAATATACTGTATATTAGTGTACAATTTTACAAGCTTCACATATGTATACATCCATGACTGTATCACCACAATCAGTACCTGCATATCACCCCCAAATCTTTCTTCTTCCCTCACTCCCCTCCCTAATCATTCCCAAGCAACCATGGTTACTCTGTATTTTCCAGAGATTTATATACATCAAAATTATACTCCATGTACTCATTTTAGTCTGCTTTCCTGCAATCGGCATAATTATTTTGACCTTCACTCGTATGTACAATACATTCCATTTTATTGCTGAGTGGGATCCTATTGTGTGGGCAGAACACAACTTGTTTATACATTAACCTGTTCCAGCTGCTGCAGATATTACTGGATGTGGCTTTGTGTGGACGTGTGCTCTCATTCTTTTGAGTCAAGAACCACAAGGAATTGGTGAGGTTGTATGGTATACGTTTTTAAGAAACAAACAATTTTCCAAAGGCACTACATGTGCCAGTGAGTATATAAAATTTATGTGGAAAATTAAGGGATATGGAACAGCCATAGCAGTTTTACATGTATGTAATATTTTACATATTCAGTAGTAGTGGAGAGTTCTAGGTCTACATTCTAGGTTCACATTCACACTTGGATATGGACTATATTTTTTAACTTTAGTTCTTCTAGTGGCATCTCTAGTTAAAATTTTCATTAGTCCTAATTTAGACCAGTAACATCAAGCATCTTTTAATGTTATTTTCAATCTGTTTATCTTCTTTGGTGTTGCAATCTGTTGAGGTAGGTTATTTGTCTTACTACTGAATTGTACAAATTCTGTATATATTTTACATACAACTCCTTTTTCTGACACGTTTTGTTATTACTTTCTTCCAATCTGTGGTGTGCTTTTTAAATTTACATGAATTTTTCAAAAACAAACTTTTCATTTTGATGAAGTCCTATTTATTAAAATTTCCTTGTTTATTTTTGTGCCAGCTCGTTGCAGTACTTAAAAAATCTTTTAATTCAGAACCCTAAAATTTTCTGTTTTATCCATAAATTTTTATAGTTTCAGTTGTTTTAGGTCTATAGTTAATTTTTTTTTCATATATAATGTCTTGTAGAGCCTGTCTTCCTATGACATCATTAGTTCAAAAGATTTTCCTTTGTTCACTGAGTTTTTTGGCAACTTTATTAAAACCAATTGCCCCTATTGTATATTTCTGCACACTCTATTCTCTCTTTTTTTTTTTTTTGCATACTATCATCCACATTTATTGATAATAGTTTGTACAGTTTGATGAGTCTATAAGAAGGAAAAAATTGAAACTATTTCTATTGTAATTATGGTTTAGTTGCTAAGTTGTGTCTGACTCTTTGCAGCTCCATAGACCATAGCCCACCAAGCTCCTCTGTCCATGGGATTTCCCAGGCAAGACTACTGGAGTGCGTTGCCATTTCATTCTCCAGGGGATTTTCCAACTCCAGTATGAAACCTGGGTCTCCTGCTTGGTGGCAGGCTTCTATACCACTGAGCCACTTGGGAAGAGCACTATTTCCATCAGGTAACACTAATTTTTGTGTTTAATATTAATAACTCTGTGTATGAGGAGGAACTGGCAACCCACTCCAGTATTCTTGCCTAGAGAATCCCCATGGACAGAGGAGGCTGGCAGGCTACAGCCCATGGGGTCACAAGAGTTGGACACAACTTAGCAACTAAATCACCACCACCACCACGATTTGTAATGGAAAATGTTATTTAGTTAAGATACACATTATATAAACAAGTTGAACTCTCAGCCAAACATGATGTATAATATGCTGACATTTTCAATAAATTTTATTGTATAAGTTGGAAGCTTCTTCAGAAAATTCAGTTTATTCCATATTTTAATTAATTTATTTATTTTTGGGAGGGGGCAGAAAAGCAGTGATTTATTTCTGGATCTGTCACACATCAGCTGTGATAATGAGCAAATGACTTTAACTCCTTGAAACTTTCATGCTTCACTTGTAAACTGGGAACATTTGCTATTTCATGGGATGGTTGTTAGAATTATATTAGAATGGGAGGGCACTCAGAAAGGAACATCACATAGTTCAGTTTAATTCGGTCACTCAGTCGTGTCTGACTCTTTGAGACCCCATGAATCGCAGCACACCAGGCCTCCCTGTCCATCACCAACTCCCAGAGTCCACACAAACCCATGTCCATTGAGTCAGTGATGCCTGGATGGCATCACACTCTATTCTCTAATGATCTATATAACTATCTTCTCACCAATAACATAGTGTCTTGATCACTGTAGCCTGATAATTCCTCNCCACACAAACCCATGTCCATTGAGTCAGTGATGCCTGGACGGCATCACACTCTATTCTCTAATGATCTATATAACTATCTTCTCACCAATAACATAGTGTCTTGATCACTGTAGCCTGATAATTCCTCCAACACTGCCTTTCTTTTTAAAACTGCTGTGGCTATTCCATATCCCTTGATTTTCCATATGAATTTTACAATCTGTCAACTCCTATGAAAATGCCAGCCAAAATTATAACTGTATTGCACTGATTCCATAAGCTGGGGACAATTGATATCCTAACAATACTTACTCAGCTGATTCATAAACATAGTATATCTCTCTACTTCTTTAATTTTTCCCAGTGATCTTCTGTAGCTTTCTGTATCTTTTATCTACTTTACCTCTAATATTCCATCTTTTATGCTCTTCAGTCAGTTCAGTTGCTCAGTCTGACTCTTTGTGACCTCATGAATCACAGCATGTCAGGCCTCCCTGTCCATCACCATCTCCTGGAGTTCACTCAAACTCACTTCTATCAAGTCAGTGATGCCATCCAGCCATCTCATCCTTTGTCATCCCCTTTTCCTCCTACCCCCAATCCCTCCTAGCATCAGAGTCTTTTCCAATGAGTCAACTCTTTGCATGAGGTAGCCAAAGTATTGGAGTTCCAGCTTTAGCATCAGTCCTTCCATAGAACACCCAGGGCTGATCTCCTTTAGAATGGACTGGTTGGATCTCCTTGCAGTCCAAGGGAATCTCAAGAGACTTCTCCAACATCACAGTTCAAAAGCATTAATTCTTCGAGGCTCAGCTCTCTTCACAGTCCAGCTCTTGTACCTATACATGACCACTGGAAAAACCATAGCCTTAAATAGACAGAACTTTGTTGGCAATGTCTCTGCTTTTGAATATGCTATCTACGTTTGTCATAACTTTTCTTCGGAGGAGTAAGCATCTTTTAATTTCATGGCTGCAATCACCATCTGTAGTGATTTTGGGAGCCCCCCAAAATAAAATCTGATACCATTTCTACTGATTCCACATCTATTTGCCATGAAGTGATGGGACCAGATGCCATGATCTTCATTTTCTGAACGTTGAGCTTTAAGCCAACTTTTTCATTCTCCTTGTTCACTTTCATCAAGAGGCTTTTTAGTTCCTCCTCACTTTCCGCCATTAACAGTGGTGTCANCATTTAATTTTGCACCTATATGAGATGATGGATATTCACCACTAAACTTACTATGATAATAATTTCATGATGTATATGTCACATCATTATGATGCACACCTTAAACGTATACAGTTGTTGCTGTTTAGTCTCTAAATCATGTCCGACTCTTTGCAGCTGCATGGACTGTAGCATGCCAAGTGCTTCTGCCCATGGGATTTCCCAGGTAAGAATAGTAGAGTGGGTTGCCATTTCCTTCTCCAGGGGATCTTCCTGACTCAGGGATCAAACCTCTGTCACCTGCATTGGCAGGTGGATTCTTTACCACTGAGCCACCTAGGAAGCCCCCCAAAACGTATACAGTACTATCAACTATATTTCAATAAAAATGGGGGGAAATTTTTAATAAATAAAACATAACAATTATGAGTTGTAAAATGCATAAATCAGGATGCAAGTGGGAGTTCATAGGACAAACAAATGACAGTCCTTGGGTGATTTTAGGGAAGGCTTATTGAAAATATGCTTAGAATTGAGACTTGGATGATGAGCAAAATTTAGTATGATGAGAATGGAATAACATTACAAATGGAAGAACATGTGCCAAGTCCCAAAATCAAGAACATGGGTTATTCGGATACCATACATGGTCAAATATTCAAAACCATGTCATTGCACTCATTTTACCAATTATTTCTAGCTTCAAATTTCATTTAAGACTTTGTTAAAAAAAAGTTTCTGTTTCGAGAAAAACGGATTACAATGTCTTTACAGCCTCGTCCTAGTTATTCTAATCTCTCAGCTGACCCACAGCAATGGCCCCCTCACTAGTCTCTTTACGTCCAGCTCTGCCCTCCTACAGTCCAGTCTCCATAAAGCAGCCACAGTGGTTTTCTTTCCTTAAGTGAAATCACTGCTTCCACACCTTAAAACTCTCTGGTGGCTTCCCATTACACTCAAATATAGTCTGGTTACCACAGCCTCCTGGTCCCTTTCTAGCCCCCGTCTCATCTCTTAGGGCTCTCCTTTGCTCACTCCATTCCAGCCAAATTCTTCTTCTCTGTGCCCCTCAAATGCCACGTGCTCCTGCCTCAGAGCCTCTGCAGTTACTGTTCCCTCTGCCTGAAGTGGTCTTCCCTCTGCTCTCCTCACAAGTGGCTCCTTCTCATCGTTCATGTCTCTGCACCAGTGTCATCTCCACAGAGAACTATTCCCTAAACAATCTCTCTAAAACAGCAGTGCACCCCTATATGTTTATGGGATATGCATAACACCAATAACCATATGATATTATTTTGGATTTGTTTACTTTTTAAAATTTCCTGTCTACACTGTCAGTTATATTTGGGCCAAATTTTCTCTGTCTCATTCACCACTGTGTCCCCAACATCTAGACCAGACCTTTGCACATAGCTGTTGAATAAATGAAAACAATATGGTTGTTGAATGATAGAACAACCAGCTGATAAATATTTAAGTGAAATGTTTCATTGTCCTGTAATAGCTTATTATTAACCTTGCAAATATACATGCAACTATATTGATTAGAATTTAAATTTCATTTCAAAGTGATGATGATAAATTTACTACACTCGATGCTGGAGAAAAATTATAAGAATTCTGTGTTGACTCTAATATAACTTTACTACTTTATCTAAAGGATAATATAGAGTGCTTGGTGTATGTGTCTGTGTATTTATATAGTATATACTATAAAGGGTAGCAAAAAGTCACTAACTAATGCTTAAGTTGACAAATCAAGAAATAGTAATATGAGTATGTTGCTTATAAATAATGGCTTAATGATCATAAAAATTGAAAAAAGAAATGTCTTAATTAGTTGTCTTATAGAACTTAAGAGGCCTTGGGACTAGAAGACTAGAGTTGGATATGGTGACTGTATTTGTAACCATGAATGGTAAGGGCACACACACATTTATTAAAAAATCTTAATACAACAGAACTAAAGGACGGTCCTTTACATTTAAGATTAATTGTAGGCTAAGTTCATACTGCTTGACAAATTGGGTAGATAATACAAGTGTTACCCATTGCTTTAAGCAGTGATTCAACTGGAAAAACGTAAGACTGAGATAAATCATATATGAAAGATTCATTATGTACTTAACAGAAATTCAGCTTGTCTTCGTTATAAATGAAATGTTTTGAGACTGAGACCATGGAGATCAAAGGCTTTCTGAAATATGTCTTTTTGCATCAAGACTTGAAAAATAATACCAAATGTAATTACTATGCTGTTAAATGTAATTACTATGCTGTTAAATGTAATTAATATATGAATATCTGTGGCAGACACTGTTAGCTGCCTACACAAAATCCACTTTCCCCTTGTTTTCTAACAGAATTTTTACGTTACTTTGGGGCAGCAACATGCTCTTCTGCATTTCCCAATCTTCCTTCTAAGAGGGGGTGGCCCATGAGATGTAAGCTGAGACACTAGCTGAAGCTTTCAAGAAAGCTCATTGACAAGGGCTGACTCAGCCAGGGGTCCATCTTTGTATCCTCTCCTCCTGACTATGTGGTGAGCGTAATGACTGGAGCTACAACAGCCATCTTGAAACCATGAGGGAAAGCCCAAGGAAATCGCAGAGACCTTGGGCCGTGACATCCCTGAGGGATGGGGCAGGTGAGGAGTAGGGAATGAAAGGAACTGTGGGGCAGGAATTCTTTGGTCAGGGGTGATGGAAATGTTATAAATTACATAGTAATGATAGCGGCAAGTGCTTCCCAGATGACTCAGTGGTAATGAATCCACCTGCCAAAGCAGGAGATGCAAGAGATGTGGTTCAGTCCCTGCATCGGGAGGATCCCTTGCAGGAGGGCATGGCAACCCACTCCAGTATTCTTGCCTGGAAAACTCTATGGACAGAGGAGCCTGGCAGGCTACAGACCATGGGGTTGCCAAGAGTCAGACACGACTGACCTACTGAGCATGCATCCGTGCTGTAGATTTCACAGCTTACTTCTGGAGGAGAAAGTTTCTTTGCCCTTGTAATAGTTCCATTAATGAGGAGAAATACCATTCATGTGTCACTCCTGGCCACTCTTTACCTGTTCCTGACTCCTCGTTGGGGACATGCAGTCCAGTGGGTAAGTTTGGAAGGAGAAGCATACATAGTCCAGGTGCTTCCTCCTTTTCTTTCTGGGAACTAGATACTCAAAGGAATCACCCCTTCTGCTCTGCCCATAGAGGAAATCCTGCTGGTGTCTGGGTGCTGTGTTCAGTTCTGCAGTTTAGATCATTATAACGTTCACTTGCCTGAAGACCCACATCCCCAAAACTCTGCCTTACTCATTGTCTTGGATGTGTGTGTGAGTATGTAAGTCATTCCAGTAGAGTCTGACTCTATGTAACCCTATGGACTGTAGCCCGCGAGGCTCCTCTGTCCATGGGGCTCTCTGGGCAAGAATACTCGAATGGACTTGTCAATAATTCACATCATGAAGAGTGGTGTTATTTACCGGGCCCCTCAACCACAACCCTTACTTTAAAGCCTTAGAAGGAATGTATATCAAGATGTGTCTGGACCTGCAGCCCATTAGCTTTCTGAAGCAGTGAACCATGCAGAAACTAACTGTTCAAAGCTCTATAATATACTTGGAATTCTCCCAGAGTCTTTCTGAAAATCCTGATCCCTAGTTTGAAACATACTGTATAACAGAAGGAGGTCCACATAGAAAAAAAGTGAATGTGGCCACAGTTGATCGGTTTTGGCTGGAACTGAGCACTCTCAGGACTGGGCTTGTATTGGAGATGATGCTTCCATGAGCTTTCATGGCCTCTCTGCACTGCTTCCACCCTGCTTGCTAAAAAGAAGGGAAGCTGATGTGACACATGCAGGATTTTTACAGACACACTGCTCTAGAAACTGGGACAGACGTCAGCTGCTTCGGTCATGAGTGACTCAAAACAATATGCCACGGAGTCCAGGCTCAATCTGCTGCAACCAGACCTTGCTTTGTGAAAAGATGTGTCAGGCAGGAACTCTGAGGTGAATATTTGCAAAGCAAATCATACTTTAAATACACAAAAAAATAGTATTTAAAAAAACTATATGATGGATTTTAAACTTCAGTGTCATTTCATGAAAAATCAAATTTTCATATTAAACTGTACCCCCTTCATCTTGGGTTTTGACTGCGTGTGTCAGTTTTGAATGCAGGAAGCCATCCAGTCATTATGTTACAAAGTAGCCCTTAATGACTTTAAACATCTTTAACTGTTAGAAAGGTCTTCCTTCTATGGAATAAAATTCTGCCTCACCTCCACCTTTCACCATCCATCTAGGATCTATCCCCTGGAGCTACACACCAAGGCATGTTTCAAATAGTCTAAAGAGCCATTATACTACTGTTTCTTCTCTAAGCCAACTATCCACAAGCACTTCAATTTAATTTGAGATACATGGGAGTCCATATCAGAAGCACAGCCTGTAGGGGATATAAAAACAGCTTGACCTTTAAATTGCCATCCTTATTGTCTCGGAAAAGGAAATGGCAACCCACTCCAATATTCTTGCCTGGAGAATCCAATGGACAGAGGAGCCTGGCAGCCAATGGTCCACAGGGTCACAGAGTCAGACAGGAATGACTGAGCCCACATGCTCAGCGTGGGGCTCAGGGTGCTCAGCACAGGGAACACTCTCAGTAAATGCCATACACGTGCGTGTGCACACACACACTCAACTACTCCCATATCTGTCTAGTAAACAAAATACTTTGTCAAGTGACCTTTATCACCATTTTCATATTTTATGTCATATTTTATGTGCTTCAGTGACTCTGTGTCTGTTTTCAATGTAGATTACCATGTTCCTGGGTATACCAAAGACATAGTAAGGCATGAGGGGTACAAGGCATGAGTAATTTTAAGTAATCAATTTCTTTATCTTCAACTCCCATATGTATTTTTTCCCCTGAAACTGACCTGTCTTGAGGAGACAACAGTAGTCTATCTGTATTTTCTTTTCTTTTGTCCCTTTCTAGTTACCCTTTGAAAAAAGGGCCTATTTCTTTACAAAAGACATACTTTCACCCATTCTTTAGCTTATTCAGGTACATTGCCCCAAGGTGCAAAAACCTCTAAGTACCAAAAGATAAAGATAATTTAACCCTATAATCAGGGTTTCATAAAACACCTCAGCTTTCTCCTGAAGACATGAATTTCTAAATAAATTTACCTTCTAAATAATGTTTATCATACTTTTAAATGTACTTATATTATTTTCATCAAATGTATCCGAATAAAGAGTCACAATAGTAACTTAAGCCAGAATTTAAAAAAAAA
>SJYW01034923.1:190662-236517 GCA_006410735.1 Raphicerus campestris
TCAGCCCTGGGATTTCTTTGGAAGGAATGATGCTAAAGCTGAAACTCCAGTACTCTGGCCACCTCATGCGAAGAGTTGACTCACTGGAAAAGACTCTGGTGCTGGGAGGGATTGGGGGCAGGAGGAGAAGGGGACGACAGAGGAAGAGATGGGTGGATGGCATCACTGACTCTATGGACATGAGTATGAGTAAGCTCTGGGAGTTGGTGATGGACAGGGAAGCCTGGCATGCTGCGATTCATGGGGTCACAAAGAGTTGGACGCGACTGAGCGACTGAACTGAACTGAACTGAACTGAAGATTGTTTCTGAGAGACATTGGTTCTTTTTGGTACATTGGCTTATATATTATTGGCTCTTGGTGAAGTGTCCACCATGATGATGGATAGTGCTCTCCTTTCCCAGAATCTCAACCTTATCTGCCACTGAAGGCACATTGTATTTGTAGAAAATATTAAAATAATAAAAACCCAAGTCTGGGCCTCCTTGAGGAGCTTGGAGCACAATGATCTATCATGTGTCACACATCTTCATTCTTCCTTTCTGTTTTCATCATAGTTTGCCTGCTATGTCCAGTGAGAACTTCTTCCTTAAGAATGACAGTCTTCATAGATGGGCTGGGTCTTGCTCTGGGAATAAGGTTCAAGAGTCCATATTTTCTAACATCTCTCTTTATGGAGGAGGCATAGTCAATACAGTGGAGCCACCATAATGAGGGACACTTCTTCTTTCGGACTTCACAGGCTCCATTTGCTTGCTAAGGATATTTTAATTTAGGGGAATATAAAGGAAGCAACACACAGTATTCAGCCAGTACCCTTTAATTGGTCCATTCTTGGATTCATCTGGCATGACAGGTAGAACAATGTTCCTTAAAAAGGCAGCTTGACTCTTTTCGGTGCCTCCCTTCATGTGAAAAGTAACATTAATCTTATCTGACCAGCTTGGAAAAGCAAATACTCTTGCAGGAAAGACAGGCGCTGGCTAGAGGGGACCTTCTAATCTGCCATCATTGTGGATTAACTTTATCGAACAGCAGTTGTCCAAAAAACACCATGTTAGATGAAAGGGAGCGCCACAACAAACCCCAGAGATGGCCTGTCTCTGTTCCCCATCCAATGAATATAATAAGCTAGACATTGCCCTGATGATAGATATGTGTCAAAGAGACTCAGCATCCATGACAGTGTGGATTTGAACTCTCTAGGGGATGTCAAGAAAGCTTATGTATCATTTGTTTTTCATCATTGAGAAAGCCTTTTCTATTGTCAGAGATAGGCCAGATGAGACAGTTCTGTATGGCTCATTTGGTGCCTTTTCCATTATAAGGAATTTGGGGCAGTAGGAAGAGGAGTAAGGGGATGTTTTATTCCATTCAGTTAAAATATTATATAAAAATATGGCAGCCCCCCTACTTCCCAGACTCTAGCAAGAAGATGGGTAGGCAGCATTGGAGTGTAGTGCCCACCTTCTACTTCTTTGGATGACAGGGAGCAGTTATCAGCACTGTCAGACACATACTGCTCTCTTTACCTGCCACTGTCCAATGCTTCTCTTGGGACAAATGTGCCCCTGCATTCGTTATACTTCATTGTTGTTAAGAACAGAAATAAGTCATAATTCAAATTTTTGTGAGTCATCTATCAGATGTGAACTTGAAATAATAATAATAATCATAGCTGACTTCATTGAGGAATTACTGTGAGTCAGGCATCATTCTAAGACTTTACATTACATGTATTAATTCAGTAATCCTCATGACAATGCTGAGTCATAGGTGCTATTATTATTCTGTTTGACAAATGGAGAAACTGACTCAGAGAGAGGTTAGGTAAATTGTCAAAGGTTGCACAGTTACTTAATGGCAAAGCAGGGATTTATGTGAACCTAGGCTTAAAGCTCAACATTCAGAAAACAAAGATCATGGCATCTGGTCCCATCACTTCATGGGAAATAGATGGGGAAACAGTGGAAACAGTGTCAGACTTTATTTTGGGGGGCTCCAAAATCACTGCAGATGGTGACTGCAGCCATGAAATGAAAAGATACTTACTCCTTGGAAGAAAAGTTATGACCAACCTAGATAGCATATTCAAAAGCAGAGACATTACTTTGCCAACAAAGGTCCGTCTAGTCAAGGCTATGGTTTTTCCAGTGGTCATATATGGATGTGAGAGTTGGACTGTGAAGAAGGCTAAAGCACCTTGATGGTTTTGAACTGTGGTGTTGGAGAAGACCTTTGAGAGTCCCTTGGACTGCAAGGAGATCTAACCAATCCATTCTGAAGGAGATCAGCCCCGGGATTTCTTTGGAGGGAATGATGCTGAAGCTGAAACTCCAGTACTTTGGCCACCTCATGCGAAGAGTTGATTCATTGGAAAAGACTCTAATGCTGGGAGGGACTGGGGGCAGGAGAAGAAGGGGACGACAGAGAATGAGATGGCTGGATGGCATTACTGACTCGATGAACGTGAGTCTGAGTGAACTCTGGGAGTTGGTGATGGACAGGGAAGCCTGGCGTGCTGCGATTCACAGGGTCACAAAGAGTTGGACACGACTGAGCGAATGAACTAAACTGAACTGAGAAAGTCTATATCCAGGGCCCACATTCTAATCTCAGTGATTAAACCGCTTTCTTAAAAATAATACAGAAAAGAGAAAAAAAATCACTTCACATATAACTGAAGTGATTTTATACATAGCTTTACAAACCGTGTCTCAGTTTAGCACTATTGTCCCATATACATTTAAGAGAGGGGAACTACTGAACTAAATATCAGTATTTCTAAGACAGTTTTCCAAAACTTTCCTTGAATCATAGTGAAATGATCACTGAATCACGAGGTTTTAGGGGACCCTAAGAAGCCATTTTTTCATAGTCCTTAAGAAAACAAGAGTAGGCAAAGGAGCTTGAAGTAGAAATTAAAATCACTCTTGAGGTTACAAATGTCTAGTTGGGGTGGATTTGAGGAACACTCAGTAGAGCCAACGTTAGCTCCCTAGCAGCCAAGTAATTTCAATGTAAATGGCAGCTTAGTAGCCATCTGAAGGAAGTATATTAGTATTTCCTTTATCTTAAATAACATGTAAAATGACTAATAGCAATAATAATGACACTAGTTAAACCTTCATTGAGTGCTTATTAGATACCAAGCATTGCGCTAAGTATATTATTTAACCTTCGCAGCAATCCTATGAGGTACATACTATAACCATCTCCATTTTATAGATGAGAATACTGAGATACTGCCAGTAATGCCTAATGCGGCTCCCATGCCCTGTCAAAAAAAAAGTGCATACTGCCTTGTTTGTCAATCAGCTGTCCAAAAATGTCTCCGTAGTTCTTACTACACAGGAAACTATGGATAGGAAAATAGAAAATAAGGTCAATGCCTTAGAAGAAGCAGTCCTGCTTATAGGGCAAGAAATTACAAATTTAAAAATTAAGTTGTCTTTAAGGTGCCATACTGAATTTAAATGGATGTGCATTACCCCTCTACAAGTGAATGATTCTATACATTCTTGGGAACACATTAGGAATCATATTTTAGGCATCTGGAATCATTCAGATTTTAGTATTAATATTTCTATGTTACATCAGGATATTCAGAGTATGAAGCAGGCAGAGTTTGACTTTTCCTCTCAATGGCTTTCTAATTCCCTTTTTGATAATCTGGAGGGATATTTTTCCCATGGATCCTTTTTTACAATGATGATTAATGCGGCCATGTGCTTATGCCTGTTGGTTCTGATTTGTGTAATAGCCCTGTGCCTTTTCAGAATACTCAACCAAAGTGTTTCTGCTTTATCTACTGAGTTTCATACTTGTGCTGTAAAAAAAAAGAAAGGGGGAGATGTTGGGAGCTATGTTAGGCATTACTGACAAAATGGAGGCACAGCCCCAGCCCACTCTCCTCATTCCACAGGCACGGACCCGGGATGAAGGAGTTAACTCTTGTGATTCTGACTTGTTCTTCCTTTCTTTGGTTGAGTTGGCTGGAAAGAATGTTAAGGTGCTTATTGTTCTTGAGAGAAGCATGAGAAAGCACAAAGCCTTCTGCAGTTCTGCCCAGAAAGTAATCTATAAAGTAACCATTGACATTTGTTCAAGGGTTTTTACAAAGAATGTCCCAGGATGAACACAGTAGGCTGTAGCTTGAGGCCATGGGAAGGATTGTTATCTGAGACCTGTTTGTGAGGGAAATGTTTATGGCAGAGGAAGTTTGCTGAGTTGAGGGTTTAGGAATAATTAAGAATAGTTAGAAGCCTTTTTAGGAGACAGTGAGCTTAGGATACTAGGGGCAAGCAGGATTTAGAAAGATAAGAAATAAACTGAGGAATGTGGTATGCAGCCCAGACATAAGCATGAGTTACAATGTAATCACAAGTAAACACGATTCTGAGAGAATTGCTGAAGCAGAAACTCTGTTTGAAGGGTGACAATGAGACAATAATCTGAGTGAGGGGGAACTGAAAATGTCAAACCTCTGACCTAATGCTTTTGAAAACGTATAAAAGAGAACCTGATGCTTGAAATAAACATGTAGTCCTGTACCTCGAGTCAGAGCCTACATCATTTCCTGCTGACACCGCTCATCCCTTCAAGCTGATCCCCTGGCTAATGGAGTTGGACTCCGGCAAAATACAAATAGGTCAAATAACTTGCTCAAGCTCATGTAGCTAGAAAGTGGAAAAGCCAGAATTTAACACAAGCTGTTTGTCCTTGCAACCTGTGTTATTAAATACTAAGCAAGGTACTGTTTCTGTAGAAATAGCCATCCGAGCTACTGTTATGAAAACCATCCCAATTTTCTAGGCTTAACATTGACCCAAGTACAAGCATTGGGACTGTAACAATGGTTTGGATGACCTTTTTACTCTCAAAGCTAGGCCTTTTTTGTTGTTCCACATTGTAGATGGCTGGCTAAACACTGAAGATTACTTTGTGAGCACAGATTTATGTTTAGATGTGGTAATTTACAAGTAATCTGATATAAGCTAATGTTTAGTTCCCTTGATATCAGAGCAGATCTGGCCTCAAGATATTTTTGAAGATATATACCCATACAGCTCAGACTTCCATGAATTGGTAATATTTAAGCCAAATCAGATAATCTAGTTGCTCTAGACTATGAGATTGTGATTCAGGACCACTGTATATAAAGCTATAATATATGAAATTTTAGTTTAAATTTTATTATAATGAAATAAAAAAGAAAAATGAAACAAAAAACCACTATTCCTTTCAGAAATGTTTATGAGAAGTATATTAATTTTGATTTTTAAATGGCCAACATTTTGGAGCACTGACTATGTGTCAAGCATTGTTGAAGTATGATTTAATTCTCACAACAACCCTACATGCATCACTCTAATTTGTTTCTCAACTTTAATGAGCTTATGAATCATGTGGGGATCATGGGAAAGTTCAGCTTTGATTCAGTAGGTCTGGGCTATGGCCTAAGATTCTTGAATTCTTAACAGCTTCCAGGTTATGTGGACCACACTTTGAGTAGCAAGTAGTGTAGATTGGCCTTAAGTGAATATGGAAGATTAATGTTTAGGATGTTTTAAAAATACTCCAGGATTCATGAGATGGTGATTCTCTAATGTCTTCACAAACCCATTTTTAAAATCAAATTTATATTTCATATATCATTTATAATCATTCAAGAATTTACATTTGCATATTTGCCTACTTGCTAACATTTCTTTGTGACCCTCCAAATCAATACTCGCAGTACTTTCATGGTCATTTAAGGTCATATGCAGAGGCAATACAAGATTTGAGTTGCCCAAGGCACATTAACAAATCCATTTTAATGGTTAATTGCTCTGACATTCCAGGAAGTTTTTTGTGTCTAAACAAAACCCTTCAGATGATATGGCATTTTTATTCTGATTTTTATCTTTAGTGGAGATGGAGTTAGTACAAAGTGCCCAATCTCTTACAGGTTACTTTATTTTAAATATTCGAACAGTTATTCAATGTTAACAATAGTCTTTGGGTTATTTTTCACCATCTCCTATCTTTTCCCTTGGGAACCTACAATTTTTGGGATGTCTAAGTTCTCATTTTAGCTCCATGTTTATTTGCTTCACTTAAGAAATGTATAAAATTAGACAAACTGTAATTCCTTGCTGAATTCTCTTGTACTTTTATTTCAATGAACTACTTAAATGTTCAGTGACCATATCCTGCATCTGATATACCCCTAGCTTGACCATAGTGCAAAAGGGAGTATACTAGTAACTACAGGCCACTCTGTAATTCATGAGCTATAAAGCTCATATTACAAAAATGCACACTCTAGGCAGAATCTAGTAAATGTCAACTTCAAAATAAGTTGTGTCATACTGTTATATTTATGTTCACATGGTCAATAAAAAGAAACACTTGTGAGGTGATTAAAAATAGCATACCAGGTAAAATTGGTTGTCCAGCAATTCCCAGTGGTGCCATTCCAAGATTATTCATTGCTGTGGCCCATGCAGTTGGATCAGACATAGGTAGAGTCATTGCAGTTGAATCCACATTCAGAGTTCTACTATTATCAGCTAGAAAGAAATGACAAGCAAAATAATTTGTTGTATTTAGGTTTCAGTATCTGGTTCACTTATCATTGTGAATCTGGCAAACTCTTTACAGAAATGGACTGATGGACAAATGTTGGATACAGCCTTAATTTCAGCTCTTTACAAGGGTTAAAACAATACAGCTTGAACTGGCAGGAAGTCATAGAATTTGACAGTTTATCAGATAGCATTTTAGTTTTTCTTTCTCTCTCTCTCCCTCTACTCTTTCCCTCTTTCTTTCCCTCACTCCTTCCTACCTGTTTTAAAGTCAAAG
Organism: Raphicerus campestris; assembly: GCA_006410735.1. NCBI lineage: Eukaryota > Metazoa > Chordata > Mammalia > Artiodactyla > Bovidae > Raphicerus > Raphicerus campestris. The sequence goes on from SJYW01034923.1 coordinate 197,512, forward strand.
AAAACTTTTTTTTTAGAGCAGTTTTAGGTTCACAGTGAAAGTGAGGGAAAAGTACAGCGATTACACATATACCTCCACCCCCACACATGCACTGCCTCTCCCATTATCAATATCCCTCACCAGAGTGGTTCATTTGTTACAACAGGCAAATATATATTGATGTATCATAATCACTCAAAAGCCATAGTTTACATTAGGCTTCAGTTAGGTGTTTTACATTCTATAGGTTTTGAAAAATTTATAACATATAGCCGTATCACACATGGTAATTTCACTGCCTTAAAATTCCTTTGTGCTCTGCTTATTCATCCTTGTCCCCTCCCCCAACCCCAGCAATCACTGATCTTTTACCATCTCAACAGTTTTGCTTTTTCTAGAATGTCATATAGTTGGAATCATACAGTATGTAGACTTTTCACATTGGCTTTTTTCACTTAGTCTTATGTATTTAAGTTTACTCCAAGTCTTTTCATGGCTCCATAGCTCATTTATCTTTAGTGCTGAATAATATTTCACTGTCTGGATATACCAGTGTTTATCTTTTTACCTACTGAAGGACATTGTGGTTACTTCAAAGTTTTGGCAATTATGAATAAAACAGCTATAAACATTTGTGTACACATTTTGTGTGAACATAAGTTTTCAACTCCTTTGGGTAAACACCAAAGGAATGCAATTACTGGGCCCTATGGTAAGAACATATGTGGTTTTATAAGAAGTCGTCAATGCAAGTGTACCCCAATGCTCATCACAACACTGTTTACAATAGCTAGGACATGGGAGCAACCTAGNTTTCTACTGATTCCACATCTATTTGCCATGAAGTGATGGGACCAGATGCCATGATCTTCATTTTCTGAACGTTGAGCTTTAAGCCAACTTTTTCATTCTCCTTGTTCACTTTCATCAAGAGGCTTTTTAGTTCCTCCTCACTTTCCGCCATTAACAGTGGTGTCATCTGCATATCTGAGGTTATCGATATTTCCTCTGGCAATCTTGATTCCAGCTTGTGCTTCCTCCAGCCCAGCGTTTCTCATGATGTACTCTGCATAGAAGTTAAATAAGCAGGGTGACAATAGATAGCCTTGACGTACTCTTCTTCCTATTTGGAGCCAGTCTGTTGTTCCATATCCAGTTCTAACTGTTGCTTCCTGACCTGCATACAGGTTTCTCAAGAGGCAGGTCAGGTGGTCTGGTATTCCCACCTCTTTCAGAATTTTCCACAGTTTATTGTGATCCACACAGTCAAACGCTTTGGCATAGTCAATAAAGCAGAATTAGATGTTTTTCTGGAACTCTCTTGCCTCTTCAATGATCCAGCAGATGTTGGCAATTTGATTTCTGGTTCCTCTGCCTTTTCTAAAACCAGCGTGAACATCTGGAAGTTCACGGTTCACGTACTACTGAAGCCTGGCTTGGAGAATTTTGAGCATTACTAGCGTGTGAGATAAGTGCAACTGTGCGGTAGTTTGAGCATTCTTTGGCATTGCCTTTCTTACATAATCATTTTTTCATTTATATTTCCAATTGTGTGTTGCTGGTACTAAAAAATATAATTGATTTTTAAAATAATTTAGTTATTTATTTTTGGCTATGCTGGGGCTTTGCTGCTGCATGGACTTTTCTCTAGTTGTGGCGAGTGGGGCTACTCTCCAGTTGCAGTGCACGGGTTCTAGGGCATGTAAGCTAAGTAGTTGGGGCACTGGGGCTTTGTTACTCTGCAGCATGTGGGATCCTCCCAGATCAGAGACTGAACCCATGTCTTCTGCATTGGCAGGCAGATTCTTTACCACAGAGTCAACAGGGAAGCCTCTACAATTGATTTTTGTATGTTTGCCTCGTACCATGTAACACTGCTAAATAATCTGACCCCTTGATTCTAGCACCTATCTTTTGGTAGAGTACTTAGGATTTTCTAAATAGACAATCAGTCATATACACCAAAAGACAGCTTTGTTTCTTCCTTTCCAATTTGCCTGCTTATTTCTTTTTCTTGCCATATAGCACTGGTTGAGATTGCTAATGTTTAATAAAAAAGTGGTGAGGCCTGACATCCTTGCTTGTCCCTGATCTTTGAAGAAAAGGATTGTCTTTCACCATTAAGTATTATAAATATTTTCAGGTTTCTCATAAATGAGCTTCATCAAGATAAAAAGCTTTCTTTCTATTCGTAGTTACTGAGAGAGATTTTGCCATAAATAGATACTAGCTTTTATCAAATTCTTTTTCATCTACTGAGCTAGTCTTATGGCTTTTCTTGTCTAAACTGTTACCATGATGAATTATATTCATTTCTGAACACTAAACCAATCTTTCAGTCCTATACAAATTCCACTTTGTCAATGAGGTATTGTCCTTTACATATATTACATCATTCAACTTGCCCCAATTCTGACAATTTTTCCTTCTATTATTCATAAGGAATATTGATCTGTGGTTTTCTTTACTTGAAATATATATTTCTACTTTTGGTTTCAGTGTAATGTTGGTCTCACAGGGTAAATTTGCAAGTTTTATTTCTTCAATTTTCTGAGAAAACTTGTAGAGAACTGGTATTATTTCTTCCTTAAACGTGCGNGTGGTTTTCTTTACTTGAAATATATATTTCTACTTTTGGTTTCAGTGTAATGTTGGTCTCACAGGGTAAATTTGCAAGTTTTATTTCTTCAATTTTCTGAGAAAACTTGTAGAGAATTGGTATTATTTCTTCCTTAAACGTGTGGTATAACTCACCAATGAACTTTATTGCCATTGATTTTATTCTTTTGTGCGTAAGTTTGAAACTAAAAAATTAATTTCTTTAATATAGAAATACACAGCTTATCTTTTCATCAGTTACATTCAATAGCCTTTGGCTTTCAAAATATTTGTCTGTTGTTTATAATATTCCACTATTCTCTTTTACCGTCTGCAGAATACGCAGTGATGTGCACCTCTTTCATTTATTTTGGTTGTTTCTTCTCTTTTCTTGCTCAGTCTACCTAGAAGTTTATCAGTTTTACAAATATTCTTAAGAAGTAGCTTGTGATTTCATTAAATTTTCTCTATTGTTTCCCTGATGTCTATTTCATAGATTCACGCTCTTATCTTTATTATTTCCTTTCTTCTGCTTTCAAATTAACGATTTTTTTCTAATTTACTGACATAATCTAATGCCACTAATTTGAAACTCTATTTTCTAATAAGGCATTTAGTTCATATTATTTTCCATTAACCACTGCTTTTAGCTACATCTATATAATTTTGATATATCATTTTAATTTTTATTCAGTTCAGAACACCCTGAAATTTCCATTTGATTTGTTCATTGTTCCTGGTGTTATTTAGAAGTGTAAATAATTTCCAAATACTGTAAGCATTTTCTAGATATCTTTATATTGCTGATTTCTAACTTAATTTCACTGTGGAAAACATAGTCCTTATGCCTTGAATCCCTAAAAATTTGCTAAAACTTGTAAACCCAGCTTCTGTTATATCTTCACAGCTAAAGACAAAAATTCCATAATGCCTCTTTTTATTTTAAAATTCAAAACTGTCTCAGATATTTGCTCAATAATATATTTATGGCAATTAACCCCAAATCATTTCCTTCTCATATGCTTCTCACTTCTAATTGTTTATTTGAAAACATTCACCCTAAATCAAGGCTTTAAATAATATAACCTTATGATTAATAAGGTTATTAATTATATGGTGATTACCTCTAAATATTATAAGCTTATGCCTCTTTGTCAACATTTAATACATGCTTTCCCATCAGTTCGTGGCTCTTTAAGCCAAAAGAGATTATGTGTGGGAATAGGGAAATAAGATGTTTACAGTGAGAATCTATCTTTAAATTTCTAATAATTTCCCAATTCTCCTAGACATTAAGATTACAAATAGCACAAATAAATATGGATGTATAAAATTAGTTTCAACCTCTAGAAACAATAAACAAGTCTATTCAAATGGAAATTGATTTCAAAGACTTCATTTCATTCTATCAATCAACAGACATGTAATGCTTGCTGTAATTTTAAATTGCTAATAAAAAAATATCCTGCTTAATAATGTATGCAAATATATCTCTGTGATTTAATCGAAGTGAACCCTCAGTGTTTACTGCTACTCAGACTTTTCAGACTCAGTGTAGCAGTAAACATGAGATGAGTTTGCTATAAATTGATTATTAAATAATAAGTGACTAAGGTTACACTGATACCTTTTTGAAACCTGTGCCTTTTATCACTTCAATTAACTGTAACACTAATCAGTGGCTACCTCTAAATCTCACATGTTATCTTCAAAGTTGTCAAGTTACAGTATGTATTGCTGTCATCATGTGAAATTAAAGAAATATCCCATTTTAGAACAATCTTTTATAAAACTGCATGGTATTCTTGTTGAGTGATTTTTCCCAATGGCAGTAATTATTATTAAAATTATTTTAATTTCTTAAACTAAAGGGATACCTAGACATGCAGACCCTTCCATTAAGAGAAATTTCCTTATAAAGGTGTCAAAAGATTGGATTCATACATTTCTCTAGTATTCAGCTAAACAGTCTCATGACCCCAAACTCTTGTACATAGGCATTGATATCACAATTGTTTTCAAGTAAGATCATAAAACTAAGTAAGTCTTATTCAGTTATTTATAGAATAAAAGAAAGCTAAACTCTGTAAAGTACTAAAATCCAGGAACACAAAACAGGCTAAGATAAATATAGGGGAAAAAAAAGGTACTTATGAACATCTAACTGCAAGTAATAATTCTAAATAATCATGTAAATTATAAATATACTTTAACCAAAACATCAAAAGAAATAACTAATCAAATTGTTAACAGGGGGAGGCAATAGTCCAAAAAGTTTCATGTAAAAACTGTAATGACTGAAAAGAGTTTGCTTAATTTCTCTGGAAGTATAAGTAGTTGGTCAGGTGATCTTAGTTCCCTTCTGAAAATGGTTTTCAATTAGTCTGACACTTTATGGCTAAAGATTATAGCCCAAAAAGCTGGTTAAAAATCAAATTATATTGCCATCAGCTTCACATTTATAATGTTTGCAGGAAAAATTGTTTTCAAAATGACAGACTATAAAGAAAACATATAATGTATCATGACAACTAACAAAAGATCACACAAAGTTCAACACTTTACTGAAACCTAAAACTTCTCGCTTCTTTGTCTTTGTCTTTATGGCTAGTTTATGATAAGATCATTAAGTCTTACAGTCAAGCATATCATCTCCGTAATTAATCTTTTTCACTAAGTATGAATTTCTGAATGTGAATCAGTCCTATCTTTTGTAAAGCTAATATGAACAATATAACTAGCAACAGCTGACACCTGGTACTATTAAAAGAGTTAATTCTTAGGTAGGTTGATAAGGAGTCTAGGCTCTCAAGGAGGCAACAGGGACAAAATGTTTTTTTCTACACTGCTTGGTTTTAGTCACTTTCTTTACACAATAAACAACTTATCTTGCTCAACAGTAGTATGTTCTTCCTTAAGCTCTGTACTAATGATTATATAACAATGTATCTTGCTCAAGAATATATTTCTTCTTTTTAACAAGAACCTTCTGACTAATTTGGTATCTTAAGACATATGTTGTGGGAGTGGATCTGGTAAAACCTTTCTTTTGTTACTTCTAATCTTGTTAATTTGCCATGTTTGTTGTGGGAGTGAATCTGGTAAAAGTATATAAGGCCTGGATAAGACTAGCAAGTGAGGCACTCTCTGTCCCCCTTCTGGTGTCCATGTCAGAAGCATTCTCTGTACTTTTTCACTGTAATAAAACTTCTGCCACACAAAAACTCTGAGTGATCAAGCTTGGTCCCTGGTCCCGAACCTAAATCTTCTTCAGGACAACTTTAACTATAAGCTACCACTATGTTACCAGGTACTTCTAAGTCCTTTGTGTTTTGTTATCTCATTTAATTCTCACAGAAACTCTATAAAACAATTGCTGTCATTATTTTCAACTTTCAGATAAGAAAGTGAAAGAAAGTGAAGTCTCTCAGTCGGGTCCAACTCTTTGCAACCCCATGGATTGCAGCCTAAGAGGTTCCTCTGTTCAAGGGATTTTCCAGGCCAGAATACTAGAGTGGGTTGCCATTTCCTTCTCCAGGAGATCTTCCCGACCCAGGGATCAAACCCGGGTCTCCCACATTGCAGAAAGACGCTTTATCATCTGAGCAGCAACTAGATCAAGTAACTAGCTCTAGTCCAGAACCTGAGAAATGTGGCTCTGTCACGTTACACTGCTTAACAATATTAGATATTGTAGATTCACACTGTAAAAACAGGTCAAAGCTAACCTTTTAAAGAGTCAGTCTACAGAAATAAATGAAAAATGTTTGATTTCCACACTTTTTGAGGAGGAAAGACCCTGAATTATAAATGGTAGCCTGTTACTCTGACATTCTAAAAAGAAGAAAAAAGCAATTACTAAAATGAAACCAAAAAATTAGAAAAATTCATATTTACAATATACTGACCAAGAATCAAATCTGAAGCAATGTCAAATTTGAATGTCAACTTGTTACTGTTGTAGTTGAGATTAACAGCTTGACATTCAAATTTGACACTGCTTCAGATTTGATTTCACAAATATCTCAAAAGCAAACTTTCCCCCATGGCTCAGCAGGTAAGAATCCACCTTTAGTGCGAGAGACACAGGAGACATGGGTTGCATCCCTGGATTGGGAAGATCCTTTAGAATAGGAAATGGCAACCAACTCCTGGAAAATTCTATAGACAGAGGAGCCTGGCAGGCTGCTGTCCACGGGGTTGCAAAGGGTTGGGAACAACTAGGCACATGGCATGGCATCAAAAGCAAACATCAAATACACTCGACTTAAAAATCTTTCATAATTTTACCTTTTGGTTTCGGGGTAAATCTTGAACATTTGATGGAGGCTTGTAATTCAGAACTAATCTTCTGAATTCCAAAAGATTGAATAATGACTGAAAAAGAACAACAATTTAAGATAACCAAAGGGAAAATTCTATTAACAGAACTATAAAAATATGACTAGTCTGAGAGATTCATTTTATATACAGAATATTTCCCATAGCACAAGGCCTATTTTCTCCCTGAGAAAAAGTCACCCTTCTTTTATTTTGACATATTCTTGATCATTAACAATATTTACTGTACTGCAAAGCAGAAAATTACACTTGGACAACTCAAAAAATATAATATGTATTATTAGAAGTTTTCTATGTGCCTAAGCAGTTTCCTCAAAATTAAATGTATACAAATGCAAACTCAAGAACTTTTTCAACATGTTATGTACAATATGAGTTTTCTAGAGGTATCAATTTTACAAAAATACAGTATGAATAAATCTACAGGCCAGATGCTAGGTTATAGAGACTCAAAGAAATTATCTATTATCACTAATGGTCAAGGAGACATAGCTTAGGAAGGAAACAATATTTAATTAAAACAACAGCAATGTCACGCAAAAATACTATGATCACATAGAGTATAATGAAAGCCTATGGAAAGGCTCATGGAAAAGTTTCCTGGAGCTACCCTTTCAAACTATAGCCTNTGCTAGGTTATAGAGACTCAAAGAAATTATCTATTATCACTAATGATCAAGGAGACATAGCTTAGGAAGGAAGGAAACAATATTTAATTAAAACAACAGCAATGTCACGCAAAAATACAGTAATACTGATCACATAGAGTATAATGAAAGCCTATGGAAAGGCTCATGGAAAAGTTTCCTGGAGCTACCCTTTCAAACTATAGCTTGCAACCCATTAATGTCAAGATAAACATTAACTCTAAAAACTGAAATAAAATGTAATGGAAAATATCAGAACATGTTATAAAGAGTAAATATACCAGAGTATTATTTATAAAAGTTTCATTGGTGAAATTCTCATACATAGGTATGTGTAAAGTGTTTTACAATGTAAAATGTATTCCTTTCTGTGAGTCATAGTTTATGAAGTTCGAAAATCATTGTACAGGAGGTGATGATGCATTAAAATCTTACTAACAGATGGGCTAGCCAACTTGCTAGGAAATAAACATAGCATCATAAACCAATAAGAAAACAAAAATCTGTTTAGTATTGGATGTTGGGAAAACTGGTCCACTATAAATAGAGTCAGATACAGATATATATAGATGCAAATCAAAGACCTATATATGAAAGGTAAAACCATAAAACTGATAATTGTGACATGAAGTATTTCTTTAGTAAACAATATGAACATATTCATTTACTCATTCTTTTAACAAATATTTATGGAGCACCCACTACATGCCAGACACAAGGAAGACAGGCAACAGAGAATAAAACATTCCAAGTCATCTCCACCTTTAATACTATCTTGTGACTGCAAGTTAAAACAATGAGAGATGTTATAAACTAGAAAGAATGTGAACATAATAGACCAAAATCAGAAACTTAAGCATTTAAAAGCCAAAGGAAAAAGAGGTATAAAACAAAATATGAATAGTAATAGAAGTGGCGAGTCTGAGGGCACAGGAGAAACAGGAGTAAAGCTTTCAAACATAGTTGTGCATCAGAGTAACAGCAGAGCTTCAAAAAATGTTTATGTCCGTAATTTCTCAACAAGGATATAAAGTACCAGACATTCTGAAGTACATCAATTAATCACTGGCAAACTTCATGAAGGAGAAGATTAGTAAAGGTTGGAGGTTGCCACAGTCAAAGAAGGTAAGGGCAGGGAAATTATATTTAGCAGTTGAGAAGTCACCTTGCCAATAAAATGGTAGGATAGCAGCAATGAGTCCTAAAGAAATGGGATAAAAGTAGAGGTTAAAGTATGGACTGTTCTTACAAGGGGTTTATATAGGAAAAAAAACGACAAAAATCTAGAGAAGCTCAATCCACTTCAATGCTCTGAGATCCCACTGAAAAATATTTTTTTCTTCTTTTTGAACACGCTTTAGATTTCCCCTGGCGTGGGTCTTCTGGTAACAAATTATTTCAGCTTCTGCAAAGCTAAAAATTGTGGGGGTTTTCAAGACTTTTACTAGTTACAGAATTTGAGATGGCCAGTTATCTTTTCCCAGCACGTTAAAGATAGCATTTCTGTTGAGAAGCCAACTGTCAGTCTTATTTTTGCTCCTTTATTGAAGCAATGTATCTTTTTCCAACTGGCTACTTTTAGTGTTTTCTCAGTCTTGAGTTTTTTCTATTTTACTATGAAGTGCTTTTGTGCAGTATTTTTTATGTTCATACTACTTGGTTCCCGTTGCTTCCCGAATCTGTGGCTTGATTTCTTTCATCAAATTCAGAGTATTCTTCATCATCTCTTCTAATATTCTTTTTAACCTATTTCCTTTTTAGTTTCCCTCTGGAATCACAAATAAATTGTGTTAGTACAGTTTATTCCATGTCCAAAATATCTCTTCTATGCTCTCATCTGTATTTCGTGGCTTTAGTGTGAAAATGTTACTCAGACAAACTGTCTGGTTGACTAATTCTCTGGTCATGCTGTATATCCTTCAGTTGGGTCTAATGTGCTGCAAAATTCATCCACTGATATCCTAACTTAATTTATGATATTTTTCAGCTCTAAAATTTTTTTATAGTTTTTAGTTTTCTATCAAAAATTCTCAACTATGCTTCTAATTCCTTAAGTATATTAGTAGTTATATAACAAACCATTCAATTTTAACTTGTCCCTACATAGTTATATTTCTAATTATCCATTATTTTCTCTTAATTTGGGAACATGTCTTATTTTCTGATTTAACCAATTATGAATGAATGAGTGCTAGACATTGTATGTAAAAAACTGGAGAAAGTTCAAAGTTTAAGATGGTATTATCTTCCACCAAAATTTACATTTCCTTCTGGCAGGCAGCAAGACTAGAACATTTATAATCCTATATTACCTTGATCCAATCAATTATGAGATGATCTTAAGCTGGGATTCACAAGTTATAAAGCCTGGCCTCTTCTCAATTCTCAGTTAATTCCCTTTAGAATTCAACTGAAAATCTCAGGTGTTTCCCAGGCTTTCAAGCTTCTGTGAAACTTTGCTTAGCTTCCAGCCAATCAGCAGCCACTTTTGAAACTGCCTCAAAGATCAGTTCAGTTCAGTCGCTCAGTCATGTCAGACTCTTTCAGACCCCATGGACTGCAGCATGCCAGGCTTCCCTGTCCATCACCAACTCCCGGAGTTTACTCAAACTCATGTTCATCAAGTCGGTATTGCCATCCAACCATCTTATCCTCTGTTGTCCCCTTCTCCTCCCACCTTCCATCTTTCCCAGCATCAGGGTCTTTTTCCAATGAGTCATTTCTTCGCATCAGGTAGTCAAAGTACTTTAGCAGCAGTCCTTACAATGTATTCAGGACTGATTTCCTTTAGGATGGACTGGTTGGATCTCCTTGCAGTCCAAGGGACTCTCAAGAGTCTTCTCTAACACCACAGTTCAAAAGCATCAATTATTTGGCACTCAGATTTCTTTATAGTCCAACTCTCATATCCACATATGACTACTGGAAAACCCATAGCTTTGACTAGAAGGTCCATTGTTGATAAAGTAGTATTTCTGCTTTTTAATATGCTGTCTATGTTGGTCATAGTTTTTCTTCCAAGGAATAAGTGTCTTTTAATTCCATGGCTGCAGTCACCATCTGCAGTGATTTTGGAGCCCCCTAAAATAAAGTCTCTCATTGTTTCCATAGTTTCCCCATCTATTTGCCATGAAGTGATGGGACCAGATGCCATGATCTTCATTTTCTGAATGTTGAGCTTTAAGCCAACTTTTTCACTCTCCTCTTTCACTTTCATCAAGAGGCTCTTCAGTTCTGCTTTGCTTTCTGCCATAAGTATGGTGTCATCTGCATATCTGAGGTTATTGTTATTTCTCCCAGCAATCTTGATTCCAGCTTGTGCTGCATCCAGCCCAACAATTCTCATGATATACTCTGCATATAAGTAAGCAGGGTAACACTATATAGCCTTGACGTATTCCTTTTCCGATTTGGAACCAGTCTATTGTTCCATGTCCAGTTCTAATTGTCGCTTCTTGATTTGCATACAGATTTCTAAGGAGGCAGGTCAGGCGGTCCGGTATTCCCATCTCTAAGAATTTTCCACAGTTTGTTGTGATCCACACAGTCAAAGGCTTTTGCGTAGTCAATAAAGCAAAAGTAGATGTTTTCTCAAAGATAAAACAGCCCAAAATGTGAAACTTACTCTGAAAATCCTGTTCTCTCAAATTGTAGCCTCAAAATTCCTCATTGCTTTAGGGCTTTACGATGCCTTCAAAATGCTGGTTTCATTTTTGTTTTTAGACTCCAGCAATATATGACCAAGTGGATAGCTGAAAAGAACTTAATATTCTATTATCCAAAGCAGAATTTATGACCATGGATTATCACAGCAAATCACAGAAACTCATTATAAGTCCCAATCTATACTCTCGATCGGGCACAGTAGTATTGGTCAACATATTTCTTCGAAAGGGGTGGGAAAATCACTACTTCAAAAGTACATATTTCTTCAAAACTCATATTTTCTTCAAAAGGGGTGGGAATTGCCACTACTGTCTAAATTATATTTGTGAATCATACACATTGAAAACAAGTATCCTTTTATTGAGCTCAAAGCCAATATATGAATTATGAAATCTGTAAAGAATTTGGCTAAACTCGTGGAGGGTGAGAGTTTAAACACATAATTTATGGAAAACNCTGTCCATCACCAACTCCCGGAGTTTACTCAAACTCATGTTCATCAAGTCGGTATTGCCATCCAACCATCTTATCCTCTGTTGTCCCCTTCTCCTCCCACCTTCCATCTTTCCCAGCATCAGGGTCTTTTTCCAATGAGTCATTTCTTCGCATCAGGTAGTCAAAGTACTTTAGCAGCAGTCCTTACAATGTATTCAGGACTGATTTCCTTTAGGATGGACTGGTTGGATCTCCTTGCAGTCCAAGGGACTCTCAAGAGTCTTCTCTAACACCACAGTTCAAAAGCATCAATTATTTGGCACTCAGATTTCTTTATAGTCCAACTCTCATATCCACATATGACTACTGGAAAACCCATAGCTTTGACTAGAAGGTCCATTGTTGATAAAGTAGTATTTCTGCTTTTTAATATGCTGTCTATGTTGGTCATAGTTTTTCTTCCAAGGAATAAGTGTCTTTTAATTCCATGGCTGCAGTCACCATCTGCAGTGATTTTGGAGCCCCCTAAAATAAAGTCTCTCATTGTTTCCATAGTTTCCCCATCTATTTGCCATGAAGTGATGGGACCAGATGCCATGATCTTCATTTTCTGAATGTTGAGCTTTAAGCCAACTTTTTCACTCTCCTCTTTCACTTTCATCAAGAGGCTCTTCAGTTCTGCTTTGCTTTCTGCCATAAGTATGGTGTCATCTGCATATCTGAGGTTATTGTTATTTCTCCCAGCAATCTTGATTCCAGCTTGTGCTGCATCCAGCCCAACAATTCTCATGATATACTCTGCATATAAGTAAGCAGGGTAACACTATATAGCCTTGACGTATTCCTTTTCCGATTTGGAACCAGTCTATTGTTCCATGTCCAGTTCTAATTGTCGCTTCTTGATTTGCATACAGATTTCTAAGGAGGCAGGTCAGGCGGTCCGGTATTCCCATCTCTAAGAATTTTCCACAGTTTGTTGTGATCCACACAGTCAAAGGCTTTTGCGTAGTCAATAAAGCAAAAGTAGATGTTTTCTCAAAGATAAAACAGCCCAAAATGTGAAACTTACTCTGAAAATCCTGTTCTCTCAAATTGTAGCCTCAAAATTCCTCATTGCTTTAGGGCTTTACGATGCCTTCAAAATGCTGGTTTCATTTTTGTTTTTAGACTCCAGCAATATATGACCAAGTGGATAGCTGAAAAGAACTTAATATTCTATTATCCAAAGCAGAATTTATGACCATGGATTATCACAGCAAATCACAGAAACTCATTATAAGTCCCAATCTATACTCTCGATCGGGCACAGTAGTATTGGTCAACATATTTCTTCGAAAGGGGTGGGAAAATCACTACTTCAAAAGTACATATTTCTTCAAAACTCATATTTTCTCCAAAAGGGGTGGGAATTGCCACTACTGTCTAAATTATATTTGTGAATCATACACATTGAAAACAAGTATCCTTTTATTGAGCTCAAAGCCAATATATGAATTATGAAATCTGTAAAGAATTTGGCTAAACTCGTGGAGGGTGAGAGTTTAAACACATAATTTATGGAAAACAAAAAAAGTGATGACAAGAGAGCAGAAGGATGAAAGATACTAAGATTCTAAGGAAAACCAACATAAACTCTCCTTGGTGGATTATTAATATTTAAAAATGAAATAGTTACAGATGAGTTTCAAAGTATGAGAAAAACAGAGTGACCTGATTAAAAGATGAAAGTTTGCATACAGACCAAGTAAATCCCTATGGCCTTCCCAGACGGAGAGGCATCGGACAACTACTCTCTTCTTCTGTGGAATATAGGAAAACCTAGACTTAGGATATAACTGAACTTAACTGACTCGGGTTCATAAACCTTACCATCCAACCCACAACTCTTCTGAGAACGAAAAAGGGCTCTACAATGAATTAGTAAGTACTGACGCATCTACAATAGGAATAAACTGGGACTGTACCAGGCACACCAAGAAGCAGAAGCACCTTACTTCTGAGCATCTCAGAGGATTCCAGATGGGAATGGTGCTAAGGGTCATGAGAACTCATGAATTACTTGAACTTAACACCCCAAACTAGAGAAAGGAATAGAGAAAAAAAAGCAGTCCCAATCAGTACCATCTACATAAAAGTTGCTTTGGAACAGGATGAAAATAATCCTGACTAGTTAAGTGGTTAATACCCAATCTAAAGACAGTAAGGCTAATATTGCTAGCATCCAAAAGATTATGTAAGCCACTCTCTGCACAATTTCTTTTTGCTAACAATCCCTTCCCAATATTCTATTCCTCTTTTCTTCCAAAATACTTAGTCTCAGTACCTAAAGGAACAAGTATAACAAAGCTGTACCTTCTGTAGCTTACCCCCCATTACCTACTATGAACTTAGAGGTTTATAATTCCTGTAAACTATAATTGGTAGAAATACTTTTAAAGAAGAGAATTCCCAGTTGTTTCACAGTAGTCTTGCCAACTAAGTAAATTGCATCCCTGAGAAAATTTTTGTAACTGAAACTTTAACAGTGCATTTATGTCACAATTTGAACAAATTCCAACTTGCTTTTAAGAAAAAATATTTAAACTCCCAACACTAATACAGATTTCCTACCCAAAGTTCCTTTCATAAGTCAAAAGTCACATTTATTATGATAAACATATTTTAGATGTCTGTTGAATTAAGTAAATGTCAAGGAATGAAAAATAAAATATTTCAATTACTAGAAGTGAAAATTCACTTTTTAAAATGGTTTCCCTTTGGGCTTCCCTGGTGGCTCAGAGGTTAAAGCATCTGCCTGGAATGCGGGAGACCTGGGTTCCATCCCCAGGTTGGGAAAATCCCCTGGAGAAGGAAATGGCAACCCACTCCAGTACTCTTGCCTGGAGAATCCCACAGAGGGAGGAGCCTGGTAGGCTACAGTCCATGAGATCACAAGGAGTCAGACGTGACTGAGCGACTTCACTTTACTTTAAAATGGTTTAAGAGATTTAAAAGTCACATTCAAAAACAAAACAAAGTCATCACTGCTACTGCTGCTGCTAAGTCACTTCAGTCAGGTCTGACTCTGTGCAACACCACAGACGGCAACACACCAGGCTCCCCCGTCCCTGGGATTCTCCAGGCAAGAACACTGGAGTGGGTTGCCATTTCCTCCCCTAATGCATGAAAGTGAAGAGTGAAAGGGAAGTTGCTCAGTCTTGTCTGACGATTAGCGACCCCATGGACGGCAGCCTACCAGGCTCCTCCGCCCATGGGATTTTCTAGGCAAGAGTACTGGAGTGGGGTGCCATTGCCTTCTCCTAGACAAACTTTTTTTTTCCCATCCATAATTTCCTAAACTGAAGCTTACTGTTCTTCTACATTCCCAAAAGACAGTATCATATTACTTCATTAGAAGCCAAAATTTTCAAGGTTATCTGTTATTTCTTCTAGACGTTTAAAGCACCTATTCTAACTAACAAATACTGATTCTCTGTGAGCACTTTCTTACTTCTAACAGTTTCCTAAGAGAAGCTAAAGAGCCTCGTTTACTGGCCATAAGAGTATAAAGGTAACATCCAAATACTGGCAGAAAAACATACTCGTAAGCACTCAGATCACAGCCTTAAAATTGTATTTCACATTTTAAAGTGACAACTAAATTATGAAATTTAAACAATGAAATGCAAAAGAATTTACTAGTGGTACAAGTATTAAGACAGCAAATAAAATTTGAGATATTACTAGCATGTAAGTGGATAATTAATGCATACTCAAGACCAAAAGCAAAAGTATTATTACAAATTCATGTTAATTCCAAGTATTCCTTAATATTTTAATAGTCTGGAAAACAAATAACATATTGTGTTATTAACTAGTGTGTACGAAATAAAAAGTGAAGCACGAAACTAGAAAACCAAAGAAAATCAAATTGTATAATGATAGTTGCCAGAAGCAAAAAGACAGAAAAGAGCTGGAAATTATAGCACTGAAGTAGAAAAAAAAAAAAGTCACCTAGAGAACACAATTAATAACCTTTAGAATAGAAAAATTTAATAACCTTTTAGTTGCTTTACTATCATACGAAAGTTAATACTGTATTCAGGATGGAAATGGACAAAATGAAGAGGTATTTTGAATGTAAAAGAATGTAAATTAGAAAACATCTACTGATTTAAAAAGACTCATCAGAAACACTAAATGAGCTATGTTAGGAAATTCAGCACAAATTCCTAAGAAGTAATTAAAATTAAGAGCATGTTATTATTCATAGATTGTTTTACTTAAGGAGACTGTTTAGTTTAAGGTTTCACAATTTGAAAAATGATATTACCAATGTCTGAGAATACTAAAGAATTATGACAACAGTCATATCATGTAAGAGTTTAAAAAAAAAAAGTCCAAACTAAGAAGATGGTTATCTATGCATACAAGTATTTTTCATTTTAGAGTCAGAAGCTCAATAAATAATTCCAAGTTAGAAAGACAATGTTATTCTTAATTTATTTTTATTCTTTCATTCTCACATATGTATTGAGAATTATTTGTCAATCTATTTCCTCCTGAAATAAAATGTCCTCTTTTATTAAAAAAAAGTACTTAAATGACTATAATCATTGAATGACATTTTCTATTATATATAAATAAATCTGATCTGACTCACAAAAAGAAAACCACCAGTCTTGGTGTCATATCTTTGTTATGAAGTGAGGTGTTAGTCACTCAGTCATGTCTGACTCTTTGTGACACCATGGACTGTAGCCCACCAGGCTCCTCTGTTTGAGGAATTTTTCAGGCAAGGATACTCGAGTAGGCAGCCATTCCTTTCTCCAGGGGATCTTCCCAACCCAGGGATCAAACCTAGGTCTCTTGCACTGCAGGCTGATTTTCTTTGTTTTTTGTTTGTTTGTTTGTTTGTTTTGTTTTTATCACCATCTGAGCCACCAGGGAAGCCCCATCTTGGTTATATCCTTTCCTAAATTTGCAGGGATTTATATACAAAAATATTTTCTTTTCACTCTGACAATGCCCAACAACAGAGAAGGAGGAGAAATTAATTCTGAATAAGGCATTGGCAGTGTTTTATCGGGAAAAGCCCATACTGGGAATGAAGAACAAAGTGGAGTGGGGAATACTGCAATCGCCAAAATACATTAGTAGAACGGCATATTAAAACCTTGTTTGCAGTGTGTGTCTGTGTGTGCATGTATATATATAACAACTAAAACGAAACACAACTGGAACCCACTTTTCACTGCTGCCAGGCCCACTAGATAAGATCTGCATAAAGATTCTTACCTGAATAACAGCACTAAACCAGCAAGTATTGCCAACATTCTTTAGTCCGACAGGAGCTTTGTCCTGCCTTTTTCTATCGTAAGGGTTTCGAGAATCTCTCCAAACTTCAGTAGGTGTCCTCTTCAAGCATGCTTTATTTTCCGCTATGCTGGCCTCAAGAACTCTTAAACAATGGGTAGAAAATGATGGTGAAAAAATACAGCATTAATTTAGCACTGTACGGTAGAAAACAGCATACTATAAACTAAGGATTTTGATAAATCAAGTTCTAGACAATGCATTTGGAAAAGGGATTTACTAAAGTGAAGACTAGTTTTCCAGAACATGGCATAGTTCTAGTTGTCAAAAACATAGCAGTAGCAATGCTAATAGATCAAAACACAGGCAGCAGTTTTTCCTCAGAAAACAGACTGTAATCACAAAAAGACAGCATTACACAATAGGAAATATGTATATTAAATTATATTTCAACAAATTAGAGGCTTAGTATCAGGAATATAGGACCTAGATAAGGTTTATGAAAAATCGTTGTATTGAAGTACATACTTACAATATACATAATGATTAGTTTTTATAAGAATTTCTTTGAATCATCAAGAAAATTAAAAATTGAAAAACAATGCACTTTCAGCCCTCTGATCATTAATTTCCTTTTCTATTAAAAAAAAGTTAAGGTAAATTCTAAGGTTCCTTTCAGTACTACAGATCCATACTCTCCAACAGCTACAATAACAGCTACAGTTGTAGCTACNTACTCGAGTAGGCAGCCATTCCTTTCTCCAGGGGATCTTCCCAACCCAGGGATCAAACCTAGGTCTCTTGCACTGCAGGCTGATTTTCTTTGTTTTTTGTTTGTTTGTTTGTTTGTTTTGTTTTTATCACCATCTGAGCCACCAGGGAAGCCCCATCTTGGTTATATCCTTTCCTAAATTTGCAGGGATTTATATACAAAAATATTTTCTTTTCACTCTGACAATGCCCAACAACAGAGAAGGAGGAGAAATTAATTCTGAATAAGGCATTGGCAGTGTTTTATCGGGAAAAGCCCATACTGGGAATGAAGAACAAAGTGGAGTGGGGAATACTGCAATCGCCAAAATACATTAGTAGAACGGCATATTAAAACCTTGTTTGCAGTGTGTGTCTGTGTGTGCATGTATATATATAACAACTAAAACGAAACACAACTGGAACCCACTTTTCACTGCTGCCAGGCCCACTAGATAAGATCTGCATAAAGATTCTTACCTGAATAACAGCACTAAACCAGCAAGTATTGCCAACATTCTTTAGTCCGACAGGAGCTTTGTCCTGCCTTTTTCTATCGTAAGGGTTTCGAGAATCTCTCCAAACTTCAGTAGGTGTCCTCTTCAAGCATGCTTTATTTTCCGCTATGCTGGCCTCAAGAACTCTTAAACAATGGGTAGAAAATGATGGTGAAAAAATACAGCATTAATTTAGCACTGTACGGTAGAAAACAGCATACTATAAACTAAGGATTTTGATAAATCAAGTTCTAGACAATGCATTTGGAAAAGGGATTTACTAAAGTGAAGACTAGTTTTCCAGAACATGGCATAGTTCTAGTTGTCAAAAACATAGCAGTAGCAATGCTAATAGATCAAAACACAGGCAGCAGTTTTTCCTCAGAAAACAGACTGTAATCACAAAAAGACAGCATTACACAATAGGAAATATGTATATTAAATTATATTTCAACAAATTAGAGGCTTAGTATCAGGAATATAGGACCTAGATAAGGTTTATGAAAAATCGTTGTATTGAAGTACATACTTACAATATACATAATGATTAGTTTTTATAAGAATTTCTTTGAATCATCAAGAAAATTAAAAATTGAAAAACAATGCACTTTCAGCCCTCTGATCATTAATTTCCTTTTCTATTAAAAAAAAGTTAAGGTAAATTCTAAGGTTCCTTTCAGTACTACAGATCCATACTCTCCAACAGCTACAATAACAGCTACAGTTGTAGCTACAACAGCTACAATAAAGGGAGAGAATATTTATGTGTTCATTTGATTCCCCAATAGTTTGCCTAGAAAAAAATCTACTGCAATAAACACCTACATATCAGAATAATAAAAGATAAACCTCTTCAAAATAAGTACATCTACAGAATATCTAAAACATATTTAAACACGGCTAACAGTAATGCTACTATGCTTAATGGTGTTTATCTCGCTCTTAAGCAAGAAAATGCTTAAAGACCCTAATCCCTACATATAAACTAATCATGCATTTTGCCTATTCAAGACATGCGTTACTTTCTATTCCAAATTATCATGAATAACAGCCAAATATCTTAACTCATTTTATGTTCATTACAAAAATCTCAGTTAGTATGAGTTTTTTCAACTTTTTGGCTTCTTGAAAAAAACTCATTCATGCTACACTATTTTTATCCTAAAGCTTTTGCTCTATTAGATCAATGCCAAACTAATACAGCTATCTTCCTTAATTATGGAGGAGAAGCAGAATATTTTTCATCTCTAACTTTGTAATATGACCTTAGATACAGTGCATTAAATTTCAAATCAGTATTACTTAAAATAACTTATATGAATATAGGATGGAGTTTTTCTTTGGGAATCAATTAAATCACATACTGGGGGCAGGGAGCAGAAAACATGATACATTAAAATGTAAAGGTCAAAGTAAACTCACATATTTAAAAATAAACAGTTAACACTTTTAAGAGTGATCTAACATTAGCAGCAGTACTCTGCCCAACTATCAACTCTCACAAGAAACCTCAGCCCCTAGAGACTTTTTCTCTTGAATTATTGAACAATAAACAGTGCTGGAACTACTTGGAAGGTATTTAGTTAGATGACTCAGGACTTAAGAATATCACCATTTATCTGGAACATCCCGCTCTAATCAAAAAACAAGTTCTCAAGAACATAAAAGGGAAGTAAGTCAAAGAGCCAACTTGAGAGACTTCCTAATGTTCCTTGCACAATTAGCACGACAAGAAAAATCAACGGTACAAATTAAATTTGAACAAGGTGAGCACTTCAAAAGAGAGGAGTTAACACGTAGTATACAAAAGGCAAATACAACATCAAAGTCTGTTTTATATAAAAAAGGTATATTTAATCATTTATTGACTTTTATAAGTGGGAGCAATTTTCATTTGAAAAGTCTGTTCTTGGATATGTATATCTAGAAGTATAAATTTATGAATCTTATCTCTACACTGGTAATCAGAAATGAACAAACTAAAACAAGCAATGGGTTCTGGAAAAAGAGCAAATATATTACAAACAGGAAAGAATTAGTGCCAGTGGTCTTTTTTCAGTACAGTTCAGTTCAGTCGCTCAGTCGTGTCTGACTCTTTGCGACCCCATGAATCACAGCACGCCAGGCCTTCCTGTCCATCACCAACTCCTGGAGTTCACTCAAACTCATGTCCATCAAGTCAGTGATGCGATCCAGCCATCTCATCCTCTGTCATCCCCTTCTCCTCCTGCCCCCAATCCCTCCCAGCATCAGGGTTTTTTCCAATGAGTCAACTCTTCACATGAGGTGGCCAAAGTATTAGAGTTTCAGCTTTAGCATCAGTCCTTCCAATGAAAACCCAGGACTGGTCTCCTTTAAGATGGACTGGTTGGATCTCCTTGCAATCCAAGGGACTCTCAAGAGTCTTCTCCAACACCACAGTTCAAATGCATCAATTCTTTGGTGCTCAGCTTTCTTCACAGTCCAACTCTCACATCCATACATGACTACTAGAAAAACCATGGCCTTGACTAGACAGACCTTTGTTGGCAAAGTAATGTCTCTGCTTTTCAATATGCTGTCTAGGTTGGTCCTAATTATCCTTCCAAGTGTCTTTTCATTTCATGGCTGCAGTCACCATCTGCAGTGATTTTGGAGCCCAAAATATAAAGTCCGACACTGTTTCCACTGTTTCTCCATCTATTTCCCATGAAGTGATGGAACCAGATGCCATGATCTTGGTTTTCTGAAAGTTCAGCTTTAAGCCAACTTTTTCACTCTCCTCTTTCACTTTCATCAAGAGGCTTTTTAGTTCCTCTTCACTTTCTGCCATAAGGGTGGTGTCATCTGCATTATCTGAGGTTATTGATATTTCTCCTGGCAATCTTGATTCCAGCTGTGCTTCTTCCTGCCCACCGTTTCTCATGATGTACTGTGCATAGAAGTTAAATAAGCAGGATATCAATATACAGCCTTGACGTACTCCTTTTTCGATTTGGAACCAGTCCGTTGTTCCATGTCCAGTTCTAACTGTTGCCTCCTGACCTGTGTTACAGGTTTCTCAAGAGGCAGGTCAGGTGGTCTGGTACTCCCATCTCTTTCAGAATTTTCCAATTTATTGTGATCCGCACAGTCAAAGGCTTTACACAGTCAATAAAGCAGAAATAGATGTTTTTCTGGAACTCTCTTGCTTTTTCCATGATCCAGCAGATGTTGGCAATTTGATTTCTGGTTCCTCTGCCTTTTCTAAAACCAGCTTGAACATATGCAAGTTCCCAGTTCACGTATTGCTGAAGCCTAGCTTGGAGAATTTTGAGCATTACTTTACTAGCATGTGAGATAGTGCAATTGTACCGGTAGTTTGAGCATTTTTTGGCATTGCCTTTCTTTGGGATTGGAATGAAAACTGACCTTTTCCAGTCCTGTGGCCACTGCTGAGTTTTCCAAATTTGTTGAAATATTGAGTGCAGCAGTTTCACAGCATCATCTTTCAGGATTTGAAATAGCTCAACTAGTTGGTACAAAAGTAACTGTGGTTTCAGACCCTAAATTTTAAATCATTATAACTAGGTTCAGACAGACCTATGTTAAATCAAAATAGGAGCCATTACAATTAACACATTTTTGCCAATGAGAAATGTTTGTTTATTCCTATAGCATAAAAATCTGTGCATCGGGATTCAACAAACTCTTGGAAAGCATCTTCCAGCTCCTGCTGGTTGTAGAAGTGTTTTCCCTGCAAAAAGATGTCGAGATGCTTGAAGAAGTGGTAGTTGGTTGGCGAGAGGTCAGGCGAATATGGCAGATGAGGCAAAAATTCATGGCCCAATTTGTTCAACTTTCAAAGTTATGTGATGTGTGGTCAGGCATTGCTCTGGAGAATTGGGTCTTTTCTGTTGACCAATGCTGGCTACAACTGTTAAGAGTTTTCAGTGCATCGCATCAATTTGCTGAGCATACTTCTCAGATGTAATGGTTTCCCTGGATTCAGGAAGCTATAGTGGATTCAGAGAGCAGCAGATCACCAAACAGTGACCATGGCTCTTGGTACAAGTTTGGCTCTGGGAAGGGATTTGGAGCTTCTTCTCAGTCTAACCACCAAGCTGGTCATGGCAGGCTGTCAGGTAAAACCCGCTTTTCATCACATGTCACAGTCCAATGGGGAAATGGTTCATTGTTGCTGCACGGAATAAAAGAAGACAACACTTCAAAATGGCAATTTTTTGATTTGTGGTCAGTCCATGAGGCGTCCTGGTGGCTCAGATAGTAAAGCATACGCCTGCAATACGGGAGACCCAGGTTCGATTCCTGGGTTGGGAAGGTCTCCTGGAGAAGGAAATGGCAACCCACTCCAGTATTCCTGCGTGGAGAATCCCAGGGACGGAGGAGCCTGGTATGCGACAGTCCATGGGGTCACAAAGAGTCAGACACAACTGAGTGACTTCACTTCATGAGGCACCCACGTATCAAACTTCTTCACCTTTCCAATTTGCTTCAAATGCCACATATCCACAGAATTGTCAACACTGAGTTCATGGGCAACTCCTCGTGTAGTTTTAAGAGGATCAGCTTCGATGATGGCTCTCAATTGGTCACTGTCAATTTCTGATGGCCAGCAACTGAGCTCCTCATCTTCAAGGCTCTTGTCTCAAAGTTTAGCAAAACTTCCTGAACCACCACCGAACTGTACGTTTCTTTAGCAGTTCCTGGGCTATATGCATTGCTGATATTGTGAGTTGTCTTTGCTGCTTTACTACCCATCTTGAGCTCAAACAAGAGAATTGCTCAAATTTGTTTTTTTTTAAAAATCATCATTTCCATATCTAAAATATATATAAACAGCAAGTAATAAGCCATTAGACAAAAAAAAAAAATGTGCATTTTAATGACATGTAACTACATTTAAGAATGTATTCCAATATCAAGTGGCAAAGTTCAACAATGCAAAACTACAATTCCTTTTGCACCAACCTAATATAAAAGACAGAAGAGGCATCCAGCAACTGACTAGCACCGGTGGGCAGGTATAATAACCACTAAAAAAAAAAGAGGATTCTATAGTATATTCCAGAAGCATAAGATAGTCCAAAGTCAAGGAGAACTATACTCATTCATAAATCCCCTAGGTGGATGATCCTCTACCACTGTATCTTTTTAAACTTCTATTTATAATAAAATACTAACTTAAAACTCTAGTTCTAATAAAACAGAAATAACCCTTTTAATGCCAACACATCAGATCACTTGTATCATAATGACCAGGCAACAGGTCATATAGACATTAGTTATGGAAAACTTCAGAAGAGTTGATTTCTACAAAATATACCCAATCTACAAAAATTAAAATCTATACATAAGTCACTTGAAGTTAGTAACAAAATGAGACTTGGCCTCAAGACAACACTGGGTAAAACTAGGTCTCTTGCTCCCCATATCCGTCAACAACCCATTCCAAATCTACAATTCAGACTGCTCTGAGGTAACAATATTTTCCTAATTCCAGATCTAGTTAAGATAACTAAAAACTAGAAGGTATTATTTTTAAATGTTTCAATATAGCTAATTCAGTCACCCTTCTGTTCAGTCCCCTCCCACCAAGAAAATACATCTCTTAATTTTCATGGTGGGAAATGTATGGCCTCAAATTATTTTCTAGGACCAAGCAGCTTACCAGAACTTTTTGCTACAAGCTAGCACTCTTGCCTGGAAAATCCCATGGATGGAGAAGCCTGGTAGGCTGCAGTCCATGGCATCGCTAGGAGTCGGACATGACTGAGAGACTTCACTTTCACTTTACACTTTCATGCATTGGAGAAGGAAATGGCAACCCACTCCAGTATTCTTGCCTGGAGAATCCCAGGAACGGGGGAGCCTGGTGGGCTGCCATCTATGGGGTTGCACAGAGTCGGACACAACTGAAGCAACTTAGCAGCAACAGCAGGAGGAGGAAAGAAAGTCAAGAATATAACTGAAATTACCATCTCCCCTGCATTCCCATGGATCTTTTTTTTCTACAAAGGAAAAACTGGATACAAACTGTAATAACTGAATAGAGCTCAAGATATATATGTTCCCTGCTTCTCAAAGTGACCTAAGATGTAAAAAAATTTTTAAGTATATGTGCATGTGTGAAAGTGAAAGTTGCTCAGTCATGTCCGACTCTCTGTGACCCCAGGGACTACAGAAGCCATGGAATTCTCCAGGCCAGAATACTGGATTGGGTAGCCTTTCCCTTCTCTACAGGATCTTCCCTACACAGGGATCAAACCCAGATCTCCAGCATTGCAGGCTGATTCTTTACCAGCTGAGCCATAAGAGAAGCCCTTATGTGCATATGTATACATAATTAAATGTATGTAATTATATATATAACTGAATTTAGTCATATGGTAAAGATCATCATACATTATAATAAAAATATGAGTTTTAAAGATACAGACTTATAATTCTCCGTATGTGTTAAGTCGTTCAGTCACATCTGACTCTTTGCAACCCTATGGACTGTAGAGCACCAGGCTCCTCTGTCCATGGGATACTCCAGGCGAGAATACTGGAGTGGGTTGCCATTTCCTCTTCAAGGGGAGTAGACTATTGAGAGTCCCTTGGATAGCAAGGAGATCAAACCAGTCAATACTAAAGGAAGTTAATTCTGAATATCCATTGGAAAGACTGATGCTAAAGCTGAAACTCCAATATTTTGGCCACTTGATATGAAAAGCCTACTCAATGGAGAAGACTCTGATGCTGGGAAAGACTGAAGGTAAGAGGAGAAACGGAAGGCAGAGGATGAGATGGTTGGATGGCATCATCAACTCAATGAACATGAGTTTGAGCAGACTCTGGGAGATGGTGAAGGACAGGGAAGCCTGGTGTGCTGCAGTCCATTGGGTCGCAAAGAGTCAGACATGACTGAGCAACTGAACAAGCACCACCACCTCCAGGGGATCTTCCAGACCCAGGGATAGAATTCATGTCTCTTGTATCTCCAGCATTAGCAGGTGGGTTCTTTACCACTAGTGCTACCTGGGAAGCCCTATAATATTCCTTAACCATGTGGTAATATGGTAGAATTATGGTACCGTGGATGAAAGAATGCCATGACTTTGTGATCTCCTTAATTTAGAACTTACAACATGTTCAGTTTTGTAATCACTAGAGACTTACAACATGCTCCAGTAGGTTTCCTCCTTATAAACACATTTATTACACTGCACAAAATTCTGAACCAACCAGTCTCTCCTATCAGCATCAGAGGATAGAAACTGGGATTTGTTTCATCCCTAGAGCATACTTGGTTTAAAAAAAAATGTAGTTAAACAAGTGTTTCAAATATAATGTTAGCTATCAGATGTTGCTGTATCTTTGTTATTATTATTGTCATTTGGCAAAAGTCCAACCTCTAACCCAAACATGAGCCCTCCAGTCCCAAGTTCTTGGCCTTTTTGAGAGTCCAGTTCTGGCACTATGAATATAAATTTTATATAAACCAAGTCCTGATAAGGGTCCTTCCTGGCCTCACCTAAGTAAAGCCAGTGATTCTAACTAGACTTTAAAGAGAGAGTGAGAGAGAGAACAAAAAACAACACTGAAAATCTCAGAGCTCAGAAATAGCTGATAACAAAACGTAGCATACTGAGAAAGGCAACCCCCCAAACCAACCCCAACTAGAATCACCTTACCGTCCCAACACCAGTCATGACCATGACATTCAACAACAGAAAAAGATGACAGGACATTTTTGCTCTTTTCCTTCCACACACTATATTGAAGAAATCTTTAAAGCACTTACTTATAGTAAATGTTCCCATTCCTAGTACTGATTTTGAGGGCTTGTGTGTGTGTGTGTGTGTGTGTATTTTTATTTAAAGCACTACAGAAAACATTCCACTTTGATCATTCAAATCCATTTTAAGCAAGCAACACACTGGAAAATCTGCATGTCATTTCAGCTATACACATCAACTGGAAAAAAATAAAAGAAAGAAGGTGGAAGGCAGGGATAGAAAAATCATCTACATTTCCTTTTAAAAAACAAACCTGGTATTTTGACTGGGATCACACTAAATGCACAAGTCAATTTAAGGAGCGCTAACCAGTTTTGCAATATTAAATCTTTCAATTTATAAAATACAATATATTTCCAATTATTTCCATATTCATTAATATGTCTCAGTGTTAATAATTTTCTTCTTAGAAGTTCTTAAAAATTTCTTATTTATTCCTGGTCTTTAATAGTTTTATGTGTTATAAATGGTAGCTTCAAATTTTGTTCTCATTCTTTATTATACATAAAAATATAACTTTTTGTATATTATCAATTAACATAAATAGCTAAATACATTTTTTCCTGGTAAAAGTATTTTATTGAGAGGTGATTTGTATGTAAGATACGCAAAACTTAAATGTACAGTCCAGTGAAATTTTTACCAATGAATACATCTATGTAACCACCACCCAGACCAAGATATAGAAAATTTCTATCATTCCCCCAAATTCTCTCATGCCCTTTTTCCAACAAACAGTGTCCTCTAGCTCTCAGATAATCAGCATTGTGACCACTTCTACCACTATAAATTAGTTATGCCTGTCCTTAAATATCATGTAAGTGGATTCATAGAGCAGTTACTCTTTGCATCGTCTCTTTCACTCAACATGTTGCTCTGGAGATTCCTTCACATTTTTAAAAAGAATATCTGGAAAATATTTTCCATTACATTTGGAATGTAATGTATTCCATTGTGTGAATGTACCACCACAGTTAACTATTCTGCTCTTACAAATATTTGGTTGTTTACAGTTTTTAGTTATGATTAATAAAGGCACTGTATACTCCTTTCTCAAGGGTCTAGACCTAGGAGTGGAAACAGCATAATATATGTCGAAATACACCAGAAATTTCAGTTTTCCAAAGTGGTTGTACCATTATACATTCTTATCAACAATATATGACACTTTCCAATTGCTGTACATACTTAGCAATATTTGGTATGTCAGTCTTTCTAATTTTAGTCATTGTGTTGGCTGTATAGTGATGGCTGTTCTCCAATGAGGTGACTCACCAAGCTTGCAGCAAGGATTATTACTACTACTATAACCTATCATCATATCCCACAGGGCAACTAGTCCATAACCATTTACTGAACACCAGTCAAAGAACTCTGCATTTCTGACACAGAAACTGCATGCTGGATATGTAACTACTTCCAAAAGCAGATGTTTCTCCAGTGGTAAGCAAGCTCTTGCCCACTTCTCACAGACTGACTACACTGGCCCTTTGATCACCTTCCAATCTGCACTCTGACCCTTCTCAGAATTATCAGTAGTGCCTCATGGTTGCTGACACTTTTTTTTGAGTTACAGTTTTGCTCTCCCAGTCTGACTGGTCATCTCATCCCATACTCTTGAGGCCCTTGAAACTAATGTTTCATATTTTCCACTTTTTCAACTTGTAATCTGACAATGGTACACCTTTTATTATAAAAGCCACTCAAAAAAGAAATGATAGTCGAAGAATTGGATGGACCTTCTATGCTCTCTACCATCCATGGTAGAGAGCCTTAAAATTATCCTTACAAATTCACTTCAAAAGATTTGTAATTGCCCCCACTCACCTACTCCTGTTCCAGACATCTTCTTAAGGCATTCAACCCTCATAACTGCTTCCTAGGTATTGATCAAGATGAAAAGAGTGAGAGTTACAGAAACCTATAACTTTTAGGTTATAGGTTTTTAAAATTCAGAATCCTGCCCCAACCATTCCTGGACATGTTGCTTTATTCTTTCCCTAAAGACAACTCTAGGCTGTCCTGGTTGGTAAATCCTCCAAGTGGCTCCCAAACTCAATTTATATTCAGTCACCTAAAATTCTTTGTTGGACTGAATGATCTTAGAGTGTAAAAATAATGATTACTTGGATGAGCATCCAGTTCCTCTACAGAGGCCCATGTAAGCCAAAGCAGGAGGTATGAAGAGGATGCGTGTGTGTGCGTGCTAAGTCACTCAGTCATGTCTGACTCTTTGAGACCCCCATGGACTGTAGCCTGCCAGGCAGCTCTGTCCATGGGATTTTCCAGGCAAGAATACTGGAGTGGGTTGCCATGTCCTTCTGCAGGGAATCTTCCCAATCCGGGAAATGAACTCACATTTTTTACATCTCCTACATTGACAGGTGAATTCCTTACCACTTGTGCCACCTGGGAAGCCCCTGTGTAAGCCAAAGTGGGAGGTACAAAGGGTCCATGTAAATTTTACAAAAATGTTATTGTTTCCCTTGTATCAGCCTGTCTGGGTGAAACCTCAAGTACAAGTAGGAAATCATTGGGGAAAAAAAGGTAAAATTAGAACTACTGGAAAGGGACACATCGATTTTGTAGCAGTGGAGGCATTACAACCACCCCATATCTGTGAGTATGGGATATGGTAGATCCATGAACAAGGGAAACATTAATAATTCTTTGTCTTTCAGAAATGACTTTAGAGCCCTAATGAGAGAGAAAAACACCCTGGTGAGGCCACCCCATACCACAGAATTCTGGCAGTTATTTTTTTTTCCAATCACTGAAAATCATTTTTCACTATTTTCATGTGTCTTATTGCCATGCAAATTTGCATAATTTGTCACTTCCACTGTCACTATTTTTAAGACAATTCTACCTTTTTTCTCTAAGAAATTTTAAGATTTTCTCAGTCTTAAGTGTTCTAGAGTATCACTATAATGAATTTAGGTATGGGCTTCTTTTAATTTTTCTAATGGAATTTGTAGACTCATGAAGTTATAAGTTATCTTTTCACTTCTAAAAAGTTTCTGTGATGATCTCTTTAAATTCTGCCTCTGACCCACTCCTTCCTCTCCTTCTGTAATATCAATTAACATATGTTAGACCTACTCATTTTATTTGCCATGTCATTCAACCTTTCTCCATATTTTTTATCTTTTTAGCTATCTTTTACACATTGGGTAATTTCTTCTTATACAGCTTACAGACTACTAACACATTCTTTAGCTATTTCTAATCTATTAAACTTGTGTTGTTTTTTTTTCTTTTTTTTTTTTTACTTAATAATTCTTATTTTCATTTCTAGAAGATATTTTCACAGTTCTTTTTCAAGTAGAGATTTACTGAATTACTAAAGTGACACAAATTTCTGCTGCACAACCATGGCACAGTTTCTCAAGGGCAAATCTCAATCACCTCCAACAACACTCCTCAAGCCAAGAGAACTATCTTTGCAGTATTATAGGCGTTTTGGAGAGGGGATAGCTCTGATTTATCCTTAAGTTGATTGTCATCCACTGACATAACCACTTTACAAGGGGAATGATTTTCTCTTAATGCTTCCCACCTACTTATAGACAATGGCCTTCGACTTCCTTTTCCCATATTCAAAAGAGATATCAAAACTGACACAAGCAAATTTCATAATGTCAAAAAGTGAATTTCGGCATTTCAGACTTATTTCCTTGGGTACGTTCTTTCACTGTGATTTAATCTGATTATAGCCTTTACTACCTGAACAACTCTATAATACTTTCAAGAGATCTTAAAATATTTTATATTCAACAGAAACAACACATTTTGGTTGCTTACACTAGAAAATTTGTTTTAGTCTACATATTTCCTGACACAGTTGAAGGCAAGCTGTTTGTAACAATTTTAACTAGAACCTAGTCCGACTTTCTACCCAACTTACTCAGTCATTTCATGAAGCAACTGTTTTCACAAAAAATATGCCTAGCCTAAGCTAGCCACATGCAATTGACTAACAAATTTCATCCATAATTTACTTGTTCCCTGTCCGAGCAATAATAAATACACCCAATCCTGACATTAAAAAGCAACTATATTAAGATGTATACTTCTAAAATGTTCAACTTAAGAAATTTTACCATGAAATTTATAGTTGCTGAAACAGAGGACTCTATGATATAAAAAGACAGGTTTTAGCTTATCTCGTTATACACAGTAACATACTATTCCAAATGTGTGAATTCATATTAAAGTATATATACTGAAATACAATCATAGTCAAATGACTCTGGGATTTTATTTAGGAAGATTTTATCATTAAGTAGTTAAATTCACTTTTAAAAATACTTTTTAAAAAATATATGTTTAAATATATTTTACCCTTCAAATTTATAGCCTTAAGTCTTAATAAAATTCACTAGAATACTGTAGTTATCAAATGTCTAACTAGAATGCTCATCTTCCCTTATTTCTAATACAATGTGATTTATAAGCATGCTTATTTACTGCATGTTGCATTTAACACTTTTTGTTACCTGATATTATAAAACCTACACATATCAAGAAAAAAATTACACTGTGCACAGTAAATACTCCTACTTTAATAGAGTATAATTTTATGTAAAATTTGTCATATAACACTATAACAAGTCTCTGTAATGTTATCTACAATACAAACACTTGCAAAATATTTACTATTTAAGGGTATGCTAAAATTAAAAGATCAAGANTGCTCGGACAGGGAACAAGTAAATTATGGATGAAATTTGTTAGTCAATTGCATGTGGCTAGCTTAGGCTAGGCATATTTTTTGTGAAAACAGTTGCTTCATGAAATGACTGAGTAAGTTGGGTAGAAAGTCGGACTAGGTTCTAGTTAAAATTGTTACAAACAGCTTGCCTTCAACTGTGTCAGGAAATATGTAGACTAAAACAAATTTTCTAGTGTAAGCAACCAAAATGTGTTGTTTCTGTTGAATATAAAATATTTTAAGATCTCTTGAAAGTATTATAGAGTTGTTCAGGTAGTAAAGGCTATAATCAGATTAAATCACAGTGAAAGAACGTACCCAAGGAAATAAGTCTGAAATGCCGAAATTCACTTTTTGACATTATGAAATTTGCTTGTGTCAGTTTTGATATCTCTTTTGAATATGGGAAAAGGAAGTCGAAGGCCATTGTCTATAAGATGTGTATAAGAGACAGCTACTAACACATTCTTTAGCTATTTCTAATCTATTAAACTTGTGTTGTTTTTTTTTCTTTTTTTTTTTTACTTAATAATTCTTATTTTCATTTCTAGAAGATATTTTCACAGTTCTTTTTCAAGTAGAGATTTACTGAATTACTAAAGTGACACAAATTTCTGCTGCACAACCATGGCACAGTTTCTCAAGGGCAAATCTCAATCACCTCCAACAACACTCCTCAAGCCAAGAGAACTATCTTTGCAGTATTATAGGCGTTTTGGAGAGGGGATAGCTCTGATTTATCCTTAAGTTGATTGTCATCCACTGACATAACCACTTTACAAGGGGAATGATTTTCTCTTAATGCTTCCCACCTACTTATAGACAATGGCCTTCGACTTCCTTTTCCCATATTCAAAAGAGATATCAAAACTGACACAAGCAAATTTCATAATGTCAAAAAGTGAATTTCGGCATTTCAGACTTATTTCCTTGGGTACGTTCTTTCACTGTGATTTAATCTGATTATAGCCTTTACTACCTGAACAACTCTATAATACTTTCAAGAGATCTTAAAATATTTTATATTCAACAGAAACAACACATTTTGGTTGCTTACACTAGAAAATTTGTTTTAGTCTACATATTTCCTGACACAGTTGAAGGCAAGCTGTTTGTAACAATTTTAACTAGAACCTAGTCCGACTTTCTACCCAACTTACTCAGTCATTTCATGAAGCAACTGTTTTCACAAAAAATATGCCTAGCCTAAGCTAGCCACATGCAATTGACTAACAAATTTCATCCATAATTTACTTGTTCCCTGTCCGAGCAGTAATAAATACATCCAATCCTGACATTAAAAAGCAACTATATTAAGATGTATACTTCTAAAATGTTCAACTTAAGAAATTTTACCATGAAATTTATAGTTGCTGAAACAGAGGACTCTATGATATAAAAAGACAGGTTTTAGCTTATCTCGTTATACACAGTAACATACTATTCCAAATGTGTGAATTCATATTAAAGTATATATACTGAAATACAATCATAGTCAAATGACTCTGGGATTTTATTTAGGAAGATTTTATCATTAAGTAGTTAAATTCACTTTTAAAAATACTTTTTAAAAAATATATGTTTAAATATATTTTACCCTTCAAATTTATAGCCTTAAGTCTTAATAAAATTCACTAGAATACTGTAGTTATCAAATGTCTAACTAGAATGCTCATCTTCCCTTATTTCTAATACAATGTGATTTATAAGCATGCTTATTTACTGCATGTTGCATTTAACACTTTTTGTTACCTGATATTATAAAACCTACACATATCAAGAAAAAAATTACACTGTGCACAGTAAATACTCCTACTTTAATAGAGTATAATTTTATGTAAAATTTGTCATATAACACTATAACAAGTCTCTGTAATGTTATCTACAATACAAACACTTGCAAAATATTTACTATTTAAGGGTATGCTAAAATTAAAAGATCAAGAATAAGAAAGAACATTATCTTAAAGAGACTTTTTTCTATTTAGACAAAAATTAATCTTAAAATATATATAACATATAGTGAATGTAATAAAGATTAGGAATAATATAAACTCTTTCACTTTCAATTTTTTTTACCTAACTATTATATGCTATTTTAATTACAAAACCCAAGATATAAAACTACTGATACTAACTTGGTATATAATCCTCCAGTCATGTTTCTATTTATGCAGTAATGTAAATCAGTATATACAAAATTATACATGTACTTTAAACAATATTTGTATCACAGTATATGAGCGTGCTAAATCACTTCAGTGGTTCTGACTCCTTGAAACCCCATGGACTGAGGCCTGTCAGGCTCCTCTGTGCATGGGATTCTCCAGGCAACAATACTGGAATGGGTTGCTATGCTCTCAGCTAGGGAATCTTCCCGACCCAGGGATCGAATTCAAGTCTCTTTTGTCTCCTGCACTGGCAGGCGGGTTCTTTATCACTAGTGCCACCTGGGAAGCCATATACTAAATTTAATATCTCTTTTTCACATAATAGATTCTCATTCCCCTTACATATGAATTTCAAATGATGTATTTCATGTTTAAAATATTTCTTACGAAGCTTATTATCAAATTTTATAGTTATTCAAGACAATTATATCAATTCCAATTCATGTTTATAAGATAAAACGTAACTTTATAATTTTTCCAAATCCTTCAAAAAATCAGCCTAAACAAAATGACTGAAAATAGATATGCACTTTTGGGTTTTATTTAAAATTACTGGCATTAAATGATGTTAGCTACAGTTAAAGAAGAATATGAATTTTAATTAATTCTTACCATCTTAATATCTTATAAAACAGTTTCTAAAGTAACATTTAGAGATATTAAAGTTATTACTATGAAAAATTATGTGCCTTTGCTAATAAACATAGCATTTTGAGACATCTCCTATCATACAGTAATCTCAGATTACTTAGAAATACACTATTAAATACTGTGTCAAGGGAAATTATGTGAGAAAGCTGGTACATTTTGCTACCAAACAACTCTGTTAACAGGGAAAAGAACACTGGAGTCATAAGACTCATCTTAGCTATGTACCTTTCGAAAATCACTTAACCTCAAAGATAAATTTCTTCCACATTANATATCAAGAAAAAAATTACACTGTGCACAGTAAATACTCCTACTTTAATAGAGTATAATTTTATGTAAAATTTGTCATATAACACTATAACAAGTCTCTGTAATGTTATCTACAATACAAACACTTGCAAAATATTTACTATTTAAGGGTATGCTAAAATTAAAAGATCAAGAATAAGAAAGAACATTATCTTAAAGAGACTTTTTTCTATTTAGACAAAAATTAATCTTAAAATATATATAACATATAGTGAATGTAATAAAGATTAGGAATAATATAAACTCTTTCACTTTCAATTTTTTTTACCTAACTATTATATGCTATTTTAATTACAAAACCCAAGATATAAAACTACTGATACTAACTTGGTATATAATCCTCCAGTCATGTTTCTATTTATGCAGTAATGTAAATCAGTATATACAAAATTATACATGTACTTTAAACAATATTTGTATCACAGTATATGAGCGTGCTAAATCACTTCAGTGGTTCTGACTCCTTGAAACCCCATGGACTGAGGCCTGTCAGGCTCCTCTGTGCATGGGATTCTCCAGGCAACAATACTGGAATGGGTTGCTATGCTCTCAGCTAGGGAATCTTCCCGACCCAGGGATCGAATTCAAGTCTCTTTTGTCTCCTGCACTGGCAGGCGGGTTCTTTATCACTAGTGCCACCTGGGAAGCCATATACTAAATTTAATATCTCTTTTTCACATAATAGATTCTCATTCCCCTTACATATGAATTTCAAATGATGTATTTCATGTTTAAAATATTTCTTACGAAGCTTATTATCAAATTTTATAGTTATTCAAGACAATTATATCAATTCCAATTCATGTTTATAAGATAAAACGTAACTTTATAATTTTTCCAAATCCTTCAAAAAATCAGCCTAAACAAAATGACTGAAAATAGATATGCACTTTTGGGTTTTATTTAAAATTACTGGCATTAAATGATGTTAGCTACAGTTAAAGAAGAATATGAATTTTAATTAATTCTTACCATCTTAATATCTTATAAAACAGTTTCTAAAGTAACATTTAGAGATATTAAAGTTATTACTATGAAAAATTATGTGCCTTTGCTAATAAACATAGCATTTTGAGACATCTCCTATCATACAGTAATCTCAGATTACTTAGAAATACACTATTAAATACTGTGTCAAGGGAAATTATGTGAGAAAGCTGGTACATTTTGCTACCAAACAACTCTGTTAACAGGGAAAAGAACACTGGAGTCATAAGACTCATCTTAGCTATGTACCTTTCGAAAATCACTTAACCTCAAAGATAAATTTCTTCCACATTAAGATTAAATTGCCCCTGGCTCCAAAGAGCTGCATAGACGATTATAGTCTGTTATAATTTAAAGTTGTGTTTTTTTTTTTAAACCAAACTGATTTAATTCTTTGGTGGATCAAACTGTTTCAAACTAAACAGCTTTGGTATTTAAATCAAAAGATGCAATCTGGGAATCCTGCTCATTTCTTAAAAACAAAAACAAAAACAAAAACCTATGAATATACTATCATATTAAAGATCACAAGTAGGCAAACTATGGCTCATGGGCCAAATCCAGCTGGCTGTCTATGTTTTTGTAAATCAAGATTTACTAGAACACAACTGTCCTCATTGAATTATGTCTGCTTTTACACTATAATGCTAGAGTTGAATAACTGCAACAGAAACCAGATGGCCGACAAAGCCTAAAATATTTACAACTGGAATGTTACAGATAAAGTCAGCTGATCCCTGCTATAAATGACTCTAAGTTGAATTGGACAATGGATCCAAAAGCAGTTAGGGAAGAAAAAAAAAATCAAAGGAATATTAAAATATATGCTTAAATTTAATGCCTCAAAATGCCACTCCAAAACTAAATCTAAGATTCAAATGCAATGAACATTCTGGTTACATAAAATATAACAACAATACTGAAGTTTACTAATAGTTTATTTAGAATAATAAAGTATATCTTTGTGCCTCTTCAAGTTAATTATTATTTCTATTATAAATAGTACTTATATCTATAACAAGTTGCATTTTTTACCTGCTAATGGCTTGCTCCTCATCAGTTATTCCAGTCTCCCTGAATGCCCTGTTTGATTCCGCCAAACTCAAGGCAATTGCTCTCTGAAGATCATCTTTATCATCTCCAGTAAGATCAATCACATCTGAAAAGCAAAACTCTGTTTCTCAAAATTAAGTCAAACAAAATGAAACGTAATTCCTAATGGAGATATTATATCCAATATACCCTTTCAAATTAAACCCAGCACCAACTTAATTCTGTACAGGAACCTCTCCAAAGAGAATGCAAACACATTTTAAATTGGTTATACTTTGCAATTTAATGTTCTTCCCTATAAAATTAGTAGCATAAATATTTTTCATTAGAGAAGACTCAAAAGCTAATAAGCAGAAAGTGCTAAAAACAGGTTCTATAATAACAAAAATTGAAAGCAACAATTAAACATTTACATTTACACTTTCCAAAGTTAACACACATATACACATGTTAGTTAGTCCATATAACCTAGACATTTATCAAAGTATAATAATTAAATGAGCTCTCAAAGTTATGTTCCAGAAACTAACTGACCATGTTGTTGTTTAGTCACTAAGTCATATTCAATTCTTTTGCAACCATATGGACCATGGCCCACCAGGCTCCACTGTCCGTAGGATTTCAGGTAAGAATACTGGAGTTGGTTGCCATGACCTCCTCCAGGGGATCTTCCTGACGCAAGGATCGAACCCAGGTCTCCTGCACTGCAGGTGGACTCTTTACTGCTGAGCCACCAGGGAAGCCCAATTGACCATATATACTTATATACACTTTTAAAGTCGCAAAGAATGTATGAAGCTGTTCAGTTCAGTTGCTCAGTCGTGTCAGACTCTTTGCGACCATGAATCGCAGCACGCCAGGCCTCCCTGTCCATCACCAACTCTCGGAGTTCACTCAAACTCATATCCATCAAGTCGGTGATGCCATCCAGCCATCTCATCCTCTGTCATCCCCTTCTCCTCCTGCCCCCAATCCCTCCCAGCATCAGAGTCTTTTCCAATGAGTCCACTCTTCGCATCAGGTGGCCAAAGTATTGGAGTTTCAACTTCACCATCATTCCTTCCAAAGAAATCCCAGGGCTGATCTCCTTTAGAATGGACTGGTTGGATCTCCTTGCAGTCCAAGGGACTCTCAAGAGTCTTCTCCAACACCACAGTTCAAAAGCATCAATTCTTCAGCAGTCAGCTTTCTTCACAGTCCGACTCTCACATCCATACATGACCACTGGAAAACCCATAGCTTTGAATAGATGGACCTTTGTTGGCAAAGTAATGTCTCTGCTTTTCAATATGCTACCTAGGTTGGTCATACCTTTTCTTCCAAGGAGTAAGCATCTTTTAATTTCATGGCTGCAGTCATCATCTGCAGTGATTTTTGAGCCCCCAAAAATAAAGTCTGACACTGTTTCCACTGTTTCCCCATCTACTTCCCATGAAGTAATGGGACCAGATGCCATGATCTTCGTTTAACAGTGGTTAATTTTGAGAAAGAGGATTAGGAGGAAAAGAAAGTATAAGGATCTCTACTTTCTATTTTCTGTTCTATGCTTTTCATTTAATTATAAAAAGAAGTTTTCATTTCACAAAAAGAAAATATACACTACTAAGTGAAATGTTTTCTTCAGTGAGAATAAAATAGTCTTGATGCTGTATTCTTTCTCAAAAGAATAAAGTCTACAACTATTACCACATTCAGAAAAACTGCTTTGTAATTCAATTTCCCAACATATACTGATCTTCCTTAACCCAAAAGAGATCAATTATACCTCTATTATCATTTAAACACTGGCAAACCATAACATGTTGCTAAGTAGGGGATTTTACAAAATAATAAGATGAGAAAGAGAAAGAAGTATAGCTGTTACTACCTTATCTCTGCATCGCTGGGATTATGCTAGTTAGTATTTTGGACACATTTTATATTCATCTTATTTGTATTTGAGACATGTTAAAAAAATTTATTTTTTCTTTGTAATCTGAGTATTACAAGAGTGAAACAACAAAAAGGAGTAAGGAGTGGGACATAAGGTGTCTGCATTCTACTATCTGAAAGTGAAGTGAAAGTCCCCAGGTCGTGTCTGACTCTTTGCGAACCTATGGACTATACAGTCCATGGAATTCTCCAGGCCAGAATACTGGAGTGGGTAGCCTTTCCCTTCTCCAGGGGAATCTTCCCAACCAGAGATCAAACCCAGGTCTCCTGCATTGCAGGCAGATTTTTTTATCAGCTGAGCCACAAGGGATGCCCAAGAGTACAGGACCGGGTAGCCTATCCCTTCTCCAGTGGATCTTCCTGACCCAGGAATCAAATGAGAGTCTCCTGCATTGCAGGCAGATTCTTTATCAACTGAGCTATCAGGAAAGTCCAAAAGTAAAACTGAAAGTTGCTCAGTCATGTCCGACTCTTTGTGACCCCATGGACTATACAGCCCATGGAATTCTCCGGGCCAGAATACTGGAGTGGGTAGCCCTTCTCTTCTCCAGGGGATCTTCCCAACCCCTGGGAACCCAGGTCTCCTGCACTGCAGGCAGATTCTTTATGAGCCAATGCAGATTCTTTACAAGCTGAGCCACAAGGGAAGCCCATCTAACTAAGGGTTATTTGTAACTATTTAAAAATTTTTTTCACACGTAGTAATAAATAAAATACATCAATAGATTCAAAAGTCTACTTCTATTGTTATATACATTTCTTCCTCCAAAAAGTAGCTTATAAGAAAGTGAAAGTGAAGTCGCTCAGTGGTGTCTGAATCTTAGCGACCCAATGGTCTGTAACCTAACAGGCTCCTCTGTCCATGGGATATTCCAAGCAAGAGTATTGGAGTGGGGTGCCATTGCCTTCTTCGTCTGGTATTTCTACTCATGCACAATTTTTATAAATCAGTGTTTTTTAAGATTGGTATGGCTGTCTTAAAACTGAATAAATATCATCAGGAAAAAAAATAACTGGCATCAGAAACCAAATTACGTATGTATGTTAATTACCAACTTACAAACATTTAATAGAGTACAGAGGTGAGGTGAAGTCGCTCAGTCGTGTCCGACTCATTGTGACCTCGTGGACTGTAACATACTAGGCTTCTCTGTCCATGGGATTCTCCAGGCAAGAATACTGGAGTGGATTGCCATTTCCTTCTCCAGGGGATCTTCC
>SJYW01034923.1:238493-263939 GCA_006410735.1 Raphicerus campestris
ATGGACCTTTGTTGGCAAAGTAATGTCTCTGCTTTTCAATATGCTACCTAGGTTGGTCATACCTTTTCTTCCAAGGAGTAAGCATCTTTTAATTTCATGGCTGCAGTCATCATCTGCAGTGATTTTTGAGCCCCCAAAAATAAAGTCTGACACTGTTTCCACTGTTTCCCCATCTACTTCCCATGAAGTAATGGGACCAGATGCCATGATCTTCGTTTAACAGTGGTTAATTTTGAGAAAGAGGATTAGGAGGAAAAGAAAGTATAAGGATCTCTACTTTCTATTTCCTGTTCTATGCTTTTCATTTAATTATAAAAAGAAGTTTTCATTTCACAAAAAGAAAATATACACTACTAAGTGAAATGTTTTCTTCAGTGAGAATAAAATAGTCTTGATGCTGTATTCTTTCTCAAAAGAATAAAGTCTACAACTATTACCACATTCAGAAAAACTGCTTTGTAATTCAATTTCCCAACATATACTGATCTTCCTTAACCCAAAAGAGATCAATTATACCTCTATTATCATTTAAACACTGGCAAACCATAACATGTTGCTAAGTAGGGGATTTTACAAAATAATAAGATGAGAAAGAGAAAGAAGTATAGCTGTTACTACCTTATCTCTGCATCGCTGGGATTATGCTAGTTAGTATTTTGGACACATTTTATATTCATCTTATTTGTATTTGAGACATGTTAAAAAAATTTATTTTTTCTTTGTAATCTGAGTATTACAAGAGTGAAACAACAAAAAGGAGTAAGGAGTGGGACATAAGGTGTCTGCATTCTACTATCTGAAAGTGAAGTGAAAGTCCCCAGGTCGTGTCTGACTCTTTGCGAACCTATGGACTATACAGTCCATGGAATTCTCCAGGCCAGAATACTGGAGTGGGTAGCCTTTCCCTTCTCCAGGGGAATCTTCCCAACCAGAGATCAAACCCAGGTCTCCTGCATTGCAGGCAGATTTTTTTATCAGCTGAGCCACAAGGGATGCCCAAGAGTACAGGACCGGGTAGCCTATCCCTTCTCCAGTGGATCTTCCTGACCCAGGAATCAAATGAGAGTCTCCTGCATTGCAGGCAGATTCTTTATCAACTGAGCTATCAGGAAAGTCCAAAAGTAAAACTGAAAGTTGCTCAGTCATGTCCGACTCTTTGTGACCCCATGGACTATACAGCCCATGGAATTCTCCGGGCCAGAATACTGGAGTGGGTAGCCCTTCTCTTCTCCAGGGGATCTTCCCAACCCCTGGGAACCCAGGTCTCCTGCACTGCAGGCAGATTCTTTATGAGCCAATGCAGATTCTTTACAAGCTGAGCCACAAGGGAAGCCCATCTAACTAAGGGTTATTTGTAACTATTTAAAAAATTTTTTCACACGTAGTAATAAATAAAATACATCAATAGATTCAAAAGTCTACTTCTATTGTTATATACATTTCTTCCTCCAAAAAGTAGCTTATAAGAAAGTGAAAGTGAAGTCGCTCAGTGGTGTCTGAATCTTAGCGACCCAATGGTCTGTAACCTAACAGGCTCCTCTGTCCATGGGATATTCCAAGCAAGAGTATTGGAGTGGGGTGCCATTGCCTTCTTCGTCTGGTATTTCTACTCATGCACAATTTTTATAAATCAGTGTTTTTTAAGATTGGTATGGCTGTCTTAAAACTGAATAAATATCATCAGGAAAAAAAATAACTGGCATCAGAAACCAAATTACGTATGTATGTTAATTACCAACTTACAAACATTTAATAGAGTACAGAGGTGAGGTGAAGTCGCTCAGTCGTGTCCGACTCATTGTGACCTCGTGGACTGTAACATACTAGGCTTCTCTGTCCATGGGATTCTCCAGGCAAGAATACTGGAGTGGATTGCCATTTCCTTCTCCAGGGGATCTTCCAGACCCAGGGATCGAACCCAGGTCTCCTGCATTGAAGGCAGGCGCTTTAACCTCTGAGTCACCAGGGAAGCCCAATAGAGTACAGAGCACAAGAAAATACTCAAACTTTAACTGATTGCTTTATAGACACCACACAAACATGCATTCTGCGTACCAAAACAATCTCCATAGCTATGCCAACTAAAACAAGTACAGGGTAAACCTAAGATGCTCTTTTGAAATGCATGAACAAATATTCTCCTCTAAAATACTTAGCTTTATTAGAGAAATGGTACTAAAAATAACAAGATTCAAACATTTGTTCTATTCTACTTACATATCATAAATAAGAAGCTTTAATGCAAGACACACACTCCTTCACAATCTTTCCATATGCACCCAAGCATTCTTGTATCAAAATAAGCTGTTTACCAGCCAACCATATGTGGTTGAATGTTTAAAATGACCATCTATACTTTACATAGTAAAGCATTTTCAAAAATTTTAATGTACATAGAAACAAAGAGAAAAAAAAAAAACACAGTAATTGTGAACACATGAAGAATAGTTAAGCAGCTTCATAATCAAACCGGGCTTCATTACTTGCAATAAGGGCAGTTCCTTCCATTCTCCACCAGATACTTAAGTTTCAATAGTATTAACATTAAAAGAAAACTCAAGTTGAAACCAAGTAACTGATGTGTTACTCAGCTGTTTAAATTCATAAGTAACTCCTCCCAAGAGGTAAGGCAACTAAGTAATTTGATTGTATTAGACTGCATTAAAATAATTATACTTGATATTTTTTAATAACATGCTAATTAAAAGGTATAACTTTCAGAAATATAACAATGAAAAGAGTTCTGAAACTATAAGCTGTCCTTTGGGGGAAAGTAATAATGTTGTCATTTTACTACTTGCATACTTTCTGCAAAAAGTGTGCCTAACAATGACTTCAGCGCTTAAAACAACAGTGCAGTTGTGAGACCATCAGTTTTATATTGTGACAACTGAAAATGAACCAGCATGTTCTTAATTTACTTAAAGCAAGACCCTTTAGTTGTCTACATTGGATGGCCTTAATTATTACTTCTCAATCATCTTCTCATAAATGATGTGCTGAAATTGTGCTTAAAGGAGAGCTTATAAGAATACTAAAAATATTAGAAATAACAGTTGGCCACAGAAATTTTTTTTAAATTCCTTAGACAGTATAATAAAACCTTACAAAAGTGCAATAAAGTGAAAGTCACTCAGTCATGTCCAACTCTTCATGACCCCATGAACTATACAGTCCATGGAATTCTCCAGGCCAGAATACTGGAGTGGGTAGCTGTTCCCTTCTCCAGGGGATCGTCCCAACCTAGAGATTGAACCCAGGATCTCCAGCATTGCAGGCAGGTCTAAAAAAATTCAATCAAGTAAAACATGGAAGAGAGTTACAGAACAACTGCAATGATACACCTGTCAGCAGGTCCAAGATTTCATATATCTGGTTTACAAGTCCACCAAACCACAGCTGTAGATGGATGGTGTCACCAGTGTGTGTCATCATTCAGTCCAGCTGAAATATTGATTAAAGCAGCTAGAACTAGAGGGGCATGAAATGGCCTCATAAAAATGAGATCATGGTCATTAAAAATGATTAAAATTTGGGTGGCTAAAGAGAGAATAATAAAGACAATAACTTGAAAATCACAAAGAAGCAAACAGGTTTGGAGGACTTGATCAATTAGCCCTTCAGACTCCAGTCTCATCTTCCTAGTATGCTTTCTTCAATGACAGAAGCTGAAAAGATTAAAACAAACCAATCTGATTCATTTGTAGTTGCGGTTTTGGATAAAATTTAGGTTCCACCCATCAGATATGCTAGGATGAGAAGTGAA
Organism: Raphicerus campestris; assembly: GCA_006410735.1. Taxonomy (NCBI): domain Eukaryota; kingdom Metazoa; phylum Chordata; class Mammalia; order Artiodactyla; family Bovidae; genus Raphicerus; species Raphicerus campestris. The sequence goes on from SJYW01034923.1 coordinate 242,260, forward strand.
AGGCAGCTATGAGGAGGAAGGCACTCTCCTGCTGCTTTTGGCTATTTTTTTTTTTCCCAGCATGACTGAACAGATGTGGGCTGCTCCATAGTGGCAATCCAGTTTCCAGCTTCCAGCTTCAGGATGTCAAGAGAGAGAGGAGAAGTAGTAACCAGACTCTGTGCTCCAGTGTCCAGGCACAGCTTAGTGGCAGTTACTTAATCCTGGCTGGCTCTCCCTGGGCAACAGCTATTAAGCTATGTTCTCAACTGTCCCAGAGGCAGTCTCCTGATTCACTGTCTCCCTGACTGTGGCAGATGGAGTAGCTTCGCTGGCTGGCCAGTCCTGCAAGAATCTGGGAGTCATTTCAGAAAGCTGAGCTAGAGATCCTTCCTCCAGCGCTCCCACCGATTTTTTTTTTTTTTTTTAACAATCTAGTCCCCTGTATTAAATTTCTTCTTTGAAACTATCTAAAGTGTGTACTGTTTCACAACTGACAAGTAAACTAAGCTGGCTAGAACAGAAACTCACTTAGAAATAGCAACAAGTTATATTTTGAGCTTTTCATAATTCAGCAATCATAACTTGAGAAACACAAAAGCAAAAAGTAAGGCAAGATGCTTTTAACCCTATTTCATAAACAAAATAACTGAAGTTGCGAATCTAATATTATAACAATAAAAGAAAGGTAGACAGGCTTCAAATTTAAGTCCTCAAATTATTAAATCCAGTGGTCTCCCTTCCATACTAGCAGTACCCAAGTGTAATCTATGGATTCTTGGGGATCCCCAGTGACTCTATAAGGGAAAGGGTTCCTTGAGTAAAAAATGCTCTCATAAAAAATGTTATGATGTTATCTGTCTTTCCTACTATGGTCACATTTCCAGTGATTATGCAAAACAACAGTGCATTAAACCACTGTGTCTTAGCACAAATCAAGGTAGCAACATCAAGTTATATAAGCAATTAATTATATTACAACTATACACACTCATAATTTTTTAAAAAAGCCAATCTCTCTTAAATCCTTAATAAGAGAAAACTAATTTTATGAAATCTCAAACACTGTTTTACATGGTCTTTTATTTCTATGTGTGACAAAATTGAACATATGCATAGTAGTTCTGTTATATATGCAAAGTATGCTGTTGCTAAAGGAAAAAACACGAGTGCATTGTTTGAGCTGCAAGTTGAACTCAATGAATTTTTCTCATGGAGCACTATTTTTACTTGATATTACAACTGATAAACTACAAACTATGATTATTCGGGCATCAATATTTGACAGACATTTTCTCAAAAAAAGGAGAGCCTGTCACTTGAAAAACAAATGAGACTATTTGCTGCCAATGATAACTATGGAATTTTCAAGAAGTTGCAACTTCAGAAAACTTGTTTCTGTCACTATGAGAGTGATATCTTCCCAATACTTTAAAGGCTTTTCTGGTAAAATCAAGTGATATTAAAAAATTCTATTTGCTTTATAATGTAGATATTCTTCCAACATTTGGAAGGAAATCTTTTCCAAATTACCAGTGCATTGTGTTACTAAATCATGCATAGGTTAACAAGTCAATTCAAAGAGCAAGGTAAGATCCTAGGAGCATCTTTTGTTCTATACTTGGTCTCTGACCCAGTTCCTGACANTGGAAGGAAATCTTTTCCAAATTACCAGTGCATTGTGTTACTAAATCATGCATAGGTTAACAAGTCAATTCAAAGAGCAAGGTAAGATCCTAGGAGCATCTTTTGTTCTATACTTGGTCTCTGAGCCAGTTCCTGACAAAGAGTTCCTGTATCACTTGGCATTCCCTAGGTGAGAGGAGCATCTTTTGTTCTAAAGAGATGACTGTTGGTGGGCTCCAGTCTGACTTCAGGATGGGCCAGGGGCCAGAAAGACTAAGTCATGAAGAGAAGCTTGCAACTTGGAGCCCCATGTCCCATCCTCTAGGGAGATATATATGAGGGACTGGAGATGAAGTTAACAATCAATCAAGCCTACCTGATGAAACTGCCATAAAAATTCCCAAAGTACAAGGTCTGGAGAGCTTCCAGGTTNAACATTTGGAAGGAAATCTTTTCCAAATTACCAATGCATTGTGTTACTAAATCATGCATAGGTTAACAAGTCAATTCAAAGAGCAAGGTAAGATCCTAGGAGCATCTTTTGTTCTATACTTGGTCTCTGAGCCAGTTCCTGACAAAGAGTTCCTGTATCACTTGGCATTCCCTAGGTGAGAGGAGCATCTTTTGTTCTAAAGAGATGACTGTTGGTGGGCTCTAGTCTGACTTCAGGATGGGCCAGGGGCCAGAAAGACTAAGTCATGAAGAGAAGCTTGCAACTTGGAGCCCCACGTCCCATTCTCTAGGGAGATATATATGAGGGACTGGAGATGAAGTTAACAATCAATCAAGCCTACCTGATGAAACAGCCATAAAAATTCCCAAAGTACAAGGTCTGGAGAGGGTGATGAACATATCCATATGCTGGGAGGGTGGTACATCTCAACTCCACAAGGCAGAAACTTCTGGCTTGGGACTTTTCCAGACTACAGAGGTGTGCTCTATACACGTCTCCATCTGACTGTTCATCCTTTATCATAGCCTTTAATATAATAAACTAATAAAAAGTGTTTCCCTGAGTTGTGAGCCATTATAGCAAATTATCAAACTTGGGGAGGTCACAAGAACTTCCAATTTGAAGTCAGGTCAAACAGAACATAGGTAACCTTGGGATCCCATTACCTGTGACTGGTGTCTAAGGTAGGAGATTTGTGGGACTGAGAATTTAGCCTGTGGCATCTGACGCTAACTTCAGGTAAACGGTGTCAGAATTGTAGAACACCCAGCTGATGTCATAAAACTAGCTGTATATAGGGGGAAAAAAACCCTCACGTATCTGGTATCAGAGGAATTAAGTGTGTGCAGAGGAAGGAAAAATTATAGTCTTCAATGCTAGGAAGACTGACTGACCAGACTATTGGTCCGTAACTNCTCCATCTGACTGTTCATCCTTTATCATAGCCTTTAATATAATAAACTAATAAAAAGTGTTTCCCTGAGTTGTGAGCCATTATAGCAAATGTGCACAGAGGAAGGAAAAAGTAATTATAGTCTTCAATGCTAGGAAGACTGACTGACCAGACTATTGGTCCTTAATTGAAATTCTGAGATTTGTTCCTTTAAGCAATGGAGAAGGTTTAGTATAGTTTCATTTTAATTACAATAATTCTCTCCATGATGTTCATAAAGCTTCTTCTTTCCATAGGTTATTTTAGAACCATACAGCCATACAGCAATACTGAATTACTATAACCTACATGCATATCAAATACATATGATTTTAAGAACAGATATTAAGAAAGTAAAATGTTATTTTAATAATGATTGATCCTAAATTTAATCTCCTTCTAGAGTTTAGTAGAACAATTTCTGTAAAATACGTAACGAGCTATCAATTTCACAATGAAAAATAATCCTCCATGATTTTCTTAGTGCTTATTCAAAAAAGGAACAGACATGCTTTCAGTTCAGTTGAGTCACTCATTNAACTGTAGCTTCCTGACCTGCATACAGGTTTCTCAAGAGGCAGGTGGTCTGGTATTCCCATCTCTTTCAGAATTTTCCACAATTTATTGTGATCCACACAGTCAAAGGCTTTGGCATAGTCAATAAAGCAGAAATAGATGTTTTTCTGGAACTCTCCTGCTTTTTCAATGATCCAGCGGGTGTTGGCAATTTGATCTCTCATTCCTCTGCCTTTTCTAAAGCCAGCTTGAACATCTGGAAGTTCATGGTTCACATATTGCTGAAGCCAAGCTTGGAGAATTTTGAGCATTACTTCTTTACTAGCATGTGAGATGAGTGCAATTGTGCGGTAGTTAGAGCATTCTTTGGCACTGCCTTTCTTTGGGACTGGAATGAAAACTGACCTTTTCCAGTCCTGTGGCCACTGCTGAGTTTTCCAAATTTTCTGGCATATTGAGTGTAGCACTTCACAGCATCACCTTTTAGGATTTGAAATAGCGCAACAGCTTTAGTAGTAAACAATTTCTAACTGACAAAAGTCAATTACAAAAATTTAGCCTTTGTAAAAATTTCCATCCAGTGCCAAGGACAACCTTGGTAAAATACTAAGCTTTCTTTCAACCAATCCTCCCTTCATTATTAGAATAAATGTGAACAGAATTCAAGGGCACAAGCATGTTATATTAGTGTCAGCTGAGTAACACTGCAGAAAAATCACAGTACAAAAACCTATGAACAGTACTCTCCAACATTTCAAGACTGCCCAAAATAGAACATTTTTTTCCCTTTAAAGTCAGAAATATATACATAAAAACATAACATTCACCTTAAAAAATCCTTCTAAAAACTTACACACCAACTACCAAACATTTCTCTCCTAACTCCAAAATACAGAAAGCCATCAACTTAGCAACAAATTAGACTTCAAATGTATACATCATGTATCATTCATAATTCATTTTCTCAAGAAAATGGTACATAAAATGACATAAGGAGTCCAAGTTAGTTCATAAGAGCCAATTTAGCCCATAATCTAATTGAACTACAATGTATGTAAGATTGTAGTTACATCTACAATGTAAGATTTTGATTTAGGTGGGAAAAAAGTTCATTCATTATTTTCCTCACCTACATAAAGCTAACCCTAAGGAAAACATTTTTCTTTTTTTTTTTTTCAATAAGCCAAGCTTATACTTAACATCAGCAAAGTTTTCTAGGCACAGAAATGATATGACTAGAAAGAACCGTTTAGGAAGTTAAGAATTAAAAGTGCTGAACAAGCGTTTGAGAAGAGTTGTAGTAAGAATATGTACCAGGGCAGAAAAACTGAAGGAAAAAGTAGGAAGATAAAAACTGACAGAGAAACACTGAAGGGGAAAGCAGGCACGTAAAAACTGAAACAAATGCAAACTACATGGTGGTTCTGGGAGATGAGGAAAAGCTGGAGGGGAAAAAAAAAACAGAGCCACCAAAAGGAAGGGGATGGCCTTGAAAGAAAACAAGCAAAGGTGAAGAAAGAGATCATAAGCAGGCGAATGCAAAAGAGGAAAAGACCATTCTCAGCCTCACTCTGCTTCAACCACGGTTCCTGTCCTCACCACTCACCTCCTGAGCCAAAAACACTCCTGCCTCAAGGCCCCAGCCGGCTACACTTCCCTCAGATATCCTGGAGGTTCAGCCCCTCTCTTCCTGAGGCATCTGCATAAATGAGATATTCACCGCCCAACCCTCCATCTAAAATACCACACCCTGTGTCTGAACTACAAACGCATCCCTGTCACCCTCTGTTCTACCTTGCTCTGTTCTTCATAAACTTACTACTACCAGACATTTTTTATTTACTATTTACCATCAGTCTTCCCCCTATGTTAATGCAGACACTCTTGATATTTTTAATGGCCTAAAAGAGTACTTGATTTGTATTAGGAAACCAATAAACATCTGTTAAGAAAATAAAGGTTAATATCTAGACTGGAATAGAAATAAAAATTAATGAGTGATCTTCATAGTGGTACTAGTTAGAATCCTTGAGAATATATACTTCATCCATTGAAAACTTTCTCCAGATAAAGGGCAAATAGCATAATAAGGTGTCATGTTAAAAGAATACTTAAAAGCAATAAGACATAATAGAAATTGTGCCGCTCACTGCACTCTCGCATTCTTTTCCAACCTTATCGCTGCTAAACTCAGGTTCTCCAAAACAGTGATGTCCAATAAAGCTTCCTGTGATGGTGGAAATGTACTATTATCCACACAGCCCAATACAGTAGCCACTAGTTACATGTTGATGACTACTGCCCATTTTAAATGTATCTATGGCAACAGAACAACTGAGCTTCAGGATTATTTAAACTGATGTTAAATTTAAGTTGCCACATGTAACTACTGGCAACTGTATTAACAACTCAGTTCTAAACGGTCTTGCTCTGTTTTTAACAGTTGCTGCTAAATTTATAAAGGCAGCACTGTTAACTAAGAAAAGGGATAATAAAGGAGGCATATCCTGAGTTTGTCATCTATTTTATCATGTTTTCTAACTTGGAAAAAAGTAAAAATTATCATTCTGTATTAGTCAACAAAAAGTGCAAATGCCATAGCTATCCTTTTGTCCTAAAATTACAGAAAATAAAGTTATACAAGCAATTCTACAGTATATGTCTAACACAGAATGTATGCCTAACTGCATCTAGTCAGCTACAAGTTATTTGCATACCACTGTAGCATCTCATTTTTAGGCTTAACTGACTTTTGGTGAATCATGCATTATGCATTAGAAATCTCTACAGAAAGAGATTTCACTTCTATTTCACTTTTTTTCTTTCTGTAGTTGCTTATTTAACAAATTTGGTGAATGGAAAAAATTATCAGTGTTCAATTTATAAGTCCGAAACTTCTCAACATAAGTGATTTACCCTCAGCAGGGATGAGAAGACTAGACTGGAATCTGTTTATAATTTTTGCTTTAAATCTAAAAAAAGAATAAGAAATCAGTTTTAGACTAGTCAAGCAATATAACTAAGACTAGAGTTCCAGGACAGAACTTCAATATGTTTCTCACTTTCTGTGCAATCCTTACCAAACAATTCAAGTTCTTCTGTAAAAAGAAATACAGCAATTAAAAAAAAAAATACAATGCTTCTAAATTTGTGAAGGGTCTATCATCACTTAACACTCACTCCAGCATGTTGTACTAATTTCTCTAAAACTTAAGTCAATATGTGGCATTATTTTCTATGTTAAAATTACCTACCCAAATCCCTCTTATCTTTTGATCCATACTTTGATTGCTCAATTGTAGCACATCTTGCTCTGGTGGGCATATACTGTTTTTTTCCTGTTTTAAAAAAGTTCAAAAGAATTGAATGATCAAGAAAGAAAGAATATTATTCTTTGATTTCAAATTGGGCAGAAGCAATTGTATGGTCATGTCTATGACAGAGTTTGTCATGACACAAAAACTTCACACAATCTCTTCTCTGATTATTAAATACACCTATGATACCTCAGTATCTTGCACCTCTTCCTAACCCTTTTTGCATTTTTAACTGCAAAATTCCAAACACAATCATTTTACTTCTCATTTAAGCTGGAGGCAGGAGGCACTCATTTGACAATTCACAATATCCAGTCTAAACAGGGGATAAAAGTAATTCTAAAATGTGCCTCAACTATATGCTAACTATAGGAACTATAGGAAAGTCGCTCAGTCGTGTCCGACTCTTTGCGACCCCACGGATTGTAACCTAGCAGGCTCCTCTGTCCATGGGATTTTCCAGGCAATAGTACTGGAGTGGATTGTCATCTCCTTCTCCAGCGGATCTTCCCGATCCAGGGATTGAACCCAAGTCTCGCGCATTGTAGACAGACGCTTTACCGTCTGAGCCACCAGGGAAGTCAGTACTACAAAAAAGTTTTTTGTTTTTTTTTCCCCTAGAAACCAGCAGTATTTATTTACAGCTNTCCCGACCCAGGGATTGAACCCAAGTCTCGCGCATTGTAGACAGACGCTTTACCGTCTGAGCCACCAGGGAAGTCAGTACTACAAAAAAGTTTTTTGTTTTTTTTTCCCCTAGAAACCAGCAGTATTTATTTACAGCTTGGAATGTTACTAAAATAATACTTCTTAATTCCTTACTATGCAGAGTACAAGCTTTCCTTGAAATGTTTCCTTTTTCTCTCAAAAATGGAAAGTAAAAATACACTGAGGCCAATAATCGCCCTACCAACTACTGAAAATGTAATTACTTCTTCAGTATTAAAGTTCACAAACACTGTGTTCACAAATATGTGTTCTCCTCTCAAATGACATAATTTGATTTCTTTTTTGATATACTTGAGTATATGAAAATTTCCCTACAACCCCAAATGTGACTTCTATGGAACATTAATTTGAAAACTAAATTTTTCTTGTTATCAAAAAAACATGGGTTTAGTTCTTCTAAAAAAAACCTTTAGTTACAAGTTTTATAACAACAAGTTTATAATAACAAGGAACCATTATGTATTTAGCATTAGAGACTTTTATTTCAAAACATAAATGTTTTGTCAGCACTACAACCAATAGATGACAAAAAGTTACCAAGGTTTGTTTATGCCTTAGCCCTGTTTATAACAGGTTACACTTAAAAAAAGAGAGAGAGAGAAGAAACTGAAAAAACAAAATTCCTGCCATTATTTGAAAGAATTAAGTTCAAGCTTCATTCCTTCCAAAGAACACCCAGGACAGATCTCCTTTAGAATGGAATAGTTGGATTCCTTGCAGTCCAAGGGACTCTCAAGAGTTTTCTCCAACACCACAGTTCAAAAGCATCAATTCTTCGGTGCTCAGCTTTCTTCACAGTCCAACTCTCACATCCATACATGACTACTGGAAAAACCATAGCCTTGACTAGATGGACCTTAGTCGGCAAAGTAATGTCTCTAGTTTTGAATATGCTATCTAGGTTGGTCATAACTTTCCTTCCAAGGAGTAATCGTCTTTTAATTTCATGGCTGCAATCACCATCTGCAGTGATTTGGGGAGGCCCCAAAAAATAAAGTCTGACAGTGTTTCCACTGTTTCCCTATCTATTTCCCATGAAGTGATGGGACCAGATGCCATGATCTTAGTTTTCTGAATGTTGAGCTTTAAGCCAATGTTTTCACTCTCCTCTTTCACTTTCCTCAAGAGGCTTTTTAGTTCCTCTTCACTTTCTGCTGTTCTTTGGAAGGAATGATGCTAACACTGAAACTCTAGTACCTTGGCGACCTCATGAGAAGAGTTGACTCATTGGAAAAGACTCTGATGCTGGGAGGGTTTGGGGGTAGGAGAAGGGGATGACCAAGGATGAGATGGCTGGATGGCATCACGGACTCCATGGATGTGAGTTTGAGTGAACTCCCGAAAGTTAGTGATGGACAGGGAAGCCTGGCATGCTGCAGTTCATGGGGTCGCAAAGAGTCGGGCATGACTGAGTGACTGAACTGAACTGAAGATCAATTTTCAAGTAACAAGGCATTTCACATAAAATTGAGAAAATGCTCAAAAAGTTGTTTTTATCTAGAACAATCCCTTTAAAATTTCCTCACACTCTGATCACTCCAACACTCTACACTCCTTTAGCACTTACACTTNGGATGCGAGTTTGAGTGAACTCCCGAAAGTTAGTGATGGACAGGGAAGCCTGGCATGCTGCAGTTCATGGGGTCGCAAAGAGTCAGGCATGACTGAGTGACTGAACTGAACTGAAGGTCAATTTTCAAGTAACAAGGCATTTCACATAAAATTGAGAAAATGCTCAAAAAGTTTTTTTTATCTAGAACAATCCCTTTAAAATTTCCTCACACTCTGATCACTCCAACACTCTACACTCCTTTAGCACTTACACTTTTATTCAAGAAGAGGTCTGCATTTAAATATATATATTCACTTACATTTATTTTCTATCCTTCCCATAGTTAACCACTCCTTCTAAGAATTAAAATAAACAAGAGACTTCATTTTTCCTCAGCAATTATAGCACAGTAATTTAAAGAATCTGCTGAATGCATGACATTTACTTACTTTCTCAGTTTTAAACCATGTAATACTATTATGACATGACAAAATTTAAATGCTGAATCAATACTATTTCCTAAAGGCAGTCGTACTTAAAAATTTTAAAAAGATGCAAGCTGTAAAATGGAAAAAAAATTATTTTTACCTCATAGCTATATTTTCCCACTTTGATACTGATACTAATATAGTACAATCACCTCATTATATTTTTACAATTTTTTTCCTCAATAATCTCAAACCAACTTTATGAATGTATTATACAAATTATTCAATTATTAAATATGAGTTAGCGTTCTGGTTGGAAGGATAGCTCAGTTTATCAATAAAGAAATTAAAACAAGCAATTTGTTCAGTAAGATAATCAATGAGATGAAACCAGAAACTCCACCTCTCTATCATTTCTTTCAAGGGGAATATAAAAGTACTTAGTGCATACTTTTCAAGAGCTACACATATACACACACACAAAAATTTTGTTTTTTCAATTAACAAATGGGACACACACTTTCTGAAATCAGGCTGCTTTTTCCCTAAGAGCACCTATTCAAATCTTTCATTTTGTCCATAACATTCTCACTACCCATTGTCAAAATTCTTGAACAGGTGTTAACATGCGGCTTAAAGAACATTTTCTAATTTTCACACAACAAATAGGGTATCTTTTTGATTACAGGCTTATCCTAATTCTTCCCTGCATATGTTGTCTCATGTCACAAAGTCTACCATCTGTATTAAGAGTTGACAGCTATCATTCTAAAATACTTCCATCCTTTCCACTAGAACACGGAACAATGTCTACTCAATTTCCTGTTTTTTTCACCTTAACCAGCTGTCTTCAGTCAAAATCTTTTGTCCTTTTTCTACCTAACTTCTTTTTCATCCCAAGTCTCAGAACCTTAAAACATATGAAATGTTATTCTCACATATTAATCCCTTCTCTATTTATACCACTATCTTTTTTCTAATTTCTTGTAACAAGTTTTTCAATCTTGTTCAAGAGAACTTTCACTGGTTTCAAAATGGCTTTTTTATACATATTATCAAAAATAACTCAACAAGCACTTTTTTGAGAAACCATGACATCCTAGTATAATGGTGGGACTATAGACATTCCATGGCCCTGTTAAGTTTCCAGTTTGGTATGCAAGAAAGGCACAGCAAATAATTTCAAAATAACACAATACTCATTAAGACAGAAGTACACTCTGGGTGTTAAGAGAAGCACTCAGTTTAACATAGNACAGACATTCCATGGCCCTGTTAAGTTTCCAGTTTGGTATGCAAGAAAGGCACAGCAAATAATTTCAAAATAACACAATACTCATTAAGACAGAAGTACACTCTGGGTGTTAAGAGAAGCACTCAGTTTAACATAGAAGCTAGATGAAATACTCTCAAGCCAGCAGTTCCTGAGCAATGTCTTAGAGCCCCAGAAGAAATCAGACTGGTGGTGAAGGCCAGAGGGGATTCCAGACGGAAGTAACATGTGTAATGACAGGAGAAATTAAATAGCATAGTGTGGATGAGAACTTCCAAGCTATTTTCCATTACTACAGTGTAAAGTGAGAAGAAGAAAACAGTGGAAAATGAAGTTAGAGATGTAGGTAGTGGCCAAAACACAGTTTGTCTTGAACTTGGACACAGCAATTGAGTCGGTCTTATACAAAGCTTCTGCCATCACCTATTATCTGTGTGAGATAGGAGTATCTCAGCTTTGGAAACACGAGACCATTTGTGGAGCAAAAATACTAAGATTACCTTTAAATTCTGAGATTAAAATATTTTATCAACAACATTAAACAGCATTTAGTGCCAATGAGTAGCTATAAACATCTATATGAATGGGATCTTTCTGGCTGTTTCCTAACTTTAAGAACATTTATAAACAAAACCAAAAAATTCTCTTTAAGGACAAGTTAGTAACCACACTTTTCAAATCCAGAATGCACAGAAATACCTACATTTTATATAATGCAGTTACTACATCATAATGAGATAGAAATAAAGAAAAAACTCGGCTATATAAGCATAAATCATTCATATTATGAAGAAAAGTTTTAGAGTCCTGTGTAAAATTTTCTGTATGTTCGTATGTGTAAACATATGTTTGTTTATTTTGTTCTGCTATATAAACCTTCTTCTAAGATCTTTATTTTGGAGCGAGGTTGGAGTTGAGGGAAGGAAAATTCTGTTAAACAGTAAATCATACCAGTAATTTAAAAAATACTTTATCTTCAAAAATAATACTAAGGTCTCTACCAACACTTAACATCTATAAAACAAATGACTGTGCCCTATTTAAAATGCTAGAAATTTTTAACAAATAACACCTTTGGATGTTCCATATTTTAAAAGAGACACTATATGAAATGTTTTATGAAAGAATATATAACTTAAATATAATCTTTTACTTCCAAAATGGAAAAAAATACAGCAGCTAATAAAAATATATGCACCTTTCAACTCCAAGAAGAGCCAAAGCTAAAGTCATTCCTTTTTTCATCCTTCACCTCTGCTTAAACAAAACACAGCCCCAAGCAAAAGTTTTCATTACATTCTAATTAAAACATCAAGAAAGAGAAGTAACCGTACTTGTATCTGCTTGGCTGCCCACACTGATGTATCTGTCATTGCCAGGAAGCGCTGTTTGGTAGTAAGTTGTCTCCTCCTGCTGAGGGGTCTTGGCATTCTTTGCAGTAAGGAAAGCCACTGCTAGCTCCAAGTTTCCATTACTATCCTTCAAATATCAAGAACAGAACATCAAATATTTTGAAGTATACATTTGCATATGATTTATGTAATTTTCTCCATAACAACACTAATAGTAAAAATCATTTTCAGACTTAAAATTATACTATATGATTCTTAATTCTACAATANGCTGCCCACACTGATGTATCTGTCATTGCCAGGAAGCGCTGTTTGGTAGTAAGTTGTCTCCTCCTGCTGAGGGGTCTTGGCATTCTTTGCAGTAAGGAAAGCCACTGCTAGCTCCAAGTTTCCATTACTATCCTTCAAATATCAAGAACAGAACATCAAATATTTTGAAGTATACATTTGCATATGATTTATGTAATTTTCTCCATAACAACACTAATAGTAAAAATCATTTTCAGACTTAAAATTATACTATATGATTCTTAATTCTACAATATAAATTCACTATAAACAGTATACTGTATTAACAGCAATTATCTATTAATTAAAACTAATATAATGCAAAAATCAATTCTATAAATATTTGTTTTCCATTATTTTTTTATATCTGCTTAACAAAAGTCCAATCATAAACTTATACTTTGAAACAAATGAACAAACTAAAAAATGATTTCTGGAACTTGCTATCTAAAACAGTGAAAAACAAATATTTAAAATAGTACTTCAGCAAACAAGAACAATAACAGATGTTCTCTTTAATATTTATGCTGAATGCCTACTTAAGAGGCAAACTAACAAGCAAATATCAGACTCATAAGAAGAAAACAGCATCAATGGCCTGAAACCTTGATAGAGAGACACAAAGAACTCCAGACTACTGTGGAGATGAAAATTCTACCCAAATTAAATACATAAATAATATTCTAAAAATTCAGAAGAAAAACAGATGCTAAAAACACTAAAGAATTTTTGACAGCAAAATCACGAGAGAAACTTGCCCAGTTATCTCTATATTCTCTCTACAGTTAACAATAAAAACAACATTAGCTCTATGACTGCTAATTGAAACCACATTATGAAATCCAGGTATTAATAATGAAGCTATCTTTGTATCAAAGGCCAGAACACATAAGACTGTGGAAGCCTTCAGAAACTTAGTTTACAAAGTTTAACTGGAAGCCAGTGGAAGGTTCTAGACAGAAATGACATGGTATGACTTACATTTTAAAAGGATTACTGCAGGTATATGTGGGGAACAGACTATAGGAGAGAATAGGCAGAAGCAGAGCCCAATATTATTTGCTATCATATCAAATGTGGGAAGGGATAAAAGAGAAAGACCAGGAGGATTCCACAATCTGATGTCTGAGCAACTGGAACAACTCAGCCCAACTCTACTTTTAACAGCCTTTGAGGAGAGAAAACAGGAGTTTCAAACTTTGTTACCTATCAAAACTGTTGTTAGACCCTTAAATGACTCATCCAAAACATGAGTTTAACATAGTCTACAGTTTGTGACAAACGAGACATAAAACGATTTTAATAACAATGGCTAACATTTATTGAACACTAAGTGCCAAGAAATGTACCAAATGCTTTCCATATACTCCCTCATATGATAATAATGATAAACTGAATGCAGCAGGGAGCTATACAACTTGAAGGTCACTTACTTGAACATACAAAGAGATTCTCAATATAAAAGTGCTAAAATCAATCAACGATATTGTGGCTCTCAAAAGTAGACTCTGTGTCAGTATAATGCTGAGATAGTCAANAGTAACCGTACTTGTATCTGCTTGGCTGCCCACACTGATGTATCTGTCATTGCCAGGAAGCGCTGTTTGGTAGTAAGTTGTCTCCTCCTGCTGAGGGGTCTTGGCATTCTTTGCAGTAAGGAAAGCCACTGCTAGCTCCAAGTTTCCATTACTATCCTTCAAATATCAAGAACAGAACATCAAATATTTTGAAGTATACATTTGCATATGATTTATGTAATTTTCTCCATAACAACACTAATAGTAAAAATCATTTTCAGACTTAAAATTATACTATATGATTCTTAATTCTACAATATAAATTCACTATAAACAGTATACTGTATTAACAGCAATTATCTATTAATTAAAACTAATATAATGCAAAAATCAATTCTATAAATATTTGTTTTCCATTATTTTTTTATATCTGCTTAACAAAAGTCCAATCATAAACTTATACTTCGAAACAAATGAACAAACTAAAAAATGATTTCTGGAACTTGCTATCTAAAACAGTGAAAAACAAATATTTAAAATAGTACTTCAGCAAACAAGAACAATAACAGATGTTCTCTTTAATATTTATGCTGAATGCCTACTTAAGAGGCAAACTAACAAGCAAATATCAGACTCATAAGAAGAAAACAGCATCAATGGCCTGAAACCTTGATAGAGAGACACAAAGAACTCCAGACTACTGTGGAGATGAAAATTCTACCCAAATTAAATACATAAATAATATTCTAAAAATTCAGAAGAAAAACAGATACTAAAAACACTAAAGAATTTTTGACAGCAAAATCACGAGAGAAACTTGCCCAGTTATCTCTATATTCTCTCTACAGTTAACAATAAAAACAACATTAGCTCTATGACTGCTAATTGAAACCACATTATGAAATCCAGGTATTAATAATGAAGCTATCTTTGTATCAAAGGCCAGAACACATAAGACTGTGGAAGCCTTCAGAAACTTAGTTTACAAAGTTTAACTGGAAGCCAGTGGAAGGTTCTAGACAGAAATGACATGGTATGACTTACATTTTAAAAGGATTACTGCAGGTATATGTGGGGAACAGACTATAGGAGAGAATAGGCAGAAGCAGAGCCCAATATTATTTGCTATCATATCAAATGTGGGAAGGGATAAAAGAGAAAGACCAGGAGGATTCCACAATCTGATGTCTGAGCAACTGGAACAACTCAGCCCAACTCTACTTTTAACAGCCTTTGAGGAGAGAAAACAGGAGTTTCAAACTTTGTTACCTATCAAAACTGTTGTTAGACCCTTAAATGACTCATCCAAAACATGAGTTTAACATAGTCTACAGTTTGTGACAAACGAGACATAAAACGATTTTAATAACAATGGCTAACATTTATTGAACACTAAGTGCCAAGAAATGTACCAAATGCTTTCCATATACTCCCTCATATGATAATAATGATAAACTGAATGCAGCAGGGAGCTATACAACTTGAAGGTCACTTACTTGAACATACAAAGAGATTCTCAATATAAAAGTGCTAAAATCAATCAACGATATTGTGGCTCTCAAAAGTAGACTCTGTGTCAGTATAATGCTGAGATAGTCAACCCATTATTAAACATTTTACAAATTTATACTGAGCAACAATTAAGATTTAAATACACTGTTTTTTCCCCCAGATACTGGTAACTGAAACAAGATTAAAAACAAAAACAAAAACAAAAACAACACAATCACATAACTTAGCTCAAAGGAAATGTGGACACTACTTTTTTATGTTTATTTAATTAAACATATTCTACATGTTTCCTAAGTTTAAAAAAATAGTAAATTAATTTCCCAAATTTGCCCTGACAAGGTAATGGGTCTAAACCCAGACTCAAGTAATACAGAATGAGAAAGGCCATTTGTGAAAATAGACATGGAATGATTGTCATATTTAGCAGAATAAAGAATGGACTGGCAATCATCTAAATGTCATAATCATAAAAATTGAGGTACAACATTTTTGCTTCCTTTCCAGCTACTTAAGAGTGGCTTCATAAACCATGCTTTAAAATGCTCCTAACAGTACTGGTTGATCATTCTCCTGATGCAGGAAAAAGCTGAAGCAAAGCTTCCAATAAAAGCAGAAATTATGTGTGGTACTGGCAGCAGGCTGCTTGGTTTCTATTCTAAGCTCCTCCACATGTTAACTATGTGATCTTCAGCAAGTCATTTTAACCTCTCTGTTTCTCCTTACCCTTTAAAAGGTGGATAAAAATAATACCTACTTCAAAATTACTAGGAGGAGGAGTTAGCCACACAAAGTACTTAGAATAGTACCTAGTACTTACTGCAAGTGCTTAATAAGTGCTAGTTATTACCACTACAATGATGATGATTATGATTACAATCATTCAAAAAATAAATTATTGCTAGAAAAAAAGGAAGAACTTCTGGCTCCAAATCAAAAATAATGTAATGTAGTCTTTCAGAGCAACGTGCAAAGGACTGAAGCTGTGTGTGTGCCTACAGCAGCACAACTGCTGTACTGCTGATGTTAGCCTTTAGCAGTGATCTATAAATACACTTCAAGTGGAGTTCTAGTTCTTAACATTTTTCCTTCATTCGCTCTCTTTCAATCTGCATATCCATGTGATCTGACTCATCTGGGTGCCTCTGTGTGGCAATGAGTATATTTCACAAGATACAACAAAAATCATGCCCTTTTTGTGCATAATTGAACAGTTTGATGTTGAATGATCCTAAACAACACTCAATTAACTGAAGGTTAGCTGATTTATATGTCTCCTTCTTGGAAGATTAAAAGGGAAGCTTCTGATACTGTATTAATTTTCTCTCAATTCCTCTTCTTCTATGCCATTCTACCCCTCCATCCCCAATTAAACACTAAAATGTCTCTTGAGTAAAACTGGTCATTAGTACTTGGGAGTCATATCACTCCATTTTACATGAAAACTGTTTCACATGGAGGGAGGTCTTCTTTCGCTCCAAGGCATCATGGAACATCAGGGTGCTAAAAGCTAATGTGCTCAAAACTGCAGTATGTTATGTTTAGTTCAGTTACTCAGTCATGTCCAACTCTTTGTGACCCCATGGAATGCAGCATGCCAGGCCTCCCTGTCCATCACCAACTCCCGGAGTTTACTCAAACTCATGACCATTGAGTCAGTGATGCCATCCAGCCACCTCACCCTCTGTTATCACCTTCTTCTACCTTCAACCTTTCCCAGCATCAAGGTTTTTGCAAATGAGTCAGTTCTTTGCATCAGGTGGCCAAAGTATTGGAGTTTTGGCTTCAGCATCAGTCCTTCCAATGAATATTCAGGACTGATTTCTTTAGGATGGCCTGGTTGGATCTCCTTGCAGTCCAAGGGAGTCTCAAGAGTCTTCTCCAACACCACAGTTCAAAAGCATCAATTCTTCGGTGCTCACCTTTCTTTCTAGTCCAATGCTACGTTAAGTAAGGCCTTTTTACCTTATAAAAGTTCTTCCCTGTATCTATGGTACTACACATTGTATAACTAAAAAACTCAACTTTCCAATATGGTAGGTGGTGGAGATGAGGGTGTAACAGAAACTGTATCTCGCGAAACAGAGGCCATACCTTCAAGGCTTGCTGTAGAATCTGGGCATCATTAATCCCCGTAATTTCTCGGAGCTGATTCAGAAATGTCTGCTGGTGCTGGAAGAAGGGAAAAACCGAAAGCGTTATACTCAAATCTGAAAATGTACAAAGACAAGAAAATAAATGACCTTTGCGAAAAAGGACAGAAAACACAGAGTAAAAAACAAAAAAATATAGAACTTGAGAAAGACTGAATAAATTTCATTATTTTAGGAAGAATGAACCATGCTGCATTGAGTCCTTAAGCTGATTCTTCACTGTCTGATGTATGCTGTCTAATAAAAGGAGAGATCTCTGTGACAGCTAATCCTAAGAAGAACTAAGGGAAACAGGTATCCACTGGTGTACTTTAACTAGGGGATGAGACCCCAGAATGAAATTGAGGCAGCCCTATGAATCTCTCCTTGCCCCTAAAGTCAGCCAGCATCTAGGCATTTAGGATGTACGGAAAAAATATGCCTTTGGCAAACAAGCAGTAGGTGGATATATTACACTGGGGGATGACTAAACCACCACACCCTATTCAAGGGAGGAAAAAAAACACCTCATTCTCCAATCTGTCATAAAAGATCCAAAATAAAATTGATTACTTGCCCCCATTTGTTTGTGTGTGTGTTAGTCCCTCAGTCGTGTCCGACTCTTTGCAACCCCATGAACTGTAGCCTGCCAGGCTCCTCTGTCCATGGAATTCTCCAGGCAAGAATACTGGAGTGGGTTGTCATTCCCTTTTCCAGGGGAATTTACCAAGCCAAGTATCGAACCTGCATCTCCCAGATTTTTTTGCAGGCAGATTCTTTACTGTCTGAGTCACTTGGGCCCATTTGCTTTAGATGTGTTTATACTCTATTGATCTACCATACTCTACTAAAGAGAAAAACAGGTAGGATAGGATTCTACTACCAAAACCCTTCCCTAAACTTCCCTAATTAAGAATATGGTCCTCCTTCCATCTCTACATTTCTTAATACAAGTTCCCCAAAACTGAAGACAGAACCATGAAATACAGAAAGCTCAATGGGTGATACGATATGGAAAGCAAGCCCCCACTAGAATAAAAGGATCTGTTGAAATCTTGTCTCCCCAACTAAACATTCTTACATGACATTTATTAAATGTCACTCTATACTTCCTCCTCTAGCATCCAGTCCAGGTGCTAGATAAGATACAGGGGAAAGGACAGAGTGTCTGCTAAATGATTCCACCTTCTTTACCAAGCCCCATATGCCTCATTCACTGAGCAGAACAAAGTCATGTCATGTGGCCCTTCATGTCTGCAAAGAAGGTTGAGAAATGTATTTTTCAGTTAGGCAAAAAGCTTCACTTCAAATTTGTTGCTAAGGAAAAAGAAAAGAATGAAGAATGTACACTAAACAGCCACTGGCAGTATCTGCTATGACATCAACAAATTTTAATTTCCATAAAAATCTTACTAAAAGCTGAGATAATTGAGACTAAATATAAAATATATAGTAAGGTATATGAACAAAGGTCATATAAACAAAATAGCTGAATAAAAGAACTGAACTGCCGAATTTAGAGTGCTGAAATATGAGAAAAGTAAAATTCTCTTTAGACATGTCAACTTTTCTACTTTCATTTTAAAAATTACCAATAGCAAGCAATGGAACCACAACTAACTTACACAATACCCAACATTACAAATTAAAGATGTATACAAACTATACAGAAATTCTCTTTATCTAATTCCACATTTTATTTTAGTGAACATAAAATACTTGAAAGATCTTACAAGCTTGTTTGTAACCACCCACACCAGCACTCCAAACCCTATTCTTTACACAGAATATAATCTTCCTCAACTGCAAATTATTCAATTGTGTATCAGGGAAAGATTTCTGAATACCCCAAATAAGTTAATCATTTGTACAAATGATGCTGGCTATTATTTACAATGCAATTCGAATGGAAACAATGCAAATGTCCTTCCACTAATGAAGAAGTTCTAAGTTGTAATGTGCAAGACAATGCCCTGATAAATTTATCAATAAAGAAGATTCCCAGGCCCCACACCCAGAGATAGTGATTCCAGAAGCATCTGGATCTGCTAAGGGATCTTCATTTTTAGTAAACATCTCAGAAGAGTTTGATACAGATGAGCGTAGAAGCACAGTTTAAACAAACAACTGTGTATTTTTAAACAGCAAATATATAATCTATACAGAAGTTAATCTTTACAAATTATATTAAGCTAAGATTACAAAAATAGTGAGTCTCTGTTAATGAGTACAAGGTAAGATGTAAAAAGAATGTAAAACACAGAAAAGCTTACAAAGCCTGCATTAGACTCCCAATTCTTTTCCCATTTGTGTATCCACACACTTTGCCACTTCTCACTTCCTCCCACTAGTTGTTGCTGTTCAGTCACTAAGTCATGTCCAACTCTTTGTGACCCATGGACTGCAGCACACCAGGCTCCTCTGTCCTCCACTATCTTCTGGAGTTTGCTGAAATTCATGTCCATTGAGTCGGTAATGATACCTAAGCATCTTATCCTCTCCCACTCCCTTCTCCTTTTGCCTTCAGTCTTTCCCAGCATCAGGGTCTTTTCCAATGAGTTGGCTCTTTGTATCAGATGGCCAAAATACTGAAGCTTCAGAAATGTATTTCCTTGCTGCACTGATGACGGGCTTGGCCATGAGACAAGCTTTCATCAATGGCATATTAGGAGACAAGAAACGTGCTTCCATGGTTGGGCCTGCCCTCGTGAACTTATGCAATTCATTAAGAACATAACCTGGGTAGCCCACTTGCTCCAGAAGAATAAGCCACATGAGAAGAGCCACTCAAACCAACCAATCTGAACATGATAATATTTGGGATGTCACTAACTTTTGGTGTGATCTGTTACAGCGATACGTGACTGCAAATGAGTACAATAAGAATACTCATGTAAGAGTATTTTATATAGAAAAGTAACACTGAAAACTTTGTTATCATTTGGTGTGTTTTGTTCATTTTTCACAATAACGTCAGCTAACAATCCTAACAAAATTACTTCAGGTGCATGTCTAGCGTGGTTCTTGGTCTCATGAATTTTGACTGAAAGTGAAACAATGAAAAGGATTAGGGTGGAAAAGAAGGCTGAGTGGGGAAAAAGAAAAGGTAAATGAATTTTCTTAACTAAGCAAGAAATGGGAACAAGATCATTAGAGGTAAGCAATGAGAAAATTCTAAGTTTATAGAAGAGAAACCACCTCATCTGTCAAGTTTTCCTATTTGCTACTGGCATCTTCCAGCTATGCTTTTTTCTATCCTTGAAAAATTACACCTTCATTTCCTACAATCTTATGATTTTGCTGCTTTTATTTCTGTTGTGATTAAGACTCTGGTCTTCTTTCAAGGTTTGCACCTTATTTACCAAACTTCTGGTCCTTGAAACACCCTGATCTTTAACTAAAAATGTCCTGCCATGTGGTTCTCTCTTCTTTGACTAATGATTTTGTATCCAAAGTGGACCTAACAAACTATCATCTCCAGAATTCTTTTTCTGAGCTGAAGTCTTCCTTGTATAAATTTCTTATCTATTACAGTATAATTGCACTTATCTCATACACTAGTAAAGTAATGCTCAAAATTCTTCAAGCCAGGTTTCAGCAATACGTGAACTGTGAACTTCCAGATGTTCAACTTGGTTTTAGAAAAGGCAGAGGAACCAGAGAACAAATTGCCAACATCCGCTGGGTCATGGAAAAGGCAAGAGAGTTCCAGAAAAACATCTATTTCTGCTTTATTGACAATTCAAAGCCTCTGACTGTGTGAATCACAATAAACTGTGGAAAATTCTGAAAGACATAGGAATACAAGACCACCTGACCTGCCTCTTGAGAAACCTGTATGCAGGTCAGGAAGCAACAGTTAGAACTGGACATGGAACACCAGACTGGTCCCAAATAGGAAAAGGAGTACGTCAGGGCTGTATATTGTCATCCTGCTTATTTAAATTATATGCAGAGTACATCATGAGAAATGCTGGGCTATATGAAGCACAAGCTGGAATCAAGATTGCCAGGAGAAATATCAATAACCTCAGATATGCAGATGACATCACCCTTATGGCAGTAAGGAACAATGAA
>SJYW01034923.1:265219-279419 GCA_006410735.1 Raphicerus campestris
TGCCTCTTGAGAAACCTGTATGCAGGTCAGGAAGCAACAGTTAGAACTGGACATGGAACACCAGACTGGTCCCAAATAGGAAAAGGAGTACGTCAGGGCTGTATATTGTCACCCTGCTTATTTAAATTATATGCAGAGTACATCATGAGAAATGCTGGGCTATATGAAGCACAAGCTGGAATCAAGATTGCCAGGAGAAATATCAATAACCTCAGATATGCAGATGACATCACCCTTATGGCAGTAAGGAACAATGAACAAAAGAGCCTCTTGATGAAAGTGAAAGAGGAGAGTGAACTACTTGGCTTAAAGCTCAACACTCAGAAAATTAAGATCATGGCATCTGGTCCCATCACTCCATGGGAAATAGACAGGGAAACAGTGGAAACAGTGTCAGACTTTATTTTTCTGGGCTCCAAAATCACTGCAGATGGTGATTGCAGCCATGAAATTAAAAGACGCTTACTCCTTGAAAGGAAAGTTAGGACCAACCTGGACAGCATATTCAAAAGCAGAGACATTACTTTGCCAACAAAGGTCCATCTAGTCAAGGCTATGGTTTTTCCAGTGGTCACGTATGGATGTGAGAGTTGGACTATAGAGAAAGCTGAGCGCCGAAGAATTGATGCTTTTGAACTGTGGTGTTGGAGAAGACTCTTGAGAGTCCCTTGGACTGCAAGGAATCCAACCAGTCCATCCTAAAGGAAATCAGTCCTGGGTGTTCATTGGAAGGACTGATGTGGAAGCTGAAACTCCAATACTTTGGCCACCTAATGCAAAAAGCTGACTCTTTTGAAAAGACCCTGATGCTGGGAAAGATTGAGGGCAGGAGGAGAAAGGGAAGACAGAGGATGAGATGCTTAGATGGCATCCCCAACTCAATGGACATGAGTGTGGGTAAACTCCGGGAGTTGGTGATGGCCAGGGAGGCCTGGCCTGCTGTGGTTCATGGGGTCGCAAAGAGTCGGACATGACTGGGAGACTGAACTGAACTGAACTGTATAAGGAGGTGGCTGTAACCTGCTGACACTGCTGAAAATAGAAGGGCAAGGCACAGTGTTCAAAGAGATTCAGTGGTTTGCAAACACTACAAAAATCAGTAAGCGAACAAGCCCAGACTATCTACACGCCTTCAGATTTCTTCACTGATGTTTTACTGAGTGATGACATCCTTAAGTACCTACTACGTGTAAAATCCAATACTGTGCACTTAAAGAAGGCACCAGTAACTTCAATATAAAGCATGGATCAGAGTGTTTCAGAGAATTCTTTCCTTCCCCTGTTGATCCTATATAATACTGGGTCTGTTTTAAATCTATTTAAGTAAGACTACAGCATATTTACATTGGTATAATTTCTTGAAAATGCAAAAAAGGCAAAAAAAAGAATACAAGTATTTATTATGCTCTTACTGCATTCCAGACTGCTAACTGCTTCTGGTATATAATCTCAAATAATATATGCACACATCCACACACACAAATCCTCTAGAAAATCACTCTCATTTTATACAAATAACATATTTAAGAGACTAAGAAGTACAAACACAGAAATGATTGTCTAATTTTTCAAATTCCACAGTCCATGTGTCTCCCTCATTTTCTCCATGGTATCTGATTCTGGAGATTAAAGATATAGTAAAAAAATAAATACTCAGCCCCAAAATCTATTACTATGCTGACATTAAACACTTTGATACAAGAAAGTGGTACAAAAGAACTGGAGCACTGATGACCACAAGGCAGGAAAGCTTTCTGTGTTAAGAGGTGAGTGACTCATAAGTCAGTCTTTGGTTCCTTTGACTGAATTTCTAAATATAAATAAAACAGTTTATGCAAAAGCAAGAAGACAAAGGTTTCCATCTTCAGGGGAAAAAATGGTAACTCTCATAAGAACCTCTAAAAAAAACTTTAAACATTTCTAAGGGGAAAAAAATACCCACAATTTGATAGGAAATCCCAAAGCATTCATCAACTTCAAAATCACATGACTTAAATTTCAGAATTAGCATTGCTAGGAACCAAATGGAAAACATTTCAATGTTCACTGACAGATAATTTCAAGTACATAATATATCCTTCACGTAGCTCACTGTAAGACCCAAACCTGCCTCTAACCAGATATATAAGAAAAAAAAATCTTCATAAGTCTTGTATTTTTTTAATCCATAATTTTAAGAACAACATGACAACCTTTTATTTCTCTTCATATATAACCTCAAATAATATATATGCACCTTCATATGACCTCTCTGAGGAACTTACCTACAGTGTGATCCTTCTCACAGCTTAAAGGTCCCTTTACATGCCCCAGCTATTTCTAGCTTGACCTTACACCGCTTTCCCCTCTTGCACTTCCTCTTCCAGTCAGGGTGTACACAATACCATTCTGCTTTCTAATTCAAAGGTCTGAGGATATTCAATTGCTTTTGTTAAGGTCAGAGGTTTCTCTGACACCACAGACTGTAATAATATATAACGATTAATCATCAGACTCTATACAGAAGAGAACACAGGGTGTCCACTTCCCTTATCACTGTGTTCCTGGTAACTAAGTAGCACAGCGTCGGGCATGTGGTAAAAACACAATAAATATTGACCAAATAAATGAAAACAACAGTTTGCAGAGGTGAACTGGAGTAAGTCACCTCACAGGGACTGAACTCATCCACAGGAAAGAGGTACAAATTAAATTGGAGAAGGGAACAGAAGCATGCATAAATCACGCCCAATTGCTTAGCAAACTTTCCACACTTTCCTACATTGCACTGAGAAGTTCACAGAAGGCCTTATTGCCTAGTCCTGGTAATGTCCATCCTGCCTGAAGGGGAGTGTATAGTACAGTATTGTTGACATTTCCAAATTCAAATAATCTACATATTAATCTCAAGAAGAGTTGTGCTATCTTTTATTTTCCACTGCCATAGAGTTAAGGTTCATCTCAATCTTTTTGGGTTAACAGCACTTCAGTATTAAAATAATCACATACCTTTATGGATGTAGAAATCTAAAAGTATGCTTTCTGTATTCTTTACATTTAGCCTTAGAAATCCCAGAAATTCTGAACTTAAAGTCTTTCCCCACGTTTTTATAGAATCCAGATCTACAACCTTAAGCATTATATAATCCAAAAAAAAAAACCAAAAAAGAGTAAGGTGAAGAAATAAGACACTTTGCTCATCCTCAATAAAAGTTTCCATCATTCCTCCCTTCAGAGTTCATACCCCTACTGCAGCCCTTTAACCAGTCTAACATCTGCATGAGGTCCATGCCCTGAAGAGAACCCTCTATCCCTATTAACTGGCATATAAAAGATATGCAACAGAATTAGAAACTGAACAGTTTCCCCAAAACATACTGTTTTGTGTGTGTGTGCTTAGTCTCTAAGTCATGTCCAACTCTTTAGGACCCCATGGACTGTAGCCCACCAGGCTCCTCTGTCCATGGGATTCTCCAGAGGAGAATACTGAAGTGGATAGTCGTTTCCTACTCCAGGGGATCTTCCTGACCCAGAGTGATAAGCTAAGTTCACACAGAGTTAAGTACATTTCTAGGCCAAACAAAAATCTAATACCATGAAACATGGTTTCTATGGGAACATGCATTTAGAGTTACAAAAACCCAACTTGCAAAACCTTTTGGAACAGTGTGTTTTTAAATTAGAATGCTTATATTCTGGAAAATGTGGGTAAACAAAACTGTCATGAATCAACTCGTATCTGTAAACTGCGATCTTTACAGTTTAAATCAAGTATATCTTTAACTTGTTTTTGATGTTAATAATTTGGTTGATTCCTAATATATTTCTCCCTTGTTCAATTAAATCTTTGTGTGTCTCTTGGTTTCTGTACTTAAATTTTTATTAATTTCCAGTCCAAAAATAAAATCCCTTAAACTAATAGAGCAAAATTAGCATGCTCTAAGTAGAACTTTCAAACTAGAATACCACATAACTCCTAGCAGCTCTATGTGTCACAAACAATTCCTTAAAACAAATACAGTATTGATTTGGTCATCCTAATTACAAATAAAGTACATCCTATTGACTGAGCTTCCCTGGTAGCTCAGATGGTAAAGAATCTGCCTGCAGTGCAGGAGATCAGGGTTTGATCCCTGGATGGGGAAGATGCCCCGGAGAAGGGAATGGCACCCACTCCAGTGTTCTCACCTGGAGAATCCCAGGGGCAGACCATGGGGTCGCTGAGTAGGACACGAATGGGCCATTAACACTTTCACTGCTGACTATTAGTAGTAGTAGTCTGTCGCTCAGTCATGTCCGACTCTTTGCGACCCCATGGATTGTAGCCTACCAGGATCCTACTAGAAACTGCATTATTCTGGACATACGGCTAGGTTAATAAAGCACGTGCTCTATACCACTTTCTTTCCCAGACCGGTAAAAGGGTCATTTACATGAGTGTCCAGGCTCCAGAAACTCAGTACACATGTCCTCCATCCAGTGGGCTTCNGAACCCTCTATCCCTATTAACTGGCATATAAAAGATATGCAACAGAATTAGAAACTGAACAGTTTCCCCAAAACATACTGTTTTGTGTGTGTGTGCTTAGTCTCTAAGTCATGTCCAACTCTTTAGGACCCCATGGACTGTAGCCCACCAGGCTCCTCTGTCCATGGGATTCTCCAGAGGAGAATACTGAAGTGGATAGTCGTTTCCTACTCCAGGGGATCTTCCTGACCCAGAGTGATAAGCTAAGTTCACACAGAGTTAAGTACATTTCTAGGCCAAACAAAAATCTAATACCATGAAACATGGTTTCTATGGGAACATGCATTTAGAGTTACAAAAACCCAACTTGCAAAACCTTTTGGAACAGTGTGTTTTTAAATTAGAATGCTTATATTCTGGAAAATGTGGGTAAACAAAACTGTCATGAATCAACTCGTATCTGTAAACTGCGATCTTTACAGTTTAAATCAAGTATATCTTTAACTTGTTTTTGATGTTAATAATTTGGTTGATTCCTAATATATTTCTCCCTTGTTCAATTAAATCTTTGTGTGTCTCTTGGTTTCTGTACTTAAATTTTTATTAATTTCCAGTCCAAAAATAAAATCCCTTAAACTAATAGAGCAAAATTAGCATGCTCTAAGTAGAACTTTCAAACTAGAATACCACATAACTCCTAGCAGCTCTATGTGTCACAAACAATTCCTTAAAACAAATACAGTATTTATTTGGTCATCCTAATTACAAATAAAGTACATCCTATTGACTGAGCTTCCCTGGTAGCTCAGATGGTAAAGAATCTGCCTGCAGTGCAGGAGATCAGGGTTTGATCCCTGGATGGGGAAGATGCCCCGGAGAAGGGAATGGCACCCACTCCAGTGTTCTCACCTGGAGAATCCCAGGGGCAGACCATGGGGTCGCTGAGTAGGACACGAATGGGCCATTAACACTTTCACTGCTGACTATTAGTAGTAGTAGTCTGTCGCTCAGTCATGTCCGACTCTTTGCGACCCCATGGATTGTAGCCTACCAGGATCCTACTAGAAACTGCATTATTCTGGACATACGGCTAGGTTAATAAAGCACGTGCTCTATACCACTTTCTTTCCCAGACCGGTAAAAGGGTCATTTACATGAGTGTCCAGGCTCCAGAAACTCAGTACACATGTCCTCCATCCAGTGGGCTTCAATCATAACTTCTTCAATAAGAAGTGAATCTGTCTTGGGGCT
The DNA here is from genome assembly GCA_006410735.1 of Raphicerus campestris. Classification (NCBI taxonomy): domain Eukaryota; kingdom Metazoa; phylum Chordata; class Mammalia; order Artiodactyla; family Bovidae; genus Raphicerus; species Raphicerus campestris. The sequence continues at coordinate 270,918 of SJYW01034923.1, forward strand.
CAGTGAGACCTCTCCCAAACATATTTCTTCCTCTATTCTTTAGAGTTCTTTAAATGATAATTCAAATAATAACACTTTATCATTTGTTACTAGTCAATATTTCTTTATATTAAACTTTTCCCATTCATATTACTATATAGTTTCTATGTCCTAACTGGACTCTTACTCATACAATCAACTTCCTTAAAAGCATTTTTTGTATCCTAATAATACATTAATGATACAATTCTGTATTTTTAAGAGAGAAGTCTCAAAAACAATCAGGAAGGGGAAAATTAACCATATACGGTTGGTTTTTTCTTAGAACCACCACTTATGTGAGCACTTATTAAAAGTGTACAAGGCACTAGAGACTTCATTATGTAGGCACGATGCATTACACTGTTGGCTACTGATGAATGGACTCAATCTCTAGTCCCTCTTTCCTCCTAGGACAGGGGAGTAGGCTCTAATCATAGTGGCTGTTTTTTTCTGAGGCAAAGCTTCCATCCTGAAGCAATCTAGTCCCCCCAACCAGGAGTTATCTCATTAACATACAAAAGGCAGCAAATTTCTGTGACAGAAACCAAAGGAAAAAACTAAATATTTAGTCTTTCACTGTTTCATTTAGATTAAAAATTAAAAATTTTTAAAAACACCAAAAATATACAGCAGACATTGCATTTAACTTATTCACAAAACAAAACAGACTTACAGACTTAAAGAATGAACCTTAGGTTGCCAGGGGATAAGGATGACAGGAAGGAGCAGCCAGAGAGTATTATATATTATACCACAGCCAGTCACATATAGCTACTTATAGATACACCAAGGCACCAAATTGTTTTCTTTGTTCTGTTCATGGATTTCTCTTTGCTTCAAATGATACTATCCATCTCCCTATACATCTTCAACATCACCTCCTCTGTGAAGTCTTTGCTGTTCTTAGATCCTTTCCTTGGTCCTAGCAATATATTCTGTATAAACCTCACTTAAGGAAAGACGTAAAAGCATCAGTTGCTCAGTCATGTCTCACTCTTCATGATCCCATGGACTGCAGCCCACCGGGCTTCTTTGTCCTTGGAATTCTCCAGTCAAGAATACTGGAGTGAGTAGCCATTCCCTTCTCCAGGGAATATTCTCAACCCAGGGATCGAACTCAGGACTCCTGCATGGCAGTAGGATTCTTAACTGTCTGAGCCACCAGGGAAGCTCCATATACTTCACTTAACTTTTAATATAATGTATGCATTTCTGGCTCCCACCACCACTAAACTATAAGCTATTTTATAGTATATTGTTTATACCTATCTGCTTAAAAAAAGAATAAATGAATAGATGGACATGATAATGAGAGATAACTGGATATCTAAGCAGAAATGCAATTGAAAACATGAAACAAGAGTTTATGTGAGGGTGAAATTTTTAAATTGTTTTAAAAATATAAATTTGGTAATAATGAACATATACAAATGACAAATTACATAAACACTCAAAGCTTGCAAAGTAGAAAACAGAAAACCAAAGACCAAACCTTGAAAAACTACAATTAAGTAAACACACAGTCTGTGGTAGTAGCAACCAAACTTTAGTATGCTGTATAGCCCAACTGTACATACTTTAAATATATGTACACAGCAAAATCTGACAAGCTTGCAAAAATCTTGCCCATACCTAGGCCTACTTGAGACCATCTTCTTACCCATCAATTCTCAACTTCCCTGTGTTTGCAATACGTGTTTAAATACAGAGCATTTTTGGCAGCCCACTCGAAAAGATCTGAAACCTTCACCACAACAAAATTCAACAACTCTCAAGGGAGGTGGCAGTAATTAGAATGCGATTATTTCTCCAGTACAACAATATTGTCCCATGGTGTCTGCAAAAGCAGTTATCACACTGTTCAGTAGTATCCCACCCTCCTGATTATCCAGGCACTAAGACGTGCTCATAGCAAAACTGACAAGTTTCAACAAATAATACGTATTCGGCATTAGCTTAAAAGGAAGGTACAGTTGTTTACCTCTTATTCATAACAAGTGTATTCCGCTCTACACTAAATCACAAAACCTGTTCAGAGGAGATACTGGAATAAGTATAATACATTTACTGAAGTACAGCAAAATAAAGTTTTAAACTATGATCAAACCTGGGGGCACATCTCTGAAGATTTTTCACAACAAAAAGGCTGAGATCACTACTCTAAGACAAATGCTATCAAATAAGTACTGAGGTTACAGATGGAATATAGATGACAACAGCAATAAAATCTACTTTGTATGTTTAATAATCATATTTTGTAAGAATAGTGCTGATACATATACATTACTTTCCTTGGTTGAAGCTGAAAATGCCAATAGAGCTTCTTTAAAACACTACCATCTGTCAAATTAAGTTAACCTTGTTATTCTGATATATTTTTTTTAATTTTGGTTAATTTTTGGTTAATTTTGGTTAATTTTTAATTTTGGTTCTAAGTTACTAGTGAACCACATTCTGTCAGACCTCTCCAACATGACCCATGTATCATTAGAGATACCAAGGGAACATTTCATGCAAAGATTGGCTCAATAAAGGACAGAAATGGTAGGGACCTAACAGAAGCAGAAGATATTAACAAAAGGTGACAAGAATACACAGAAGGACTGTACAAAAAAGATCTTCACGACCCAGATAATCAAGATGGTGTGGTCACTCACCTAGAGCCAAACATCCTGGAAGGTGAAGTCAAGTGGGCCTTAGGAAGCTTCATTATGAACAAAACTAGTGGAGGTGATGGAATTCCAGTGGAGCTATTTCAAATCCTAAAAGATGATGCTGTGAAAGTGCTGCACTCAATAAGTCAGCAAATTTGAAAACTTAGCAGTGGCCACAGGACTGAAAAAGGTCAGCTTTCACTCCAATCCCAAACAAAGGCAATACCAAATGATGTCAAACTACCACACAACTGCATTCATCTCACACACTAGTAAAGTAATGCTCAAAATTCTCCAAGCCAGGCTTCAGCAATATGTGAACAGTGAACTTCCAAATGTTCAAGCTGGATTTAGAAAAGGCAGAGGAATCAGAGATCAAATTGCCAACATCTGCTGGACCATCAAAAAAGCAGGAGAGTTCCAGAAAAACATCTATTTCTGCTTTACTGATTATGCCAAAGCCTTTGTGTGGATCACAATAAACAGTGGAAAATTCTGAAAGAGATGGGAATACCAGACCACCTGACCTGCCTCCTGAGAAACCTGTATGCAGGTCAGGAAGCAACAGAACTGGACATGGAACAACAGACTGGTTCCAAATAGGAAAAGGAGTACCTCAAGGCTGTATATTCTCACCCTGCTTATTTAACTTATATGCAGAGTACATCATGAGAAACGGTGGGCTGGATGAAGCACAAGCTGGAATCAAGATTGCCAGGAGAAATATCAATAGGATACAGATGGAATGTGGATATGGTATGTGGATGACACCATCCTTACAGCAGAAAGTGAAGAACTAAAAAGCCTCTTGATGAAAGTGAAAGAGGAGAGTGAAAACGTTGGCTTAAAGCTCAACATTCAGAAAACGAAGATCATGGCATTCGGTCCCATCACTTCATGGCAAATAGATGAGGAAACAGTGGAAACAATGGCTGACTTTGTGTTTCGGGGTTGCAAAATCACTGCAGGTGGTGACTGCAGCCATGAAATTAAAAGACACTTACTCCTTGGAAGGAAAGTTATGACCAGTCTAGACAGCATATTAGAAAGCAGAGTCATTACTTAGCCAACAGAGGTCTGTCTAGTCAAAGATATGGTTTTTCCAGTAGTCATGCATGGATATGAAAGTTGGACTTTAAAGAAAGTTGAGCACTGAAGATGCTCTTGAACTGTGGTGGTGGAGAAGACTCCTCAGAGCTCCTTACTGCAAGGAGATCCAACTAGTCCACCCTTAAGAAATCAGTCCTGAATATTCATTAGAAGGACTGATACTGAAGCTGAAACTCCAATACTTTGACCACTTGATGCAGAGAATTGACTCATTGGAAAAGACCCTGATGCTAGGAAAGACTGAAGGCAGGAGGAAAATGGGACGACAGAAGATAAGATGGTTGGATGGCATCACTGACTTAATGGACATGAGTTTGAGTGAACTCCGGGAGTTTGTAACAGACAGAGAGGCCTGGCGTGCTGCAGTCCATGGGGTCGCAAAGAGTCGGACACAACTGAGTGACTAAACTGAACTACATATGAGATTAAATAAAAATGGACTCCTATTCATGGAAGAAAAACACAAAGGGAGCAAGAAAAATATTGAAAATGGAAAAAAAATCTCCAAGATATGTAAGCTGAGCGAAAAAGTAGTATTTAAACTATAAAGAATTCCTTCAAATCAAAAAGAAAAAAGTAAAACAACTCTCCCTCACCCCACCCAAACAGCCAGAAACAAATGTGAATTCCACAGGGAAAAAAACAATGGTTCATAAACATATAAAAAGATAATCAATTAGCCTATCAACACTAGAATGGTTACTGGTTCATAACTATAAGTGAACCACCGAATATGCTCACCTGCTGCCTTCTCTACCCCACCGCAGCTTAAGACGCTCAGACGCACTAGAGCCCTCCCTCTGAGGCCACTAGCAGGAATGGAAACAATCAGTTCTATTAGTTCTGCAGTTTTATTACCAAGTTGAAATCCCAGTCCACTGGGGAAGAAGTCTGGAATTCAGTTCTGAGAATCTGTATGGAGCAATGAGAACAGAGTTCATAACCCCCGGAGGCCTATGCAGAGAGCTCCTTCTTCCCTCCCAAACTGGTCATTTTAGACCTGAGGCAGTAGACTGATGCTAATTTCTTTTCAACACTCTTCCTTGGCCCTGTCCTGACCCAATTTCTTTAAAGCTTTATGGGAATACTTCAGGGGTCCTCTTTCTAAAGTGCCAAGACCAGCTCAGAGGCCTCCGTGGAGGATACAGAAAGACCCATACCCCGAGTCCAAGCTTGTTTCTGTAGCTCCATCTCAAACAAAGGTGACATTTGATTTTGCATGTACCCTGGTTCAAATTATGATGCATAAACTTATGTATATGCAAGTGTTTGGTTGGTTCTCACATTAGTACAAGCACAGCATCAGATCCTGGCCACTAATGGTTCTTCATTCTTGATCCCTCTTTTCCATATCCTCTCCCATATCCTTCCTCTTTACCTAGGGTCCAGCTCTCAGCTTCACAGTCAATCCTGCCCTCAAAGCTAGTGCCACTCAGCCCAACAGACCCACTTCCAGGCTGAACAACACCAACAAAAACCCAACAAATAAGAAGTTTCTAGTTCAAAACAAGCTACTCTTCTGTCTTATTACAACACGGACCAAAAACCATAAGAAATGTCTTTCTCTACTTAATTGTTTATCTGTCCACAGTTTATTCCACCCCATCAATGGTACCGCAAGTTCTCTCCAAACTTCCAAGCCAACTATAATGTGAGAGTATTTTTGTACCCTATGGAACAAAATAGACATCATAAGATTATTATTCTATGTGTGTGATTAATTAATAAAGAGATTAATTTGGTGTTCGTTTGAGGCATGAAGAAGAAAAGCCTTTTCATTCTTTAGCAGGGAGCCTTTTTATGAGGCATTACTAGAAAAAATATAAAATGTAGGAAAAATTGTGCAACTTCACTTTGTTTTGTAAGCATATAGTACTGGCCCGTAAGTGTTTTTACCTCTGGGAACATCTTTAACTTTTTTTGCCATCTTCGGACTTCGAAATATAAGTAGCTTTTGTTATTGCTGATCCTGTGAGATTGTAAATCTGAATAATATGAGAAACAATACTTAAAAATCATCCAAAAAATAGCCACTAAGTACATGAAAAGGTGTTCAAAACCACAGTCAATCAGGAAATATATACTGACATCACAATCAATTACTACTACTTATAAAATTGCTAACATATACAAGTTGATAACACTGTTACAAAGATATAGACAACTGGAACTCTCATTCATTCCTGATGGGAAGGTACAATCACTCTGAATAACCATTTAGCAATACCTTACAACAGTTATGTATATGCCCAAGAAAAACACTTTAGAAGTACACCAGGGACCATTCTTCCCTGGTGGCCAATGCAGGGGACTCGGGTGTGGTCCCTGGTTTGGAAAGATTCCACATGCCGCAGAGCAACTAAGCCCGTGCGCCACAACTACTGAGTCTCTGTGTTGCAATTACCGAATCCTATATGCCTAGAAGTCTGTGCTCCACAAGAAAAGTCACTGCAGTGAGAAGCCTGTGCGCCACAACAAAGAGTAGCCCCAACTTGCCACCACAACTAGAGGAAGCTCAAGAACAGCAACAAAGACCCTACGCAAACAAAAATAAATAAAACTTTAATCTAAAAGAAAAGAAGTAGTAGTATATCAGCTACCAAAGTAAGAACTGTCCTTTTAAAATTAGCAACAAAATAGAAACATCCACCATCATCACTTCTAAACATTTATCAGACATCTTACCTAATACAAAAAAATGAATTATAAGCATAAAACTTGTAAATAAAACTATCATGATTTACTTACACAATCTTTATATAAAAAATTCAAAAACATCTCTCAAAAAAATCAGAAAAAATTTTAGCAAAGTGGCAAGATATAAAATCAATCTACAAAAGTCAGCTGCATTCACACACACCAGTTCAGTTTAATTCAGTCGCACAATCGTGTCCCACTCTTTGAGATCCCATGAACTGCAGCACACCAGGCCTCCCTGTCCATCACCAACTCCCGGAGTTCACTCAAACTCATGTCCATCGAGTCAGTGATGCCATCCAGCCATCTCATCCTTTGTCAGCCCCTTCTCCTCCTGCCCCTAGTCCCTCCCAGCATCAGAGTCTTTTCCAATGAGTCAACTCTTTGCATGAGGTGGCCAAAGTACTGAAGTTTCAGCTTTAGCATCAGTCCTTCCAAAGAACACCCAGGACTGATCTCCTTTAGAACACACACCATTAACAAATAACAAACATTTTAAAGCACTTTATAATACTGTTATTGGAAAGTATCAACAACTACATAGGGCAAATAATGTACATGAATTCTACTGTGAAAATCATAAACCAAGTAAAAACTATTAAAGATCTAAGGTGGCTTAGTGGTAAAGAATCCACCTGCAATGCAGGAGATGCAGGTTTAACCCCTAGATCAGGAAGGTCCCCTGGAGAAGTAAATGGCAAGCCATTGCAGTATGCTCGCCCGGGAAATCTCATGGACAGAGGAGCTTGGCGGGTTACAGCCCATGGGGTTGCAAAAGAGTTGGACATGACTTAGCAACTAAACAAGAAAAATATTAAAGTAGAGCTAAATTTTAAAAAAAAAAGTGTACACCCTGTTCATGGATAGAAAGACTCAATATCATAAAAGATGTTAGAAGTTCCAAATTATTCTACAGGGTCAATAAAATTACTGGGGGGGGGGGGGACCTCAAACAGGGTTTTTCAGAGAACTTGGTAAAATTATTCTAAACTTTCTAAGGAAGCTACAAAAGCACACTGGAAGAAGAGCAAATTTACTGTTTCAGTACAGAGATTATTATGAACCCTTAACAATGAAGACAGGATGCTATTCACAGAATGAACCATGGAACAAAAACAGCAAAGGGGGAAAATAAAAACGCATTTTCCATAAAACTTTTACATATGACAGAGATGGTATGTCAGTTCAGTGGGGGAGAGCATTAACTTTTCAATAAGGTAAGATTAACACCAAAAAATCATACATAGAATAAAAATTAAATTGGATCCCTAACATATCAGGTACAAAAATTAAATGCAAATAGGTCTAGTTGTTGCAAACACAACTTTTAAAACTCTTATTATTATACACATAAATTTCATTTATATAACAAGATGAAAAAGTTTCCCAAGTTAAAACAACTAAAATTTTAAAATATGTGCCTTTGGAATCAGAGAGGCAATAAAAAGGAAATCAAAGAGAGAATGAACACAGGATTCAAGCTGATTACAATCTCCAGTGAAAACAAAGGGATGGGATGAGGTGATTATATGGATAGATATAGGTTACTTTCAAAGTTCTCACTTTTGCCTTAGGCAGTGGGTTCAATGAGTGCTTATCATCAAAGATTAATTTGCTATTTCACAAATAAATGAAAACATATTTGCAGTGACAGCTGATTATGATCCAACGTTTATGATTAATTCCATGCTGTGTACTTCAGAACCAACTAGAATTAAAACAAACCTGACAGAAAGTACCTGACCACTTATGAAGGAAGCAAATACAGAACCGGCATACAAAAATAATAATTTTAGACAAAGCAAAAAGTTATTCTAGCACACAGAGCAAAAGAATAGAAAAAAATAGAAAATGAAATTTGAAGCAAGATAGAGAGATGAATGGTATCTAATGTTCAAATAATGTAGTTTCAGAGTAGGAAGAAAAACAGAAGAGAGTAACAGTAGTAACTTTTAAATATATATCTTTTTCCTGAGAAGAACATTATTGTTTTCAGATCAAAATTTTTTGTCAGGATGGT
>SJYW01034923.1:280828-295000 GCA_006410735.1 Raphicerus campestris
TCTTCTTCTTCTTCTCACACACACACACACACACACACACACACACACACACACACACACACACACACACACACACAGTTAAATTATCTACCCAAAAAAAAGTTCAGTTCAGTTCAGTCACTCAGTCATGTCTGACTCTTTTCGACCCTATGAATCCCAGCACACAAGGCCTCCCTATCCATCACCAACTTTCGGAGTTCACTCAGACTCACGTCCATTGATTGAGTCAGTGATGGCATCCAGCCATCTCATCCTCTGGCGTCCCCTTCTCCTCCTGCCCCCAATCCTTCCCAGCATCAGAGTCTTTTCCAATGAGTCAACTCTTCTCATGAGGTGACCAAAGTACTGGGGTTTCAGCTTGAGCATCATTCCTTCTAAAGAAATCCCAGGGCTGATCCCCTTCAGAATGGACTGGTTGGATCTCCTTGCAGTCCAAGGGACTCTCAAGAGTCTTCTTCAACACCACAGATCACAAGCATCAATTCCTCAGTGCTCAGCTTTCTTGACAGTCCAACTCTCACATCCATACATGACCACTGGAAAAACCATAGCCTTGACTAGACAGACCTTAGTCGGCAAAGTAATGTCTCTGCTTTTGAATATACTATCTACACAGAAAAGCACAGTTAAAATTAAACATCTAAATACCTATTTTAAAAAATTTAGTAGCCACTAATATTTAACACAAGTAAAATAATATTTTTGATGTAGAGTACGTTGTAAAAATTTTAAAAATCATTTAAAATTACCATTCCATATTATTCCAATAAACTCAAGAAAGATGTAAGAAAAAAATGTGCTAAACAGTCTTATTGGGAGCCCAGGGAAGGAGGGAAAACTATTCATTATTACATAAAAACATGTTTAAATATATTTGTTTAAAATTAAAAGAAAAAGATGTTTAAATAAATAAAAATCAGATGGCAATAAAAAGATTAAACATGTTATCACTATGAAATCTTACTAAACGACCAGCAAAATCAAATTTAGATTAGATCCATTAGAAATACAAATATAATTTGATGAAATTATATTAAAAGCAGAGACATCAATCTTGCTCATAAGATATAAAAATAAAACCATGAAATATTCAAATCACACTCTAAGTGTTCATGTGATATATATAGAACTCTGTAACTCAAAAATACATATTCTTGTACATGATCATTAAAACCTCATGTGCTTAGTCATAAGAAATTCTTAATGAATTTCTAAAACTATTACAAATCATATTTTCTAAACAGAATGTTTCAATTGTGTTGAAACTAAAAACCAACAACTTAAAAAGTGCAACAAAAAAGGTAAAACAAAAAATATTTTTAAATAATGAAAGAAAAACATTTTAAGATAATAGTCAAAATTTAGAAAACATAACTAAAACGTGCTTTAAATAAAGCGGTCAGCCTAGTAAGAGTCACAATCATCATAACTTCAAAGCAGCAAGCACTTAAGTTGAAAGATCAAAAACAGTTAAATGCTACAAATTTTGACTGATTTAACTTAATGCCACGCTAAACAATTCCAAAACCATACAAAAAAACAAAAAGCTTTCTAATCTTTGTCTGAGCTAATCTTAATAGCCCATACACATATAAAAACAAAGCTTGTAACAAATCTCATTTAAAAATGAAGATTCTAATTTTTCTATTAAAATTTAGTGTAATGAATTCTGAGGCATCAGGACAAATGCGAGCCAGAAAGCAATACAGATTAATGGTTAATGGCAGAAGCCCCCAAGTCTCAGAGTTTAAAACCCACCCTTAACATACACTAACAATGAAATGTTGCTTTAGTTCTTCTCTAATACTTTTTCCTCAACCAGGACATGAAAGTAAAAGAAGTGTCTACCTAAAAAAGTGGTTGGGAAAATGAAGTTGAAAAGAAGTTATGAAATTCTTTGCACACTTTCTTAACATAGTACATAGTAAATATGTTATGTGTTATCCATTACAATTGTGCTTATCATAAAATACCAGCAACAGTTGTTGCCAAAAAAAAAGGTATTTGATAGAGTCAACATCTAAATCTGATTTCAAAGCATTTAAAAAACTTGTAACTATAAGGACATTTCATATTACAATTAAACAATACATTACAGACCCTATTAATCCTAGTTCTGTAATCTTAGCTAAAATAATAACATATGAAAAACAAGGTGCCAAAATTGACAGAGAGGAGGTCAAAATGATAATTATTTGCAAATGATATGGACTACATACAAAGAATACTTAAGAACTAATGAAAATTCATTAAGACAACGGGTTACAACCTTAGTATAGAGTCAAAATTAGGTGAGAAAGGAAAGGAGTAAAAGGGGAATAAGTAGCTGGATCCTGCTCTCTCAGTAAACCAAGTCTTATGCTCAAAACAAGATAATCAACCATTTAACACGAAACAATGTCCATTTTATATAATGTTTACAGTGATTTATATAAGGTTAAAGACAGGAAAAGGTCAGTTTTTATTCCAATGGCAGAGAAAGGCAATGCCAAAGAATGCTCAAACTACCGCACAATTGCACTCATTTCACACGCTAGTAAAGTAATGCTCAAAATTCTCCAATCCAGGCTTCAACAATACGTGAATAGTGAACTTCGAGATGTTCAAGCTGGTTTTAGAAAAGGCAGAGGAACCACAGATCAAATTGCCAACATCCGATGGGTCATCAAAAAAAATCAAGAGAGTTCCAGAAAAACATCTATTTCTACTTTATTGATTATGCCAAAGCCTTTGACTGTGTGGATCACAATAAACTGTGGAAAATTCTGAAAGAAATGGGAATACCAGATCACCTGATCTGCCTCTTGAGAAACCTACATGCAGGTCAGGAAGCAACAGTTAGAACTGGACGTGGAACAACAGACTGGTTCCAAATCGGAAAAGGAGTATGTCAAGGCTGTATATTGGTACCCTGCTTATTTAACTTCTATGCAGAGTACATAATGAGAAATGCTGTGCTGGAAGAAGCACAAGCTGGAATCAAGATTGCCAGGAGAAATATCAGTAACCTCAGATATACAGATGACACTGCCCTTATGGCAGAAAGTGGAGAGGAACTAAAAAGCCTCTTGATGAAAGTGAAAGAGGAGAGTGAAAAAGTTGGCTTAAAGCTCAACATTCAGAAAACTAAGATCATGGCATCTGATCCCACCACTTCATGGGAAATAGATGGGGAAACAGTGGAAACAGTGTCAGACTTTATTTTGGGGGTCTCCAAAATCACTGCAGATGGTGATTGCAGCCATGAAATTAAAAGATGCTTACTCCTTGGAAGGAAAGTTATGACCAACCTAGATAACATATTCAAAAGCAGGGACATTACTTTGCAAACAAAGGTCCATCTAGTCAAGACTATGGTTTTTCCAGTAGTCATGTATGGATGTGAGAGTTGGACTGTCAAGAAAGCTGAGCGCTGAAGAATTGATGCTTTTGAACTGTGGTACTGGAGAAGACTCCTGAGAGTCCCATAGACTGCAAAGAGATCCAACAAGTCCATTCTAAAGGAGATCAGTCCTGGGTGTTCTTTGGAAGGAATGATGCTAAAGTTGAAACTCCAGTACTTTGGCCATCTCATGCGAAGAGTTGACTCATTGGCAAAGACTCTGATGCTGCGAGGGATTAGGGGCAGGAGGAGAAGGGGACGGCAGAGGATGAGATGGCTGGATGGCATCACTGACTCCATGGACGTGAGTTTGGGTGAACTCCAGGAATTGGTGATGGACAGGGAGGCCTGGTGTGCTGGGATTCATGGGGTTGCAAAGAGTCAGACACTACTGAGCAACTTAACTGAACTGTCTCTTTAAACGCTATATTATATTTTTATAACTTACAGTTCAGATCAGTCGCTCAATCGTGTCCAACTCTTTGGGACCCCATGAACTGCAGCACACGAGGCCTCCCTGTCCATCACCAACTCCTGGAGTTCACTCAAACTCGTGTCCATCGAGTCGGTGATGTCATCCAGCCATCTCATCCTCCGTCATCCCATTCTCCTCCTGCCCTCTATCTTTCCCAGCATCAGGGTCTCTTCAAATGAGTCAGTTCTTCGCATCAGGTGGCCAAAGTATTGGAGTTTTAGCTTCACCATGAGTCCTTCCAATGAACATTCTACAACTTTAGACAATTCCTAAATTAGAAATACTACATTATTGCAACTAAGAAATTTACCCAGAATTCAACTTGTATTGTTTTTCAAGTTTCAATTCTTAATTTGGTTAACCTGTGACTTCCTTCCCACCTAACCCCCAGTATAATTAAATGAAAGCTGACTGTTGATCCATAAGATTCCTTCTGCCTCTATCCTCTACTTTCTCTTTTTTATCCTGTCTGGAATAAACACATGCTTAGCTCCACTAAACACTTGGATATAAAAAAGTTGCCCATGTCTATAATCATCTATCTTCAAGGCTTTAACAGTAAATTCAGAGGCATTTAATGACTTGCCCATGGTCATGGAAAGGTGATTTAGATCAACCCACATCCTATTCTTTCACTACATTGCCTATATTCTAACAGATGTCCACAATTTCAAGCTTTCATCGTTTCACTACATTGCCTATATTCTAACAGATGTCCACAATTTCAAGCTTTCATCGTTTCTGTGTGTGCGCTAAGTCGCTTCAGTAGTGTCCGACTCTGTGTGATCCTATGAACTGTATGTAGCGGCCAGGCTCCTTTTTCCTTGGGATTTTCCAGGCAACAATACTGGAGTGGGTTGCCATGCCCTCCTCCAGGGGATCTTCCTCACCCAGGGATGGAACCCGCATCTCTGATGTTGCCTAAATTGGCAGGCAGATTCTTTATCATTAGTTCCAGCTAAGAAGCTCTTAACTGTTTCTCAATCATGTTAAATTGTGAGATTCAGTTAAGGAACTAATATTCATTCATCGAATATTTACTGAAACCTACTATGTGCAACCAGTCAATCCTAAGGGAAATAAATCCTGAATAATCACTGGAAGGACTAATGCTGATGCTGAAGCTCCAATACTTTGGCCACCTGATGCAAAGAACTGACTCATTGGAAAAGACCCTGATGCTGGGAAAGATTGAAGGCAGAAGGAGAAGAGGACCATAGAGGATGAGATAGTTGGATGGCATCACTGATTCGATGGACATGAGTTTGAGCGAGCTCTGGGAGTTGGTGATGAACAGGGAAGCTTGGCGTGCTACAGTCCATGGGGTCACAAAGAGTCAGACACAACTAAGCAACTAAACTGAACTATGTGCAAGAAGCCTTTCTAAGCCCTAGGGTGAAACAAAACTGGCAAAAAAAAAAAAAATCAACTCAGGAGAATACAGTTAATGTAAATAGAATCCAGCTCACAGCTGTTCAAATTAATCTGGTCTCTAAGAGAATGCCTTCTATTTAATATATTGCTGCCCTAAAGAATCCTCATTTGGGACCTGAATCAATGAACCAAAATTCTGAGATGATAATCCTACACCGCAGGTAAATATCAAGCAGAAAGGCCAAATATACACATTCAAGACCAAAATTATGACAAGACTTAACCTTAGCTAATATGATACCAACTCCAATTCACCTGTATCATCTTAAACCTCAGGAGAAAGGCTTTGTGCAGNGAGGGATTAGGGGCAGGAGGAGAAGGGGACGGCAGAGGATGAGATGGCTGGATGGCATCACTGACTCCATGGACGTGAGTTTGGGTGAACTCCAGGAATTGGTGATGGACAGGGAGGCCTGGTGTGCTGGGATTCATGGGGTTGCAAAGAGTCAGACACTACTGAGCAACTTAACTGAACTGTCTCTTTAAACGCTATATTATATTTTTATAACTTACAGTTCAGATCAGTCGCTCAATCGTGTCCAACTCTTTGGGACCCCATGAACTGCAGCACACGAGGCCTCCCTGTCCATCACCAACTCCTGGAGTTCACTCAAACTCGTGTCCATCGAGTCGGTGATGTCATCCAGCCATCTCATCCTCCGTCATCCCATTCTCCTCCTGCCCTCTATCTTTCCCAGCATCAGGGTCTCTTCAAATGAGTCAGTTCTTCGCATCAGGTGGCCAAAGTATTGGAGTTTTAGCTTCACCATGAGTCCTTCCAATGAACATTCTACAACTTTAGACAATTCCTAAATTAGAAATACTACATTATTGCAACTAAGAAATTTACCCAGAATTCAACTTGTATTGTTTTTCAAGTTTCAATTCTTAATTTGGTTAACCTGTGACTTCCTTCCCACCTAACCCCCAGTATAATTAAATGAAAGCTGACTGTTGATCCATAAGATTCCTTCTGCCTCTATCCTCTACTTTCTCTTTTTTATCCTGTCTGGAATAAACACATGCTTAGCTCCACTAAACACTTGGATATAAAAAAGTTGCCCATGTCTATAATCATCTATCTTCAAGGCTTTAACAGTAAATTCAGAGGCATTTAATGACTTGCCCATGGTCATGGAAAGGTGATTTAGATCAACCCACATCCTATTCTTTCACTACATTGCCTATATTCTAACAGATGTCCACAATTTCAAGCTTTCATCATTTCTTTCACTACATTGCCTATATTCTAACAGATGTCCACAATTTCAAGCTTTCATCGTTTCTGTGTGTGCGCTAAGTCGCTTCAGTAGTGTCCGACTCTGTGTGATCCTATGAACTGTATGTAGCGGCCAGGCTCCTTTTTCCTTGGGATTTTCCAGGCAACAATACTGGAGTGGGTTGCCATGCCCTCCTCCAGGGGATCTTCCTCACCCAGGGATGGAACCCACATCTCTGATGTTGCCTAAATTGGCAGGCAGATTCTTTATCATTAGTTCCAGCTAAGAAGCTCTTAACTGTTTCTCAATCATGTTAAATTGTGAGATTCAGTTAAGGAACTAATATTCATTCATCGAATATTTACTGAAACCTACTATGTGCAACCAGTCAATCCTAAAGGAAATAAATCCTGAATAATCATTGGAAGGACTAATGCTGATGCTGAAGCTCCAATACTTTGGCCACCTGATGCAAAGAACTGACTCACTGGAAAAGACCCTGATGCTGGGAAAGATTGAAGGCAGAAGGAGAAGAGGACCATAGAGGATGAGATAGTTGGATGGCATCACTGATTCGATGGACATGAGTTGGAGCGAGCTCTGGGAGTTGGTGATGAACAGGGAAGCTTGGCGTGCTACAGTCCATGGGGTCACAAAGAGTCAGACACAACTAAGCAACTAAACTGAACTATGTGCAAGAAGCCTTTCTAAGCCCTAGGGTGAAACAAAACTGGCAAAAAAAAAAAAAATCAACTCAGGAGAATACAGTTAATGTAAATAGAATCCAGCTCACAGCTGTTCAAATTAATCTGGTCTCTAAGAGAATGCCTTCTATTTAATATATTGCTGCCCTAAAGAATCCTCATTTGGGACCTGAATCAATGAACCAAAATTCTGAGATGATAATCCTACACCGCAGGTAAATATCAAGCAGAAAGGCCAAATATACACATTCAAGACCAAAATTATGACAGGACTTAACCTTAGCTAATATGATACCAACTCCAATTCACCTGTATCATCTTAAACCTCAGGAGAAAGGCTTTGTGCAGTTTCACTCAATCTCACAACTCCCTGCCAGGGCCAAACTTGAGAGATGAAGCAAAGAACACATCAGAGGCAAAGGAAAAGACACTCCTTGCCTTATGTTACATTGTGACAAGCTACTCTTTAGGTAAACAGAAGACCTGTGAGTTTTGTGTTATTTTAAAAAAAAAAAAAAAAAAAAAGACCTGAGTGTTGTGCTACTTTTTTTTTTTTTCATTATAATCATACATCCTTTGGGAAGGAAAAAAAAAAAAAAAACAATCTCACAAAATAATAAACTGTTCCAATGAACAGATATAAAGCTAATATTATACATGCGCATACAAGTTTTTAAAGAAGAGCAGAAAATAGGCTAAAATTTTGGTTATGCAATATGCATTAAACACTTCTCATTTTACTAATAACTCATAGTTTCCATTTTAAAAACAAAGAGTTTCACTTTTGTTTCTTCTAAAGTAGTTCACTTCCTAGTTACTAGCTTGAAGTCTACTTCCTAGCTACTAGCTGAGTGGATTTTAATGTCAGTTCATTTGAAGTAGATGGTTTAAAGTATTTGAACTTGTATGAATATTTTAAAATAGTACTAATATGAGTAACAAATAACAGCATATTAATATGGCAAGCAAACACATTAAATGTTTCTTTAATACATAAACACCATGACAGAAGTATAAAAATAAATGTGACTGTATTGCTCTAAAAAATGTCCACAATCTCAATGAGATGATATGACACGTACTAAAAGCAATGTCAAAATGGTAGTATTTTAGACTAACAACTACTCCTTTTGTGTACGGAGGGGACTCATTAAACTAGGAAACTGGACTTGATGGCTAAGATCACTTTTAGTAATTTATTCTTGATTCAAATTTATGCATAAACCTCTGAAACGGGCAGATCTGCATTATCTAAGTACATCAGTCAAAAATCAATTTTAAAAACTCACAAATTTTTTGCCATTGTTCAAATATGACATGTGAAAAACATGAGCTACATTTCCCACTTTGAAAAAAAAAATAGTCTTTAATACTCAACATTGAAGAGAACTATAAACCGGAAAGACACCAAGCCTACTAAATGTTGCTCAGTATACTATAGCCACAAGATCCTCCTCTAAGTATTAACACTTTGTCACATACTCAACATCAAAAACTAAAGTTCAAGGTATTCAAAACAGAATGAAGGGGATTAGGAGATAAACTGTTCTAAGCTCCCATTATTAAAACTAGAATTACTTCACTGTAAATAAACCGCAGTCTGCAACATCTTCTAAATTAACCCAGTCACTCTTTAGTTGCTAAGTGGTGTCCTACTCTTTGCCGCCCCATGGCCCCATGCCACACCAGAAACCCCCTCAGGCTCCTCTGTCCATGCGAGTTTCCAGGCAAAGATACTGGAGTGGGTTGCCATTTCCTTCTCCAAGGGATCTTCCCCACCTAGGGATCGAACCAGAGTCTTCTGCACTGCAGAAGCCACAGAGCCACCTGGGATGCCCAAATTAACCAATAACAATTAACTAACACACAAGAGTTCCAAGAAAACTTTCCGAAAGTGCCTAAAATAACAATGCAGTATGCTCGCTTTCCAAAATTCTTGAGCATCTTCAATTACTTCAAGTACTACCATAAAATTCTAAAAATACCTCAAAGCAAAAACCTAGCACGCTGTGAGTATACAGAGTCCATTTTACGACAGCAGGCCTTATTGTAAAATCAAGCACAGGTAAGATATAATGCTGCCAAAACTACTGATATCAACACCACAGGGTGGGGCATTCCCACTACCCTCCAGGAAAATCGAAGTTCTAGCAGCTTTTTACAGTAAACCGTGGTCACCACCATAATTTCAAGACAAGTAAAGTAATGGTTTTCCTTCTGTCCAAAATGTTTTTCACACCAATAACCCCCTCTCAAATAATTAAGCCATAGCCAGTGACTCTCCAGGATATGGTGCAACCCGTGAGAGTGCACTTCAGATTCCGAAAGCAAAATCGAGGGGGTAAAAGTAGCATCTCTCACTTAAGTATACTTAACGGAAAAGATTTGAAGCTTTACAAACCCAGATTTTTTTTTTTTTAAGGGAACAACCTTTTTAATGTGTGACCCAGGCAAGAGTAAAGGGTGAAGATGGAACAAGGTCAAACTTAGGGGACAAAATATACCTGAAATAAGCATGGCCAAAAAGGTCTCCTTCTTAAGGGACAGTTTCTATATTTTTTAAAAAAGAAAAAAAAAGAAAGAAAGAAAGAAAGAGGAACCAACCAAATCCTCTACTTTTACATTGAGTCCACCTGGTTCTGTACCTGGCAATTCAATTGCGGTGGAGACTCTTGCAAAATAGCAGATCTGGAAGGCTACTGTCTTGGAAAGAAAACTAGGTTCACAAGGGATGACAACCGGCTACTTCTTTTTCTTAAAAAAAAAAAAAAAAAAAAAGGACGAGAAAGATAAAGTTTAATTAGGAAGTCATACAGAGGAGTGTAGGAATGTGAGGTCGCGCTCAACAAATACCCAGCACCGTCGGTTACAGGAAAACAATTGGCAAGAAGGAAGTGGACTGAAACCCGCTAACTACACCCCGCTTTCCACACGCAGCCCGGAACTGGGCGCGACGCCCCCAAAGCGGGCAGGGGCGGAGGACGGCGGCGCGGGGAAAGCTGGGGCCGCGGAGGCCCGGGCGGCGGGGAGGTCCCGGCCGCGGCGGGGGAGGGCGGCACCGCGGGCGGAGGAGCGGGGCAGGGTCTCCTCACCTTCTGCGCCGCGCTCTGCTGCAGCACGTTCTGCTCCACGGTCATGGCCCCCGCCGCGCCGGCGTCCGGCTCCCCGAGCCTCCGCTGGCCCTGACTGACACGCTCCGCCGAGCCCCAGGGAGCGGCGCGGACGGCCGGCGAGGACAGCGCCCCCGCCAGCCAGGCGCGAAGGCGACGGCGGCCGGCGTGCGCGGGCACCACGGGCTGGCGGCGAAGCGCGGACACCGAGGGCCACGGCGGCGGCCCCACGACTCCGCGCGGCTCGCCTCAGCGCGGCTCGGCGGCCGCGGCCCGGGCCATGAGCGGGCGGTGGACGCTGGGGGGCGGGAGGGCGCTAGCAAGCCCGGACGCGTCACGCGCGCGCGCGCGCTCTCCTTCGCTGGCGGCTCGCGGGCCACTGCGGGGAAGCGAAAGGGGACAGAGGGAGCGGCCGGCCAGAATGGCGCTGTCCTCCTCCCACCGCAACTCCTCCTCCCCTCCCCTCCTCTCCCCTTCCCTCCCGTCCCCTCCCCTCGCCTCCCCTCCCTCCACCGCCGTCACCGCCCCCGCTTGGCGGCTCCTCCCCTGCCGAGCCCCGCCCGCAGGCCGCCCTAACCCTACATTGTGACCCGCGGGGCTGTGTGACTGTCTCTTATACACATCTCCCGCATGCTTGCCATGCCCTTCTTGGTTTAGACCCTTTCTAGTAACAATAATTGGGCAGTTGTCTGAATGCAAAGGGTTCAGGTGCAACCAAGCCAAATGGGACAGCGTCAGCCACACTGTTTGCCACATTCTATGTTCACTGGAGAACAGACAGCATACTTGAGAAACTCTAGAGAGAAAATTAATGTCTTTATTTTGTCAAGTTATAGATCCGGCCCCAACTGTTTAGAGGTGGGAAGGGGGGATAAAATGTTTCATCCAGTGCTCAGTGTTCTGGGATAATTGTTCAGAATTTGTCATGGAAGTGTTAAGAGTTAAAAGTCTGTACTCCAGAGTTACACTGCCTGGGTTCAAACAGTGACCTTGCCACTGAGTAGCTCAGTGACCTTGGACAAATTGCACAGCTACTCTGCCTCAGTGTCCTCCCGTGTACACTAGGAAGATATCTGCTTCTGTGCCATCCACTTCAGTGCACACCAGCCCTGTATGATTATTTAAATTTAATTAAAATTAAATGAGGGTAATAATTTATTTCTTCAGTTGTACCAGCCACATTTCAAAGGCTCAATAGACAACATATAGTTAGTGGTTACTGGATTGGAGAAGAGAAAATAGAATGTTTCTAGCATAAAATTCCATTCTGGACTGGTCTATATCAAAGGGTTATTGTTGTTCTTATTGAGTCACTTGTTGTGCCCAACTCTTTGCAACCCCTCTTTGGACTGTAGCACCCCAAGCTCCTCTGTCCATGGGATTTCTGGACAAGAATACTGGAGTGGGTTGCCATTTCCTTCTCCAAGGGGTCTTCCCTACTCAGGGATTGAACCCGTGTCTCCTGTGTTGACAGGCAGATTCTTTACAACAGTGCCACCAGGAAAGCCATATCGAAGTATTATAATGAGGAGTAAATGAGTTAATACATGTAAAGTGCTTAAAACAATGCCTGGCCTGTAGATAAGGGTCAGGATATCTATCAGCAGCATTATTTCTATGCTTCTCTCCTTCAAAATGGCAACTGGGTCCACTGTGGAAGAGTAGGTTCACTCCACTTCCTGGTTATTAGTTTTTTGAATGTTTTATTTCCTGTGCCATCTTGTAAGTTTCCACCAGGCAGAGATTTCTTCTTTCTTAAAGAGAAACATTGCCATGGAGGTGATGTGCGGGCTCTGTGTGAGGGCTGTAGGGTCACGCAGTCTTTTTTCTGCCATTTAGTAACTGTGTCCTTAGGCAAATTATTTCCTCTTTCTCAACTTCTACTAATGTGAGATAATAACATACAATATAATAAAATCTTCAAAGGTTGTTGGGAGAAGTCAGTGAATTAATTTAAGTACTTAGAGTGGGACCTGGCTTTGTTAAGTTCTCAGAAAGTATTACCTCACATTCATATTATTATTTCTGTTCTATCCTTGACTCTTTTTCAAAATGGCATTGGATACTAGTGGAGAAAGTGTTTGGTTCACTCTTTACTAGTGGGGGGAGGTGTGGGAGTCTTACAGCTCTTCTTGGTCTTTGGGATGATGTCTGTTTGTCCCTCTGCTGGGAATGGAATTGAAAGTGAAAGTTGCTCAGTTGTGTGGGTAGCCTTTCCCTTCTCCAGGGGATCTTCCCACCCAGGGATTGAACCCAGGTCTCCCACATTGCAGCCGTATTCTTTACCAGCTGAGCCACAAGGGAACCCCAAGAATGCTGGAGTGGGTAGCCTATCTCTTCTCCAGCAGATCTTCCCAAGCCAGGAATCAAACTGGGGTCTACTGCACTGCAGGAGGATTCTTTACCAACTGAGCTATCGGGGAAGCCCCAGGAATGGAATTAGTGGTTGGCTTAGTCCACGGCTCAGTGTGCCTCAGCCTAGCTAGGCATCTACAATCCCAGCTTGCTGGTCATCCTTTGAGTCTCAATGATACCAAGACCCACTGTGTCTCTGTCATATCTTGGTTCTGGTTTCTGATTGGGTAGTCACTCCCAGCCTCCACTGCAAAGTCTATTGCTATCTCATTATGGCTGGTCCCTGGGCGTTCCACTCTTCTACACCAAGCTTTCAACCCTTTTTGGAAGAGCTTCAGAAACTTCTGGGCATCATACATATTGGATCCACAGGTTGATTTCACTACAGGTAGTCTGAAATAGGGTTCAGGGCAAAATCCTCTGCCCTTGGTACTCTCTTCAATTTACCAGAACCTTCCCCCAGTGAATTCAGATGAAAATTATCCCTGTCATACCCTAGAAGTTGGTCTCAGCCTGTTTAGATTCTCTTAGAGGATGAGGTCATCCAGGGCAGGTCTCGGTGAAAATGAAATTTCTCATTCAGACATTCCTTAAGACTGACAGCCACTCCAGAGTGCCTTGAGGAGTTTTTGGATCATTATCTGACTCTCAGCCTGGAGATGCCTTGATAATGACTCCACTCCCCACCACTTAGTCATGACTTGAGGTTGGAACCCAGCTTCGGGCTCCTATTTGTATCCAGACATAGCCAATGACCTTATACTCATGGATTCCATTCTTAACTGGTAACTGGAATTCTGGATTAGTGCAGTGAAAAGTTAATGAAGTAGGGCAGGAGATATACATGCATCAAATACTGTGAAAGTAGAGTTGGTACTTTTGGCCACTGGTTGGATGTGGGAAGTAAGGAAGAGAAGATTCGAATCTTTAACTTCAAGGTGTTCAACTTTGTGATTGGGAAGACCAATCATATGGAATTGATTGGAACTCAAATATTAGCTATCTAGTGAATCTTTGCTGACTGTTTCATTGGAGTTATTTATTTTTGTTTTGTTTGTTTTTAGGTTCTGAGAAGGTAGGTCCAAGGGCCAGAAGTAATGTTGACATTTATGAGATTATAAGTTGGACATCTTATCATAATATCAATAATTGAGCTTTTCATGTAAAGCCATAAGTGACTGAAATAAAAGGTAAAAGAGATTCTCCCCAGGAATAGTTATTTTTCCTTCATGACTTGGTGATCTGAGTAAGATACAACATCATTACTAGAGTTTAGTGTGTATCTCAGAAAGAAGTTGCCTTTCTCTTTCTTAAATGAAAATTTGCATGGTATGTAAGATTTTGGGTGCTATTATGGGAGAGTAATATACCCCCAGGTGCATATGAGAATTATTTGATGACGATGAATACTTGATCATTGATTTTCAGAATGGTGTTTATAACTATTTGGTAATAGTAATTATTGATCCAAAGGCAAAAAAAAAAAAAAAAA
>SJYW01034923.1:316615-349753 GCA_006410735.1 Raphicerus campestris
GATGTACTCTGCAAATAAGTTAAATAAGCAAGGTGACAATATACAGCCTTGATGTTCTCCTTTCCTGATTTGGAACCAGTCTGTTGTTCCATGTCCAGTTCTAACTGTTGCTTCTTGACCTGTGTTTAGATTTCTTAGGAGGCAGGTAATGTATCTGGTATTCTCATCTCTTTAAGAATTTTCCATAGTTTGTTCTGATCCATATAGTCAAAGGCTTTGGCATAGTCGATCAAGCAGAAGTACCAAAACATTAGTCATATTCTGTTGCTTAGAAGCCAGCCCTAGATCCCACCCCCAATCTAGGCGAGGGGATTATCAAAGGCATTTTTGGATCTACTCAAGAGAGCTTTGTTCTCTACATTCTAGTCCAAGGAATCCGCCTATCTTTACTGGACTTATAGTCCAGAAAAGAGATAGAAAAGGACATACCTTCTAACCAGCTTGCACTGACGAGTATTCAGATTAACCGTGATTCAGTAACACTTCCTCTCTTTTAGTTTTTAATGTTTATTTTATATTGGAGTATGTAAATTGTCAATATTGTGCTAGTTTCAGGTGTATAGCAAAGTGATTCAGGTATGCGTATACATGTATCTATTCTTTTTCAAATTCTTTTCCCATTTTGGTTGTTACCAAATAGTAAGCATTGTACATCTCTTTTATAGCTAATATATTTATCCTCTTTCCCAAGCCCTTCCATTTCTCTCTCTCTATATATATATATATATACATATATTTCTTTCCAGAGACAGGTTCTTCTCATAATTTAGTGGGAAGATTGAGCCCAACTTCAATGTAACTAATATTAATGGGTTTCCACATGTATGAGATGAAGAATGGAGCAACCTTCTAATTCCTTCATGCAGTTCTTATTTTCATCAATGATAAGACCAGGTAACACCTGGCTGGTACTGAAAGGAGATGGGAGAGTCTTTATCCTCTGAATAAGGGCTATAAGTTTGCTGTGATTTTTAAAAATGATTCATTCAGGGGACTTCCCTGGTGGTCCAGTGGTTAAGACTCTGCAGTTCCAATGAAGGGGACATGGGTTCAGTCCCTGGTGGTCTGGGAATTAAGATCCCACATGCCACTGGGCAGGGGGTGCAAAAACTAAATAAAAATAAAACAGTTCTTTCAGAACAGTTGATTGCTTCAACTTTGCTCCCATGTTAGAGGGTGAGGGTAGCCACTGCCCTCCTCCTCGTCAGATACCATGGGCTACTTCCTCTTGGACAGGTATAGTATGTTGTTGTGGGGAGGGTGGACTTTTGAAGCTTCTTTTTGAGCATCTTGGATCATCCTGCATGAGGACCATCTTCCTATCACCCAGAGAGGTTGATAAACAAAACCAGAAGATAATACTAAGAGTGCAGACAATAATGGATGCTGGGAAGTTTTGAAGAATACCCCTTTCACCAAAGTGCTAATCAGTGGTCTGAGGTTGTCTGGAGGCTGGAAGGGGCTGGACTTGAGGCACTGTGTCCAAAAGAATAATATGGTGGGACAACAGATTTTCATTGTGGAGGCCTTTTATAACCTGAACAAGTGCATCTGCTAGGGACATACCAACAGAGGAAGACAAAGAACCGTGGGCCTGCCCCACATCCATCATTCTAGAGATGGAGAACCTCTCTGTTATATAACTTCTTATCTGGTAACCACACAGCCACAAGACCTACAGTCTTAACTCTGGACTTCACAGATTCCTTTTGTAGGTGTCTAGGGCTCAATTCAGGCTTCCCTGGTAGCTCAGCTAGTAAAGAACCTGCCAGCAATGCAGGAGACCCCAGTTCAATTCCTGGGTCTAGAAGATCCACTGGAGAAGGGATAGACTACCCACTCTAGTATTCTTGGGCTTCCCTGATGGCTCAGATGGTAAAGAATCTGCCTGCAGTGTGGGAGATCTGGGTTTGATCCCTCGGCTGGGAAGATCTCCTGGAGGAAGGCATGGCAACCCACTCTAGTATTCTTGCCTGGAGAATCCCCATGGACAGAGGAACCTGGTGGGCTACAGTCCATGCAACTGCAAAGAGTTGGACACAACTGAGCGACTAAGCACACAGGGCTCAATTCATTATTATGGCCTTCCAAAAATGTTAGTGAGAATATCACACTGTTGGCACTTACTGACATTTGATCTTGCAAAATCAAAACTGTTAATGACCTCATAATTCTGTCATGTCAAATTTATTTGTAAAACCCTTCCTCATTATAATGTAAGGTGATAGAAGAAAGGCAGTTATACTCCTGCATTGCTCTTGTCTATAGAAAGCTTAAGATTTCCCCACTCCTACCTCATGTCCCCTTCTGGTTAAGAGCATAGAAGTTATATTCTTATGTGAGCATCTTTTAAGGCAGTAAGTACCAAATGAGAGTTACAGCTTCTGCAAATTCAGATACCTCAGCCAGATCACAGAGATTCTGATTCAGGAGAGGTAAGTAGCCAGCATCTGTGTAGATTTTTAACCAATACATGCATAGAACCTAAATTTTAAATACAAAAGGATACACATATAACATATTTACTTCATCCAATCCTTTTGTGGGGATAAATTTTCTGTGGAGACAACTGTTTTTACCATCTTTCCCCCCTATACTTTGTACATACGCAAAACCAGAGGAAAAAAGCATTGCACACAATTGATTCTTTACTTTGCTTATTTTCCTTTAATAATATATATTGGAGATTATTTTATGTCCTTAAAAGCACATATTCTCGAAGTTTTTCAATAGGTTGAAAACACTGATAAAAATCTTCATTGAAGATGGGGTTCTTCTAATAGTCTGTGGGGGCAGTTCTGTGCTAGAACCACACAGATCAAAAGATGCCATTTAATTCACTTTCTCTTTATTCTTATCTACCAATCCAAGTTTACCTGTCACTCTAAGTTTGCCATAATTTTTTGTCATTTAAAATATAAAGCTCTTATGGACTGGCTAGTCTTCCCTGGTAGTGCTAGTGGTAAAGAACCAACCTGCCAGTGCAGGAGATACAAGAGACATGGGTTTAATCCCTGGGTTGGGAGAAGGTTCCCTGGACTAGGAAATAGCAACCCAGTTCAGGATTCTTGCCTGGAAAATCTCATGGACAGAGGAGCCTGGCAGGCTATGGTCCAAGACTNGTGCAGGAGATGCAAGAGACATGGGTTTAATCCCTGGGTTGGGAGAAGGTTCCCTGGAGTAGGAAATAGCAACCCAGTTCAGGATTCTTGCCTGGAAAATCTCATGGACAGAGGAGCCTGGCAGGCTATGGTCCAAGATTGGCTAGTACACTGGAACCTTTGTCCTAAAGGATACAGGAAATATTTATCCCTTGTAACATCAAGTTTCATTATTTTACTTTTGATGTTTGTGAACTGAATTGCAAAGTTTTTTAGTCAATATTTATACTCTAGAAATTCTAAACTGTATGTTTAAGGGCAATATAGTACTCTATTATCAAAGATAAGCAAAAAAAAAAAAGTAAAAGCAGACATATATTAATAACTAAGAATTTGGATTTGAAAAGAATTTTGCTTTCCTCTTCAAATTTTCACTCTGTTCAAAAGCATATACTAAGCATATAACTAGAAGTTGAAGAAGAGTCGTGTACATCTTCCAACTAATTTTAGCACTTATTTGACTTGGCCCAAAACTAATCTGGAAATTACATTGAATAGACTGAAAGTGAGTACACACACACACACACACACACACACACACACACACACAAGCACACATCAAAAAGCCTCATATCTGAGAACTATCAACTTAAGGTTAGTAAAATGGGAACAGTAAAATAGTTTCCATCCTACTTTGGTTAGAATTTACCCAGCACAAGTGCGTTGCTGTTTAAATATTTATCAAAGTGTTTAAATATTAAATGGAAAACCTCTCTGATACTAGACCAGCACTAAAACAAATTGAAATTGATTTCTAAGTTTCAATATTGATATTCTCTTTGGGAACAACTGAGAAAATGAAAATGACAAAAAAAAACTTGTACTCGGGGACACCCTCAAAGCCAAAAATTATATTTATACACTGTTTATTAATAACTCAAAATCTAGGGAACTTTTTATATTCTTATTCCTCAGTTCAACTAAAGAAAAACTCAAGATACTTTCTTATTCTTAGACTGCATGATTAGGAAACACAACTAATATGTACACAGTTGAATATTATTGCTTNAGCCAAAAATTATATTTATACACTGTTTATTAATAACTCAAAATCTAGGGAACTTTTTATATTCTTATTCCTCAGTTCAACTAAAGAAAAACTCAAGATACTTTCTTATTCTTAGACTGCATGATTAGGAAACACAACTAATATGTACACAGTTGAATATTATTGCTTCTTTTTGGGGGGATAAAAAGCAAGATTTTTCAGATTTTTTTTTTTTTTTTTTTTTTTTTGGTATTTGGTCTTCCGTAAACATAAAGTTTCTCCAGAGGCAGGTCAGGTGGTNGTGGATTTGAGTCAACTCCGGGAGTTGGTGATGGACAGGGAGGCCTGGTATGCTGCAATTCATGGAGTCGCAAAGAGTCGGACACGACTGCAACTGAAATGACTCACTGACTGAAACATAAAGTTGGCATTTGAAAGAGTATATTCTGCATAAATAACAGGATTTATTGAATTTGCAAAGTTAAGTAGTTGACTTTCATATTTTGGATAAAATAGCAACTAATAGTTGCTCATTTTTCCAAACCATTTTTTTGCTTTTATTTTTATTAATTCTATTCTTAAAGTGATAAACAGATTTTTTTTCTTTCATTTATATCTAGATGAATATCCAGCCAGCATCCAAATTTAATCATAAACGTGAGTCATAGAATGAATATGAATAAATAACAGGGCTAGAAATAGATTTTTTCTATTAAAGTACAATTGAAAAAGAACCCTAACAATCTCAGTTTTAATTCAAGATATGCTAATTCCCTGGTGGCTCAGATGGTAAAGAATCTGCCTGCAACGTGGGAGACCTGGGTTCGATTCCTGGCTTGGGAAGATCCCCTGGAGGAGGGCATGCCAACCCACTCCAGTATTCTTGCCTGAAGAATTCCATGTACAGAGGAGCATGGTGGGCTACAGTCCATGGGTTTGCAAGGAGTTGGACATGACTGGGTGACTAAGCACACGTGCTAATTCCAGGGTATAAGTGATCTGGTCTTCATTAATTTCTTGCCCTATCTCTGACTTCTCATTTTCACAACATACTGATAGTTTACACAAAATTCTTGTTCTGTCAGGCAGCCTATCTCATTGGCATATGTTCAAACATAAATGTATGCTCTATTTCTTAGAATGGAAATTAATTTGTAAAACTTTCTTATTGCTTTTCAGTTTTCCAGGTATCTGAACCATACTTTTACAAATAAATGTATTTTTGTAACATGGCAGAAATAATGCCCAGTTATTTGAAACTAAATGAGAAATAATCACTAATAACAATTCTAGAAGACAGCCACTACCAGTTAAGTATATTCGTATATTTCTTAAAGTTTATTTTCCTAATAAGGGCATGGCAGCTGGGGATATATGAAATTATGGAATTATTCTTAATTAAGGAAATCCTGGCTGTCAACAGAAAAAAGCCTTAAATTTTTTAAATTAAGATTTTTTTACGGTTGTTGTTTTTTGTTTTCCTTTTGAGACCTCAGAGAGCTTTTTCATACTTTATGAAGCAGTTAAAAATTACACTTTTATCCTATAATGTGCTAGGATACTGGTTCTGACTAAACTAGCAATATGTATACTTACCTGAGACACTTTAAAAGTAAAATACAAGTAAAAAGAAGATTTATGGCATATTAATTCTTCTCAAGCAACATTATGCCCTATTGCAGACTGTACACCTAGGCAATTTTTCTTTCATCAGTCTGTTGTTATTTAAGATTGGAAAAATGCATACAAGTGAGTTCCCATTCAAAGATTCAAAGGATATTTACATTAGTCAGGCAGTGGCTAATGGTCAACTGTAAATAAAAAAAGAGTCCTTATTGTAAAAAAGCTTATTATCCTGAAAGCTAAAACACAAGTACATACAAGTGATATTGATTCGATGATAGGAGTATGTTTA
The DNA here is from genome assembly GCA_006410735.1 of Raphicerus campestris. Classification (NCBI taxonomy): domain Eukaryota; kingdom Metazoa; phylum Chordata; class Mammalia; order Artiodactyla; family Bovidae; genus Raphicerus; species Raphicerus campestris. The sequence continues at coordinate 322,680 of SJYW01034923.1, forward strand.
GGGTAACAAAGACAGATGAGATCACTTCTAATGTGGAAGGCCAATGCGGTAGACTGAATGCGTGTATGCGTGTGCATGTGTGTGTGTGCATGTGTGCTCAGTCATGTCTTACTCTTTGCAGCCCCATGGGCTGTAGCCCACCAGGCTCCTCTCTCCATGGAATTTTCCAGGCAAGAATACTGAAATGGCTTACCATTTACTCCTCCAGGGGATGCTCTGGACCCAGGGATCAAACCTGCATCTCTTTTGCCTTCGGCATTGGCACATTAGCAGGTAAATTCTTTACTACTGGTGCCACCTGGCAAGCCCCGTTTGTGTCCCCCAACAAAAACAAAGTCCATATGTTGAAATTCTAATCTCTTATGTAACGATTTTAGGAAGCTGAGGACTTTGGGAAGTGGCTAAGCCTTCAGAGCAGAGCCCTCATAAACTAACTAATCCTCATGTATGGATCTGTGTCCTTATAAAAGAGACCAGCGCACTCCCTTGCCCTATTTCCACCATCAGTTCAGTTCAGTTGCTCAGTCGTGTCCGACTCCTTGTGATCCCATGAACCGCAGCATGCCAGGCCTCCCTGTCCATCACCAGCTGCCAGAGACTACCCAAACCCGTCTATTGTGTTGGCGATGCCATCCAACCATTTCATCCTCTGTTGTCCCCTTCTCCTCCCTCCCTCAACCTTTCCCAGCATCAGGATTTTTCCAAATGAGTCAGCTCTCCACATCAGGTGGCCAAGATATTGGAGTTTCAACTTCAGCATCAGTCCTTCCAGTGAATATTCAGGACTGATCTCCTTTAGGATGGAATGGTTGGATCTCCTTGCAGTCCAAGGAACTCTCAAGAGTTTTCTCCAACACCACAGCTCAAAAGCACCAATTCTTCAGTGCTCATCTTTCTTTATAGTCTAATTCTCACATCCATACATGACCACAGGAAAAACCATGACCTTGACTAGACGGACCTTTGTCATCAAAGTAATGTCTCTGCTTTTTAATATGCTGTCTAGGTTGGTCATAACTTTCCTTCCAAGGAGAAAGTGTCTTTTAATTTCATGGCTGCAATCACCATCCACAGTGATTTTGAAGCCTACAAAAATAAAGTCAGCCACCGTTTCCACTGTTTCCCCATCTAGTTGCCATGAAGTGATAGGATCGGATGCCATGATCTTCGTTTTCTGAATGTTGAGCTTTAAGCCAACTTTTTCCCTCTCCTCTTTCAAGAGGCTCTTTACTTCTTCTTTACTTTCTGCCATAAGAGTGGTGTCATCTGCATATCTGAGGTTATTGATATTTCTCCTGGCAATCTTGATTCCAGCTTGTGCTTCTTCCAGCCCAGCATTTCTCATGATGTACTCTGCGTATAATTCCCACCATCGGAGAACACAATAAGAAGTCAGCAGTCTGTAACTTAGGAGAGGGCTATCATCAAAATTCAACCATGCTGTCACTCTGATCTTGGAATTCCAGCCTCTGGGACTGTGAGCAAATAAAGCATTAGGTTGTTATGCCACCCTGTCTATGGTGCTTTGTTTCAGCAGCCAGAACTAACATAGTGATGACTTCATAGCAGGAGTAACACAAAAATTGTGTTTCAAAATGAATATAAGTGTTCCGTAAGTAAATGAACGAGGCAGCACAAGCAAAGGCAGAAGCTTGAAGCACTGTGTGCCTTTGGGGAAGAGTGCTGGCTGACAGCACTGGGGCTGGGCAGTGTAAGAAGGGAACAGTGGGAGTTGAAGCTGGAAATGCTGCTGCTGCTAAGTTGCTTCAGTCATGTCTGACTCTGTGCAACCCCACACATGGCACCTACCAGGCTCCTCCATCCCTGGGATTCTCCAGGCAAGAGTACTGGAGTGGGTTGCCATTGCCTTCTCCAGGGCTGGGAATGCTGGCCAAGGCCAGGTAGATTGCTGTGCTATGCAAAGAAGTTTGCATTTGGATGGTACTGATGAACCTATTTGCAAGGCAACAATGGAAACGCAGATATAAACTGACTTGTGGACTACATGGGGGCAAGAAGAGAGTGGGACAAATTGAGAGAACAGGGGACAGATGTATACCTGTGGCTGTTTAATGTTGGTGTATGGCAAGAGCCAACACAATATTGTAAAGCAACTATCTTCCAATAAAAAAATTTAAAACAAGACTTTATTTTGTTTGCCACTTGTTTTTGATATTTTTAAAACTGCTTTTTGTCCCTTCTCTATGTCTGCATGTCTATTCCTGCCTTGGAAACAGGTTCATCTATTTCATCTATAGATTTCACATATTTGCATTACTATATGATGTTTGTTTTTTGTCTTTCTGACTTACTTCACTGTGTATGACAGACTCTAGGTCCATTCACATTTCTACAAATGATTCAATTTCATTCCTTTTGATGGCTGAGTAATAGTAGTCATGTATGGATGTGAGTGTTGGACTGTGAGGAAGGCTGAGCACTGAAGAATTGATGCTTTTGAACTGTGGTGTTGGAGAAGACTCTTGAGAGTCCCCTGGACAGCAAGGAGATCCAACCAGTCCATTCTGAAGGAGATCGGCCCTGGGATTTCTTTGGAAAGAATGATGCTAAAGCTGAAACTCCAGTACTTTGGCCACCTCACGCAAAGAGTTAACTCACTGGACAAGACTTTGATGCTGGGAGGGACTGGGGGCAGGAGGAGAAGGGGACAACAGAGGATGAGATGGCTAGATGGCATCACTGACTCGATGGACATGAGTCTGAGTGAACTCCGTGAGTTGGTGATGGACAGGGAGGCCTGGCGTGCTCCAATTCATGGGGTCGCAAAGAGTCAGACACGACTGAGTGACTGAACTGAAGTGAACTGAAGTGAGCTGAACTGAATATTCCAGTATATATTCCACTCAATCATTTGTCATTGGACATTTAGGTTGTTTCATGTCCTGGCTGTTGCAATTAGGGTGGGACAGATTGAAAGATTAGGATTGACAAGTATGCACTACTGGGGCTTCCCATGTGACTCAGTGGTAAAGAATCTACTTGACAATTCAAGAGACACAGGAGATGCATCTTTGATCCCTGGGTTGGGAAGATGCCCTGGAGGAGAAAATGGCAACCCACTTCAGTATGCTTGCCTGGAAAATCTCATGGACAGAGGGGTCTGGAGGGCCACAGTCCATAGTGTCATTAAGAATACAGTACGACTGAGGGACTGCATACACACACACACACACACACAAATATACAGTACCACATGTAAAATAGATAGAAAGCTAGTGGGAAGATGCTGTGTAGCACAGGGAACTCAACTCTGTGCTCTGTGATGATCTAGATGAGTGGAATAGAGGTGGGGTGGGAGGGAGGTCCAAGAGGAAGGGGATATATGCATACATATAACTAATTCACTTTACTGTATAGCAGAAATTAACACAACATTCTAAAGCAATTATACTCCAATAAAAAAAATAATAAAACTGCTTCTTGAATTGGACCTCTTTTCTTAGAAATATCATGTGGAAACTGAATATAAAATATATATATATATAATATAAATAAATATATATATATATATATCCTCTTGATCTTGACCTAGACTTGTCTGTGAGTGTCCAGGAGTCTCTGGTGGTGGAGGTGTGGGTCAGCAGTGGCCTGCTGCAGGATTGAGGGCACTGAGTGCAACAGTGCATGCATGGGACATTTTGAAGGATGTCATTATTATCATCATTACCTCCACCATAGTTGACCTCAGGTCAAAAAACAGGGAGGGAACACAGATTTACTGAGCATGGCCCCACCCATCAGACCCAGTTTTCCCCTCAGTCAGCCTCTCCCATCAAAAAGGTTCCATAAGCCTCTTATCCTTTTCCATCAGAGGGCTGACAAAAATGAAAGCCACAGTCACAGAAAACTAACCAATCTGATCACATGGACCAAAGCCTTGTTTAATCCAATGGAACTATGAGCCATGCTATGTAGGGACAGCCAAGATGGACAGGTCATGGTGGACAGTTCTGACAAAATGTGGTCCATTGGAGAAGGGAATGGCAAACCACCTCAGTATTCTTGCCTTGAGACCCCCATGAACAGTACAACAAGGCAAAAAGATTGGACACTGAAAGATGAACTTGCAAGTCAGTAGGTGCCAAATACGCTGCTGGAGATCAGTGGAGAAATAACTCCAGAAAGAATGAAGAGATGGAGCCAAAGCAAAAATAAACCCAGTTGTGGATGTGGCTGTTGATGGAAGTAAAGCCCAATGCTATAAACAGCAATATTGTATAGCAACCTGGAATGTTAGGTCCATGAATCAAGGTGAATTGGAAGTGGTCAAACAGGAGATGACAAGAGTGAATATCAACATTTTAGGAATCAGCGAGCTAAGATGGGCTGGAATGGATGACTTTAACTCAGATGACCATTATGTCTACTACTGTGGACAAGAATCCCTTAGAAGAAATGGAATAGCCATCATAGTTAACAAAAAAGTCCAAATATATACAATGGATGCAATTTCAAAAATGACAGAATGATATCTGTTGGTTTCCAAGGCAAACAATTCAACATCACAGTAATCTAAGTCTATGCCACAACCAGTATTGCTGAAGAATTTGAAGTTGAATGGTTCTATGAAGACCTACAAGACCTTCTAGAACTAACACCCAAAATAGATGTCCTTTTCATTATAAGGGAGTGGAATGCAAAAGTAGGAAGTCAAGAGATGCTTGGAGTAACAGGCAAGTTTGACCTTGGAGTACAGAATAAAGTGGGGCAAAGGCTCATAGTTTTGCCAATGGAATGCACTGGTCATAGCAAAACCCTCTTCCAACAACACAAGAGAAGACTCCACACATGTACATCACCAGATGGCCAACACCAAAATCATATTGATTATATTCTTTGCAGCCAAAGATGGAGAAGCTCTATACAGTCAGCAAAAACAAGACTGGGAGCTGACTGTGGCTCAGATCATGAACTCTTTATTGCCAAATTCAGACTTAAATTGAAGAAAGTAGACCATTCAGGTATGACATAAATCAAATCCCTTACGATTATACAGTAGAAGTGACAANTTAGCAGGTAAATTCTTTACTACTGGTGCCACCTGGCAAGCCCCGTTTGTGTCCCCCAACAAAAACAAAGTCCATATGTTGAAATTCTAATCTCTTATGTAACGATTTTAGGAAGCTGAGGACTTTGGGAAGTGGCTAAGCCTTCAAGGCAGAGCCCTCATAAACTAACTAATCCTCATGTATGGATCTGTGTCCTTATAAAAGAGACCAGCGCACTCCCTTGCCCTATTTCCACCATCAGTTCAGTTCAGTTGCTCAGTCGTGTCCGACTCCTTGTGATCCCATGAACCGCAGCATGCCAGGCCTCCCTGTCCATCACCAGCTGCCAGAGACTACCCAAACCCGTCTATTGTGTCGGCGATGCCATCCAACCATTTCATTCTCTGTCGTCCCCTTCTCCTCCCTCCCTCAACCTTTCCCAGCATCAGGATTTTTCCAAATGAGTCAGCTCTCCACATCAGGTGGCCAAGATATTGGAGTTTCAACTTCAGCATCAGTCCTTCCAGTGAATATTCAGGACTGATCTCCTTTAGGATGGAATGGTTGGATCTCCTTGCAGTCCAAGGGACTCTCAAGAGTTTTCTCCAACACCACAGCTCAAAAGCACCAATTCTTCAGTGCTCATCTTTCTTTATAGTCTAATTCTCACATCCATACATGACCACAGGAAAAACCATGACCTTGACTAGACGGACCTTTGTCATCAAAGTAATGTCTCTGCTTTTTAATATGCTGTCTAGGTTGGTCATAACTTTCCTTCCAAGGAGAAAGCGTCTTTTAATTTCATGGCTGCAATCACCATCCACAGTGATTTTGAAGCCTACAAAAATAAAGTCAGCCACCGTTTCCACTGTTTCCCCATCTAGTTGCCATGAAGTGATAGGATCGGATGCCATGATCTTCGTTTTCTGAATGTTGAGCTTTAAGCCAACTTTTCCCCTCTCCTCTTTCAAGAGGCTCTTTACTTCTTCTTTACTTTCTGCCATAAGAGTGGTGTCATCTGCATATCTGAGGTTATTGATATTTCTCCTGGCAATCTTGATTCCAGCTTGTGCTTCTTCCAGCCCAGCATTTCTCATGATGTACTCTGCATATAATTCCCACCATAGGAGAACACAATAAGAAGTCAGCAGTCTGTAACTTAGGAGAGGGCTATCATCAAAATTCAACCATGCTGTCACTCTGATCTTGGAATTCCAGCCTCTGGGACTGTGAGCAAATAAAGCATTAGGTTGTTATGCCACCCTGTCTATGGTGCTTTGTTTCAGCAGCCAGAACTAACATAGTGATGACTTCATAGCAGGAGTAACACAAAAATTGTGTTTCAAAATGAATATAAGTGTTCCCTAAGTAAATGAACGAGGCAGCACAAGCAAAGGCAGAAGCTTGAAGCACTGTGTGCCTTTGGGGAAGAGTGCTGGCTGACAGCACTGGGGCTGGGCAGTGTAAGAAGGGAACAGTGGGAGTTGAAGCTGGAAATGCTGCTGCTGCTAAGTTGCTTCAGTCATGTCTGACTCTGTGCAACCCCACACATGGCACCTACCAGGCTCCTCCATCCCTGGGATTCTCCAGGCAAGAGTACTGGAGTGGGTTGCCATTGCCTTCTCCAGGGCTGGGAATGCTGGCCAAGGCCAGGTAGATTGCTGTGCTATGCAAAGAAGTTTGCATTTGGATGGTACTGATGAACCTATTTGCAAGGCAACAATGGAAACGCAGATATAAACTGACTTGTGGACTACATGGGGGCAAGAAGAGAGTGGGACAAATTGAGAGAACAGGGGACAGATGTATACCTGTGGCTGATTAATGTTGGTGTATGGCAAGAGCCAACACAATATTGTAAAGCAACTATCTTCCAATAAAAAAATTTAAAACAAGACTTTATTTTGTTTGCCACTTGTTTTTGATATTTTTAAAACTGCTTTTTGTCCCTTCTCTATGTCTGCATGTCTATTCCTGCCTTGGAAACAGGTTCATCTATTTCATCTATAGATTTCACATATTTGCATTACTATATGATGTTTGTTTTTTGTCTTTCTGACTTACTTCACTGTGTATGACAGACTCTAGGTCCATTCACATTTCTACAAATGATTCAATTTCATTCCTTTTGATGGCTGAGTAATAGTAGTCATGTATGGATGTGAGTGTTGGACTGTGAGGAAGGCTGAGCACTGAAGAATTGATGCTTTTGAACTGTGGTGTTGGAGAAGACTCTTGAGAGTCCCCTGGACAGCAAGGAGATCCAACCAGTCCATTCTGAAGGAGATCGGCCCTGGGATTTCTTTGGAAAGAATGATGCTAAAGCTGAAACTCCAGTACTTTGGCCACCTCACGCAAAGAGTTAACTCACTGGACAAGACTTTGATGCTGGGAGGGACTGGGGGCAGGAGGAGAAGGGGACAACAGAGGATGAGATGGCTAGATGGCATCACTGACTCGATGGACATGAGTCTGAGTGAACTCCGTGAGTTGGTGATGGACAGGGAGGCCTGGCGTGCTCCAATTCATGGGGTCGCAAAGAGTCAGACACGACTGAGTGACTGAACTGAAGTGAACTGAAGTGAGCTGAACTGAATATTCCAGTATATATTCCACTCAATCATTTGTCATTGGACATTTAGGTTGTTTCATGTCCTGGCTGTTGCAATTAGGGTGGGACAGATTGAAAGATTAGGATTGACAAGTATGCACTACTGGGGCTTCCCATGTGACTCAGTGGTAAAGAATCTACTTGACAATTCAAGAGACACAGGAGATGCATCTTTGATCCCTGGGTTGGGAAGATGCCCTGGAGGAGAAAATGGCAACCCACTTCAGTATGCTTGCCTGGAAAATCTCATGGACAGAGGGGTCTGGAGGGCCACAGTCCATAGTGTCATTAAGAATACAGTACGACTGAGGGACTGCATGCACACACACACACACAAATATACAGTACCACATGTAAAATAGATAGAAAGCTAGTGGGAAGATGCTGTGTAGCACAGGGAACTCAACTCTGTGCTCTGTGATGATCTAGATGAGTGGAATAGAGGTGGGGTGGGAGGGAGGTCCAAGAGGAAGGGGATATATGCATACATATAACTAATTCACTTTACTGTATAGCAGAAATTAACACAACATTCTAAAGCAATTATACTCCAATAAAAAAAATAATAAAACTGCTTCTTGAATTGGACCTCTTTTCTTAGAAATATCATGTGGAAACTGAATATAAAAAAAAATATATATATATAATATATATATATATATATATATCCTCTTGATCTTGACCTAGACTTGTCTGTGAGTGTCCAGGAGTCTCTGGTGGTGGAGGTGTGGGTCAGCAGTGGCCTGCTGCAGGATTGAGGGCACTGAGTGCAACAGTGCATGCATGGGACATTTTGAAGGATGTCATTATTATCATCATTACCTCCACCATAGTTGACCTCAGGTCAAAAAACAGGGAGGGAACACAGATTTACTGAGCATGGCCCCACCCATCAGACCCAGTTTTCCCCTCAGTCAGCCTCTCCCATCAAAAAGGTTCCATAAGCCTCTTATCCTTTTCCATCAGAGGGCTGACAAAAATGAAAGCCACAGTCACAGAAAACTAACCAATCTGATCACATGGACCAAAGCCTTGTTTAATCCAATGGAACTATGAGCCATGCTATGTAGGGACAGCCAAGATGGACAGGTCATGGTGGACAGTTCTGACAAAATGTGGTCCATTGGAGAAGGGAATGGCAAACCACCTCAGTATTCTTGCCTTGAGACCCCCATGAACAGTACAACAAGGCAAAAAGATTGGACACTGAAAGATGAACTTGCAAGTCAGTAGGTGCCAAATACGCTGCTGGAGATCAGTGGAGAAATAACTCCAGAAAGAATGAAGAGATGGAGCCAAAGCAAAAATAAACCCAGTTGTGGATGTGGCTGTTGATGGAAGTAAAGCCCAATGCTATAAACAGCAATATTGTATAGCAACCTGGAATGTTAGGTCCATGAATCAAGGTGAATTGGAAGTGGTCAAACAGGAGATGACAAGAGTGAATATCAACATTTTAGGAATCAGCGAGCTAAGATGGGCTGGAATGGATGACTTTAACTCAGATGACCATTATGTCTACTACTGTGGACAAGAATCCCTTAGAAGAAATGGAATAGCCATCATAGTTAACAAAAAAGTCCAAATATATACAATGGATGCAATTTCAAAAATGACAGAATGATATCTGTTGGTTTCCAAGGCAAACAATTCAACATCACAGTAATCTAAGTCTATGCCACAACCAGTATTGCTGAAGAATTTGAAGTTGAATGGTTCTATGAAGACCTACAAGACCTTCTAGAACTAACACCCAAAATAGATGTCCTTTTCATTATAAGGGAGTGGAATGCAAAAGTAGGAAGTCAAGAGATGCTTGGAGTAACAGGCAAGTTTGACCTTGGAGTACAGAATAAAGTGGGGCAAAGGCTCATGGTTTTGCCAATGGAATGCACTGGTCATAGCAAAACCCTCTTCCAACAACACAAGAGAAGACTCCACACATGTACATCACCAGATGGCCAACACCAAAATCATATTGATTATATTCTTTGCAGCCAAAGATGGAGAAGCTCTATACAGTCAGCAAAAACAAGACTGGGAGCTGACTGTGGCTCAGATCATGAACTCTTTATTGCCAAATTCAGACTTAAATTGAAGAAAGTAGACCATTCAGGTATGACATAAATCAAATCCCTTACGATTATACAGTAGAAGTGACAAATAGATTCAAGGGATTAGATCTGATAGATAAGAGTGCCTGAAGAACTATGGACAGAGGCTTGTGACATTGTACCAGAGGTGGTGATCAAGACCATCTCAAAGAAAAAGAAATACAAAAAGGCAAAATGATTGTCTGAGGAGGGCTTATAAATAGCTGTGAAAAGAAAAGTGAAAGGCAAAGGAGAAAAGGAAGTATAAACCCATTTGAATGCAGAGTTCCAAAGAATAGCAAGGAGAGATAGAAAGACTTCCTTAGTCATCAACGCAAAGAAATAGAGGAAACAATAGAAATAGAATGACTAGAGATCTCTTCAAGAAAATTAGAGATACAAGGGAACATTTCATGGAAAGATGGACACAATAAAGGATATAAATTGTATGGACCTAACAGAAGCAGAAGATATTAAGAACAGGGGTCAAGAATACACATAAGAACTGTACAAAAAAGATCTTCATGACCCAGATAACCAATATGGTGTGATCACTCACCTAGATCCAGACATCTTGGAATGTGAAGTCAAGTGGGCCTTAGGAAGCATCACTACTAACAAAGTTAGTGGAGGTGATGGAATTCCAGTTGAACTATTTCAAATCCTAAAAGATGATGCTGTGAAAGGGCTGCACTCAATATGCCAGCAAATTTGGAAAACTCAGCAGTGGCCACAGGACTGTAAAAGGTCAGTTTTTATTCCGATTCCAAAGAAAGGGAACGCAAAAGAATGCTCAAACTACCACACAGTTGCAATCATCTCACACGCTAACAAAGTAATGCCCCAAATTCTTGAAGCCAGACTTCAACTGTACATGAAATGAGAACTTCAATATGTTCAAGCTGTATTTAGAAAAGGCAGAGGAACCAGAGATCAAATTACCAACTGTAAGGTCGGACCCCGGGGGCCATGACCAGCAGCCTCTCCTCTCTCCCAGCCAGCTGGGGGAGTCCCTAGCAGAGGGAGGCTTCCGGATCCCAGGGACCAATGACAGCACACTTCCCGGCCAAAGCCGCCTCGCCCCAGCTACATAGATAAACCTATTGGCCACACTGCCACAAACCGGCAACCTATCCAAACTCCTTCCACTAACCTGGCCATCCTCGCCCCCCGCCCCCGCCTGCAGCGTGCATATATAAACAAACTTCTAGCTCGGTCCTACTCTCTCCGACTTCCCAGACCTGCCTTCTTCCGGTCTGGGAACCCCGCCCGGGGCGCTCCGTCATTAAAAAGCTTGTTAGTTAGATATTTTTTGGTGTTCTGGTCGTCTTTACCTTACACCAACATCTGTTGGATCATCGAAAAAGCAAGAGTTCCATAAAAACATCTATTTCTGCTTTACTGACTATGCCAAAGCCTTTGACTGTGTGGATCACAATAAACTGTAGAAAATTCTTCAAGAGATGGGAATACCAGACCACATGACCTGCCTCCTGAGAAATCTGTATGCAGGTCAGGAAGCAACAGTTAGAACTGGACATGGAACAACAGACAGGTTCTGAATAGGGAAAGGAGTATATCAAGGCTATATGTTGTCACCCTGTTTATTTAAATTATATGCAGACCACTTCATGAGAAATGCTGGACTGGATATAGCACAAGCTGGAATCAAGACTGCTGGGAGAAATATCTATAACCTTATATATGCAGATGACATCAAAATTATGGCAGAAAGTGAAGAAAAACTAAAGAGCTTCTTGATGAAAGTGAAAGAGGAGAGTGAAAAAGTTGTCTTCAGACTCAATATTCAGAAAGCTAAGATCATGGCATCTGGTCCCATCACTTCATGGGAAATAGATGGGGAAACAATGGAAACAGTGACAGACTTAATTTTGGGGGGCTCCAAAATCACTGCAGATGGTAACTGCAGGCATGAAATTAAAAGACACTTTCCCCTTGGAAGAAAAGTTATGATCAACCTAGACAGCATATTAAAAAGCAGAGACATTACTTTGCCAACAAAGGTCTGTATAGTCAAAGCTATGTTTTTCCAGTAGTCATGTATGGATATGAGAATTGGAGCATAAAAAAAGTTGAGAGCCAAAGAATTGATTCTTTTGAACTGTGGTGTTGGAGAATACTCTGAGAGTCCCTTGGACTGCAACGAGATCCAACCAGTCAGTCCATCCTAAAGGAAATTGGTCCTGAATATTCATTGGAAGGACTGATGCTGAAGCTGAAACTCCAATACTTTGGCCACCTGATGCAAAGAACTGACTAATTTGAAAAAACCCTGATGCTTGGAAAGATTGAAGGTGGGAGAAGGGGATGACAGGGGATGAGATGGTTGCATGGCATCACCTACTAGATGGAGATGAATTTCAGTACTCTCTGGGAGTTGATGATGGACAGGGAGGCCTGGTGTACTACAGTCAGACAGGTTGCAAAGAGTCAGACATGACTGAGTGACTGAACAGAACTGAACTGAGGCCTCTTGATTAAGTGTATGTGTGGTACCCAGAGTCACTGAAGTATACAAACACCTGTTTCAAATGCTTGTCACATAGATGCATCCTTCCAAAGAGCAAGCACCTTGTCTTGTGAAGATGTGGATGGCAAGTCCACTCATTCCTTTGTCAGTAGGATAAGAATTTTATACTTATTTATATAAAAATAATTAATTAGTACTACAACAGAGGAGAATGCAGCACTGGGGAGAAACTATTGTTATTTTCTTAACAATAGACATCCTTGCCCCTGGCTAGGAATAGACCTGCTTTTGTTTGGCAGAGTCCTGAGAATGAGATTGGATGCTGTAGATAGTAAAACCAGCTAGAAAATGTATTACTCTTTTTTTGAACTCTCCTGTCTACGTTTTGCTTCAGTCAGTTCAGTTCAGTCGCTCAGTCGTATCCGACTCTTTGCGACCTCATGAATCGCAGCACGCCAGGCCTCCCTGTCCATCACCAACTCCCGGAGTTCACTCAGACTTGCGTCCATCAAGTCAGTGATGCCATCCAGCCATCTCATCCTCTGTCATCCCCTTCTCCTCCTGCCCCCAATCCCTCCTAGCATCAGAGTCTTTTCCAATGAGTCAACTCTTCACATGAGGTGACCAAAGTACTGGGGTTTCAGCTTGAGCATCATTCCTTCCAAAGAAATCCCAGGGCCGATCTTCAGAATGGACTGGTTGGATCCCCTTGCAGTCCAAGGGACTCTCAAGAGTCTTCTCCAACACCACAGTTTAAATCAATTCTTTGGCGCTCAGCTTTCTTCACAGTCCAACTCTCACATCCATACATGACCACTGGAAAAACCATAGCCTTGACTAGACGGACCTTAGTCGACAAAGTAATGTCTCTGCTTTTGAATATGTTATCTAGGTTGGTCATAACTTTCCTTCCAAGGAGTAAATGTATTTTAATTTTATTGCTGCAGTCACCATCTGCAGTGATTTTGGAGCCCAGAAAAATAAAGTCTGACACTGTTTCCACTGTTTCCCCATCTATTTGCCATGAAGTGGTGGGACTGGATTGCCATGATCTTCGTTTTCTGAATGTTGAGCTTTAAGCCAACTTTTTCACTCTCCTTTCATTTTCATCAAGAGGCTTTTGAGTTCCTCTTCACTTTCTGCCATAAGGGTGGTGTCATCTGCATATCTTAGGTTACTGATATTTCTCATGGCAATCTTAGGTTATTTAAATTTTGAGTTCATGCTGGCAACAATAGAGCAGTTGGATACTATGAAGAAGAATGGAGGACAGAAGGAAAAGGAAAGGAAAGCGACATTGGGAAGAAAGCATTTGAGAAAGAGACACATGAAGAATCCTCATATCTAGTGGGGATTTTGCTTAAGTTTCTGCCATGTGGTGTATGATGTAACATATTCTCCCCCTGTTTGCCCCATCTCTATAAACCATCCATTTTGTTATTACTGCTTGGCTGAGTTTTGAGCTCTCTATGAGAGAAAAGTGCTGGAAACAGCTTCCAGGTGATTTAGGAGCCAAGGCTGAGGCTGCCCCAAGGTCTTTATGAGTGAATTTCATAAATGTGAAAGATTTACAATTTATCCTTAAATCCGTCTGTTTCTTCCATGTTAACTTAGAAGGTACGTGTCACCTAAATTCACTGTTAAGATTGGAATGTGCGATTGTGATGTCAATTAGGGTTGTGCTGACATGTAATACCCAACTTTCCCTGCTATCATACTTGATCCCTAAGTCATAGCTGCTTCCATCCCTTCCTCTTGCTTATCTACCTGTGGTACTAAATTAATACCAAGTTTGGACCACTAGGGGTTATTCTGAACATCAGTCCTCTACTTCCTCTTCAGTTCACTTCAGTTCAGTTGCTCAGTCATGTCTGACTTTTTGTGACCTCATGCACTGCAGCACGCTAGGCCTCCCTGTCCATCACCAACTCCCAGTGTTTACTCACACTCATGTCCATAGAGTTGATGATGTCATCCAACCATCTCATCCTCTGTCGTCCCCTTCTACTCCTGCTCTCAATCTTTCCCAGCATCAGGGTCTTTTCAAATGAGTCAGTACTTTGCATCAGGTGGCCAAAGTATTGGAGTTTCAGCTTCACATCAGTCCTTCCAATGAATATTCAGGACTGATTTCCTTTAGGATGGACTGGTTGGATCTCGTTGCAGTCCAAGGGACTCTCAAGAGTCTTCTCCAACACCACAGTTCAAAAGTATCGATTCCTTGGCACTCAGCTTTCTTTACAGTCCAGTTCTCACATTCATACATGACCACTGGAAAAACCATAGCCTTGACTAGATGGACCTTTGTTGACAAAGTAATGTCTCTGCTTTTGAATATGCTGTCTAGGTTGTTCATAACTTTTCTTCCAAGGAGTAAGCATCTTTTAATTTCATTTCAGGAGCTATAAAATTCTCCTACATCAAGAAGTGATTAGAACAGCACTGTTAACGTAACTACTTTATACTTCGCCTGACCAGAAAAGTTAGCTTCTTAATTTCCTGTCTGAAATATACTGAGAGTATCAGATACCAGTTTCAAGACAAGTGATGACATAGTCATAGAAAGATGAGTGTTCAGGAAGGCTCAACACACTCCTGGGAACTCACCTTCAGAGAGTTCTGAGGTCCTCTTGCTATCATTCCTTTGGTAAAATATAAAGGAGCAAGATTTACAGGGGTTTTTTTTGCTGTTGTTTTTTATAAGCTTATAAAAAAAATAGTCAGCCCATATGTCTAAAGAAGAAAAGGAAAGTGTATTACTGATATGTGTGCCACTTGGGAAGCCTGATAGTTAAGAACCCAGATTCAAAAGCAATGTTGAAAGAAAACACACATCACTCAGAAATCTTGTAGAAAGTCAAATTCTGTTTGAGCAGCTCTGGGAAGAGGGCAAAGGGTCTGTATTTTAAGTAATATCACCAGTGATATGATTCTGCTACTAATAGCTATGTATCCCACTTAGAGAGCTTCCCAGGTGGTGCTAGTGGCAAAGAACCCACCTGGCAATGCAGGAAATGACACAGATTTGATCCCTGGGTCAGGAAGACCTGCCAGGGGAGGGTATGGCAACCCACTCTAGTATTCTTGCCTGGAGACTCTCATGGACAGAGACTATAGCTTGCCAGGGGTTGCAAAGAGTTGGGCATGACTGAAGGGACTTAGCCAGCATGCACACATCCCACTTTGAGTAGCAAAATTCTAGAGTCAAATTACATGAGTTCAAGTCCAGGTTCCTGACTACACCAAGCTGAATAACCTTGGATAATTTATCATCTATATGACTTAATTTCCTCCTTTGTAAAGTGGGAATAATAATGCTACTTACATATATGAGTTGTTGTGAAAGTTAAAAGACTTCATGTGTAGTAGCACTGAGAAGACTATCTGGCCTTTGGTAGTTGCTCAATAAATTAAATTCTTGGTGAATGAATTACTTAGCAGTAGGATAGAAGTAGGGGGAAAGCCTGTGCTTTTGAACCCAACTCTGTCTTCTTGTTAATTTGCCCAGGCTGTACCATTTGTGGAGGTTTTAGTTCCTCCACCAGGGATTGAACCCAGGCCCTTAGCAGTGAAAACACAGAGTCCTAACCACTAAACCAACAGGGAATTCCCCCAATTCCTTTTTTTCCCCCATAAAATAGTGATAGTAAAAACTCACACTAAAAAGTTTTTACTGAAGTATAACTGACTTACAAGATTATATTAGTATCAGGTATACAGTATACTGTATACTGTTTTTCCAGATTATACTCCATTGAAAGTTATTACAAGATAATGGCTATAATTCCCTGTGCTACATACATATACTTGTTATTTATTTTATACATAGTGACTTGTACTGCTTAATGTCATATTGTTAATTTGCCCTTCTCTCCTTTGATAACCACTAGTTGTTTTCTCTATGTGTGAATTGGTTTATATGTGTCACAGTTGAGTCCAATATGTATATTACATTTCTTTTTGCATTTATCCATTGATAGGTATTTGGGTTGCTTGGCTATTATAAATAATGCTACTAAGAACATTAGATGCATGTATCTTTCATATTAGTATTTTCATTTTTACTGGATATATACCCAGGAGTGGAAAAACTGAAACATATGGCAGTTTTAAAGAAACTTCCAATTTGCTTTTTATAGTGGCTGCATCAATTTATATTCCCTACAACAGGGTACAAAGGTTCTCCTTTCTCCACATTCTCTCCTACATTTGTTATTTGTGTTCTTTGTGATGATATTCATTCTGACATGTGTGAGGTGATACTTCATTGCTCTAATTTCTCTAATAATTAGTAATGTTGAACATCTTTTCACATGCCTCTGTATGTCTTCTTTGGAAAAATATCTAGTCAGGTCTTCAGCCATTTTTTAATTGGACTCTTTAAATTGTTTGATATTGAGTTGCATAAGCTGTTTATGTATTTTGGATATTAACCTTTTGTTGGTCATATTATTCACAAATATATTTTCTCATTCCAGTAGTTGTTTATTTTTTGTTTTGTTGAAGGTTCCCTTTTGTGTGCAAAAAGAGGGTTTAACTGGGTGCCATTTATCAACTTTTGTGTTTGTTTCTTTTGGCTTAGGAGACAGATCCAAAACTCTTTCATATTTCCTCAAAAGAGTCATTTGCCCTTCCAGCTTCTAACTTTCTACCATCGGTTGCCTTTGAGTCAACTCTGCAGAATCCTAATTAGGGCTCAAAGGAGGAAAATGGGGAGCCTCTGAAGAATGTAATGGATTCTTTTCTTTACCACCTAAGGGCAGGATGTGATCAGATTTATACTGAAGAAAATCACTCTGAGAGCACGTGGGAGACAGATAATAGAAGCTGGACAAAACTAGGGCTGGGGAAAGACAGTTACAGACTATTATGATTGGCCAGGTANTACCACCTAAGGGCAGGATGTGATCAGATTTATACTGAAGAAAATCACTCTGAGAGCACGTGGGAGACAGATAATAGAAGCTGGACAAAACTAGGGCTGGGGAAAGACAGTTACAGACTATTATGATTGGCCAGGTAAGAGAAAAAAATGAACCTGTGACTAGTGTAGTTGAGAGAGTTGCAAAGAAGTTACAAACACCATTAAGGAGGTTGACTTGACAAGACATGGCATTAAATAGTGGCTACAGCTGTTGCTGGAACAGCAACCCCACGTTCAAGGATGCTCGCGGGGCAACCCAAGATGGGCAGGTCATGGTGGAGAGGACTGACAGAATGTGGTCCACTGCAGAAGGGAATGGCAAACCACTTCAATATTCTTGCCTTGANGATGAGATGGCTGGATGGCATCATGGACTCGATGGATGTGAGTCTGAGTGAACTCCAGGTGTTGGTGATGGACAGGGAGGCCTGGCATTCTGCGATTCATGGGGTCACAAAGAGTTGGACATGACTGAGTGACTGAACTGAACTGAACTGATATTCTTAGTCAGGCTTCCCAAGTGACTCAGTGGTAAAGAATCTGCCTGCAGTGTAGGAGACCTGAGTTCCCTCCCTGAATTGGTAAGATCCCCTGGAGGAGGGCATGGTGACCCAAGCCACTATTCTTGCCTGGAGAATCCCAGGGATGGAGGAGCCTGGTGGGATTCCGTTTACAGGTTCGCAAAGAGTTGGACATGACTGAAGCATACAGAATCTTAGTTGAAGCAACCTGAAACCCTGAAATTCTATGGGACAATGAAGAAGGTAAAATTTGAAGTCTAGTACTTCTGGATGCAGCTCATGAAGAATGGAAACTAGTTGGGATTTCTCACTTTTTCAGTGGAGTAAAATTTTCAAAAAAAAAAAAAGAGCCCCAATTTTTTTTTTAAATCAATCTGAATTCCCTGTATAGGTATCTGACTTGTCTAGGAAGAGAGTTTGTGAAATTTCTCCAAGTCAGTTCAATCTCCTACTCTCACGTAACTATTTCAAACACATTCTCCTTTCTACCAAATCTCCCAACAACTCCCCTCTTCTTCTCATTTTTAACTGATGAAGTTATTACTTATTTCATGGAAAAAAATACCAATCTGCCAACCTTCATCTGTAATCATATATCCTGTGTTCCCTCCTGTAGTTAAACATGATGTCTCTTATCACCTCTCACCTGTTCAAAGCCTTCACTCCTGCAATTTTCCCCTCTCTTCCATTAAAAAAGAAGAAGGGGTGAAAAAGGACAACAAGCTCACCTTGATTTCACATCTCCTTCAGCGACATTTTCCATTTCTCTGCTCCCTCTTAAAGCCAAATCTTTTAAAAACAATTGTCTGTACCCGTTGTCTATAATTCCTGGTTTGCCTCACTCCTTTGAACCTACTCCATTCTCCTTCTTATCTCTTTATCTCCACAACAACTGTTTGTTCAAGGTCACCAGTTACCTCTATGTAGCCAAATTCAACAGGCCATTCTCTGTGCTGATACAGCCTTACCTATAAGCAGCTTTTGCCCCACAAACACCTTTTGTTACAAATGATCATCCCTTCCTTCCTGAAAGACTTTTCTTCGCTCCATGTGAAGACCTTCCTTCCCAGTCTCCTTCTAGGAACTCATTTCTGCTTTACTTTTATATTCTCTAAGTCACTCTACCCCAGAGAACTTTTTTTTTCTATGTATATTCACTTTTCTGATAATGACATTTAGTCCCGTAACTTTTGTGCTATCTCTGTAAAAATTATAAACTTAATATCTGCCTACTCAACAAACAGTTCCACATGGATATTCACAAGTTCCTCACACAGAGACTCTCCAAAACTGAGCTCTTAATTAAATCTTTTCCTCCTTAAGTCTCTTTATTGTACACACTAGTGTGTTTTTTTTTTTTTTTTTTTTTTTTTGCNACTCAACAAACAGTTCCACATGGATATTCACAAGTTCCTCACACAGAGACTCTCCAAAATTTAGCTCTTAATTAAATCTTTTCCTCCTTAAGTCTCTTTATTGTACACACTAGTGTGTGTTTTTGTTTTTTTTTTTTTTTGCCAGGTGCTAAATGCCAAAAACAAAGGTGGTTTAAAAATAATTTTTAGAGTTAAAATTTGTTTTTTAAAACCTAGTGTGATTTTAGCTTACTTTAAGGTAATGAGAACTAACTAGTATAGGACGAGAACTCAGACTATAGAACTAACTAATTGGTATGTTTTCTTCCTTTTCTTTTTAAATCAAGAAACACTGATTCTATTTACTCATTTAAAATTAATGATCATGAGTGACAGTAGATCTGAGAGAAGGAAAGCTTTCTAGAGAGAAAAAAAAAAAAAGTGCCCTGTGACACAGGGAGGTGGGGGAGGGGGCATAAGTTTGTCCCTGGGGATATGATCAGAGCTGTGGGCTCCACGCTCTGTTAGGGCTTGGCTTTCAGAATACAGCGTAGTTCAGCCCAGTAGAGCCTTTGGAATTTGCTGCATCTTTGTAGTAAAAGATGCATTTTGGGTAGTGGCAGAAAAATTAATTTGGGCAGACAAAACCTTTAACAATGATACTATCCACAAAGAATATAATCATAATAAGAAAAGGTTCAAGATGGTAACAGCCACAAAACCTGAAGCAGTAAAACATCCGCCGCAGCGACAGGCAGGCCAGCGATCAAAGCAAGCCACCGCTGCTACCGGTCCATCCACAGCAGCAACTGTGGCTCAAGTGCCAGCTTCTGCCCTGCTTTGGCTTCCACTTCCGAACCGGTACCCGTTGCTCCAGCATTGAGCCCGGCCTCTTCTGAACTCGCACTTATGACTGCAATTAAGCAGGAGAAACCTGCACAGCTACAAGAGGAACACTCATGCCCACCAGCCCAGTACCAACTGACAGCACGTGAGAAGAGTCTGAGTAAAAACGTATTCATTCATACAGTATTCGTATTTAAGGGAAAGAAAACACGCTCTCTACATGAAAATAACTACCAGTTTAAAAAGTTTCTTGACCATTGAATGTTAAGACCATGCTTAGACTGAGAAGCAGTGCGATGAGAGGGTATAGTTGCCACACACAAACACGGTTTCTGGTTCACGTTTTTTGCTTGTTTTTGGTATTTGGGGTTTCAAAGTAATCACTATGGGTTTGATTTTGATGTGTCCTATGGGGTAATGTAACTTTTGAGATCAGTGAAGACATATGAAGGCCACTTTTCCTCTAAACTTTCCCTCAGCAGAAGTGTGTTTACCAGCAAGTTGTGGATTCAAACAGTTGTCTTTCTTTCTTAAGCCCACAGAATGCTGGTTGAATTAAAAACAATCAATGGAAATGTTTCAAAACCAGGTTTCTGACATTCATAAGCTTTTTTCCTTTATTAGGTAAATATGTGTGGCAAATAAAGTCATTGATAATATAGTAAGTTTGAAAAAGAGACAGAGAACTGTATCCAGCATCTTTTTAAAAAATTATTAAAAAAAATTATTAGCATTCTGGTAATTTATTTCCAAATATTTATATATATACAACTTTTTAAATTTAGTTGTGATCATACCATATATAAAATATATCTTGCTTTTCACATGTATTTCCTGTGTCATTATTAATTACTTAGGTAATTTAAGTAACTGCACAGAAATCTGTTATGTATCCAGCATCTTTTATTGCCTCAAAAAGATAGGAGAACTCTTCGGGGACCTGGATGATGCACCTGGGAACATATTTTGAAAAATAAAAAAAAATAAAAAAAGATTTTCATGACATATTAAAAGTAAAATCTTACTAAGCAAAAAATTTCCCCTTTGAATGCCCTTTCAGGTATATAAATATGATACATAATTATCTACATATTACCTCTTGTATGTTGTACAAGCAGCTCAAATCTAGCACTCTCTGAATAAAATTCTTAGTTTTCTTCCTAAACCAAATTATGTCCAGTGTTTTTTCACATCAGTAAATGGTAGTACTAGTAATACTTACTCTAACTGATTTATGAAAGCACTTTATTAACCCTTTGTCACATATATGTTATAAATGATTTCTCAGAACTAAGTCCTCCCCTAAAATTTGATTCCACAATAAATCATGGAGAAAAGACTTTGAGCCAGACATAAACAGAAATTCATACAAAATAAGTTAGGATGTAATTATTCAATTTCAAGAGTGTCAATGTTTTTGGAACATATTGAATTTATCTTGAACATTTTAAAAAATGATGACTTTTTACAAAATAGTTGTAAAGTACCAACACATTTTGGGGAATACTTTGATTAGGCAAAATACCATTTATCTTTAATGCGATTGCTGCACTTCTGTCAAATTTAAGTCAAATTATAAACACTGATATACCATTTGACTATTGTGTCTCCATCAACAAGGACATGTCTATACAAGCAAGTTTCTATAGCTTATGTGGAATAACTCTCTAACCATCAGAGTATTGCTGCTCCAAGCCCAGGGTCTCCATTTATTCCCACTCCATTCCTTATGCATGACACTCTGCAGTTCTAATAGCTCTGACTATTTAATTTTTTCAGCCTATAGAGACTTTGCTTTGTCCAGCTCTGTATAAACACTTATTTTTCTTAAGAAAATAAACTAATTTCAAAACCACTGTTTGTGTGAGTAGAGGGCTGTGGTAGAGCCTTGTAAGTAGTAAAATGTTTCTCAATATCAGAAAAATATGCTTGACTTTTTTAAAGAATGTTTCAATTAAGAACAATTAGCTTCAGTCATTGAAGAGGAAATGTTGTTGGCAGTTTATTTGATGTTGATAATTTAATTTTTCCTTCTGTAAAATTTCTCCAATTCTTATAAAGCATGAAATTCTTAACCACAATTATTTTCTATCCTCTTCTCTCCACTGCACTGTCCTACATTATTGCACAGAATTTTTCAAGTCAAGTTGGCATATTTGCTTTCCTACAACAGCAGTAACAGAAATGTCTGGGAGAAAATGTGTCTGGGGACAAGCACAACCCATCATATTTCCCACACTCTATTCCTTATAACAAAGCTATTTGTAATCTTCGTAGACTTATTTTTCTGATTACAATGTCAGCTTTCTGAAGCAATACTTGAATACTGAAGCAAACTTTTAGAGTTGAATCCTATTGAAGTGAATTCTAAGACATACTTATGTATTTTTTCAACAAGGAATCTATTTCATTGAATAAACTTTTAAAATACATACATAAATGTATATTAGAGGACCTATTATTAGCAGAGAAGTGAAAGAAAAGGAAGCTAAAAGGAGATGGAGGTTTGACCAGAGAAGCAGGGAATCAGAATCTTGTTATGCCTGAAGAGAAGGAAAGAGAGGCTTTCTAGAAAGAAGTTTGTCACAGTATCAAATGTGTCAGAATTCAGAAAATTAGTGACCAAAAGGATGATTTGATTAAAAAAACTTTTTCCATACTTGCCATGAAATCAGTTTTAGGCAGGTTTGCAGGGAACATTTGGAACTCAGATAGCTAAGAGTTGGAGGTAAACAGGATGTTAGAAAGTAACATGTTAGAAAATCTAGTGTAGAGAGCCCTTTCACAAAATTTGACAAGGAAGGAAAGAGAAACTAAGAAGTAGCAGAAAGGAGATATGGGTTGGGACAGAGATTTACAAAATTACTAAACCTGGGAAACACTAGAGAACTTGTTTAAGAACATAAAGGAAAGAGCCAGAGAAAGAATGAAAATTCAAGTGAGAAAAAGGATAACCCACAGACCCTTAGATGGCAGGAGTGGATAGGACGAGATGGGCTTCATTTCTATAAGGAGAGCAATTCTATACCATTTCGACAGAAGTGAGGAAGAATTATTGGGTGACAAAGATAAAATTGGAGTCTTGTATCTATATTAGGAGGGCACATTTGTACACATGCCTATTTGCTGTTTCTGAAAGGCCCAACTTCCTCCCTGCATGTACACATGTTTCCTAGCCATATTAGCTACACACAGCTCAGACATCATTTCTGGAAAGCCTTCCCTGGCAAGTGCAATCTGCTTTGGAAGCTTCTCCTCATACTCCCAGATGCTCCCTGTGCACTGCTCTAGGCTTACTCTGCCTTCTAACAGGCATTTATTTGTCAGTCTTCACCACTAGACTGCATACACACTTTGAAGGTAGAGGCATATTTTATTTGCCTTTGTGTCTCAGAACCTAATGCATTTGAGGAACTTTGTGTTTGTGCAACAATGACCACTTACATTCAAATGGAATTTATTGGCATGAATGTACTTCCTTTGAACACTGTGAGAGGCAGGGCGTGAGAAAAGAGGTGAGTTCCCTGTACTCTCTTGCTGTGAATTTGTGCTCCTGGCTTGACTCACTATTCTTTCTTATCATCTCCTCCCTGTAGTTATCGTTCTGAGCTTGGCTTTACTCCAGGCCCCATGACCATGGCCTCCCCTCTCTCTTTCTCCATTCTAAATAGTCACCCTAAGCAATACATTTTTCATTCCATGTAGGGTTTAATGGAAAAATGCAAAAATATGCTGGAAAGGAATCCATGCCATGTGAGGTATTGAAAACAATCATGAAAAGCAGTTGAAAGTCTCATTTACAATTAATTCTGACTATAGGGGAACTCTGACTGGATATCTTTCTCATGAGAACATAGCCTGCCACCCTTCCCAGGAACTGCCCAGTCCTTATCTCTCTCTGGAATTCCTTCTCAACTTTTCTCCCCAGGCTGTGCACTCACTCCCCCCTATAAGGATTAAGGGAGGCAGAAGGATGTTCCTTCCAAGGTGTCCATGTCTTAATCTTTAAGATCTGTGAATATGTAATGTGGTAAAGGGGAATTAAAGTTTCAAATCAGCTGACCTTCAAACAGAGAGTAGCCTGGATTATTCAGGTGAATCCAGCATAAACACAAGTCTCTTTATTTTATTTTTAAAAATTATTTTATTTACTATTTATTTTTTTATAGTTTGAGGGTACTGTGCTGGGTCTTTGTTGCTATGAGGGCTTTTCTCAAGTTGTGCCAAGCAGAGAGGCTACTTTCTAGTTGTGGTGAGCGGTCTTATATTGCAGTGGTTTCCCTTGTTGCAGAGCATAGACTGTAGGATGCAAGGGCTTCATTAGTTGAGGCACATGGGCTCAGGTGTTTCGGCTCCCAGGCCCTAGAAGCACAGGCTTAATAGTTGTGGTGCATGGGCTTAGTTCCCCTGTGGCATGTGGGATCTTCCTGGACCAAGGACTGAACCCGTGTCTCCTGCATTGGCAGGCAATTCTTTACCACCAAACCTCTAGGGAACCCTCCCTGCCCCTCCAAGTCTCATTAAAAGGGAAGAGAAGACAGCAATGTCAGTAAGACTTCACTGATCATTAGTGTCTTTGAAAATGAAAGAGGCCTCAACCAAAGAATTCTGGAGGCCCCTAGATGCTGGAAAGGGCAAGAAGATACCTTCTTCCCTGGAACCTCCAGAAAGGGACTCAGCCCTCCTGACATCCTGACCTGTGCTGGTTTTTCCAAGTTACAGAACTTTAAGATAATAAAATTGTGTTGTTGTCAACCATTATTTATAATAATTTTTGCAGCAACAAACAGAGCACAGATACAAGGACCAAGACAGCAAAATTTAAATTCATTTCGATGTGAAACATCTTAATTCTTTTGACTCAAAATCTGCTCCAGCCCAAGCTCTGGAATTTTACTTTGCCAAATCAAAGAGAACACTAACAAACTTTGCTTCACAAAATAGCTGTCTATCCCTAAGATGTATGAAAAAGAGCCCTCTCATGCTCAAGGCCTCTTATCATATTTAAGACATTTTTATTTCTACCACAAATACACTGTTTAATGTATGACTCCAGAAATAATATTATTCCTCTACCAGGAAGGCATTAAAATATGTTTGTGTATATTTCACTGTTCATTTTAAATAGGGATGTAAAAGTGAGGTGTTTTTTGAAGGGAAGGGAGAAAAAAACTTGAAAAATAGGACTTTAAAATTTTTGATTTGCCAAACTCTTCTAAGTTGACTCTTAAATTCATTGTTAAATAGCCACTTATTGAAAGAGCAGAATATTAATATTTAATGAACTTGAACAAAAAAATCATACAATTTAACCCTTTCAATTATTCAAATAGAGCTTCCTACACTGGACATGACTGGTATTCTAAAGCAATCCTTCTCAAACTTTATTGAGTAAACAAATCACATGGAGATCTAGTTAAAAGGCAGACTCTAACTCAGTAGATTTGGGAGGGGGCTAAGATTCTTGTTTTCTTTTTTTTAGGTTTATTTTATTTTTAACTTAGAAAAACTCATTGCAGCACTGTTTACAATAGCCAGGACATGGAAGCAACCTAGATGTCTGTTGATAGATGAATGGATAAAGAAGCTGATGCACATATATACAATGGAATATTACTTAGCACTAAAAGGAACAAATCAGAGTCAGTTGAGCTGAGGTAGATGAAACCAGAGCCTGTTATACAGAATGAAGCAAGTCAAAAGAGAAAAATGAATATTTTAAATTAATGCACATATCTAAAATCTAGAAAAATAGTACTGATGAACCTATTTGCAAGGCAGGCATAGAGATGTAGATATAAGGAACAGCCTTGAGATTCTGACTTACCAATATGATCCTAGAGGATGACAATTTTGTTGTTCCCTGGACCACATTTCAAGTAGCAAAGTCATAGGGGACCTTGAGAGGCACAATAAAATCAAATGCTTGAATTCTATGTTTCTATACGCTAATTCAAAAGCACATACTCACTAAATCTCAGCTTACATATTATAGCAAGGAAAAATTCTATAAAATTATTATTTGAATTGAAAATCATTTTATGACAAGACCTTAAGATTATTAATTTCATTTGCAACTGTTTATAGCATCATTAAATGATTCTTTTTCAACAATGGCATAATCATGGCAAAATCTCTGTTCCACCTCTGCCTACTAACCCCAGTCCCAGTGGAGTATATTAAGCATAGATTTCAAAATAGGTTTCTGCTGGCTTACTGTAAGAGCTTGTTCCTCTGTGTACCATGAAATGGTAGAGTTAAGAGGTCAGATGCCACTAGCTAGTTCCCTTTGCCACCACTGTCATTGCTTGAGAGATGTTCCAAGTCTCCAGCAGTAACCTTGTGTTTGGCTCCACTTTCAACATGTTGCAAGAAAAACAGTACCACAAATCTGATCCTGTTATCTAAATGTAAAACTTATCAACTTTCATTAACAGTGCCTGTTAATCCCAACTCCCCCATGCTCTATCTCCTGCCCTGCTCTTCAGTTCAGTTCAGTCGCTCAGTCGTGTCTGACTCTGCGACCCCATGAATCGCAGCACGCCAGGCCTCCCTGTTCATCACCATCTCCCGGAGTTCACTCAGACTCACGTCCATCGAGTCCATGATGCCATCCAGCCATCTCATCCTCTGTCTTCCCCTTCTCCTCCTGCCCCCAATCCCTCCCAGCATCAGAGTCTTTTCCAGTGAGTCAACTCTTCTCATGAAGTGGCCAAAGTACTGGAGTTTCAGCTTCAGCATCATTCTCTCCAAAGAAATCCCAGGGCTGATCTCCTTCAGAATGGACTGGTTGGATCTCCTTGCAGTCCAAGGGACTCGCAAGAGTCTTTTCCAACACCACAGTTCAAAAGCATCAATTCTTTAGCGCTCAGCCTTCTCCACAGTCCAACTCTCACATCCATACATGGCCACAGGAAAAACCATAGCCTTGACCAGACGGACCTTAGTTGGCAAAGTAATATCTCTGCTTTTGAATATACTATCTAGGTTGATCATAACTTTTCTTCCAAGGAGTAAGCGTCTTTTAATTTCATGGCTGCAGTCACCATCTGCAGTGATTTTGGAGCCCCCCAAAATAAAGTCTGACACTGTTTCCACTGTTTCTCCATCTATTTCTCATGAAGTGATGGGACCGGATGCCATGATCTTCGTTTTGTGAATGCTGAGCTTTAAGCCAACTTTTTCACTCTCCTCTTTCATTTTCATCAAGAGGCTTTTTAG
>SJYW01034923.1:350883-367118 GCA_006410735.1 Raphicerus campestris
GTGATGCTTTCTAAGGCCCACTTGACTTCAAATTCCAAGATGTCTGGCTCTAGATGAGTGATCACATCATCATGATTATCTGGGTGGTGAAGATCTTTTTTTATAGCTCTTCTGTGTATTCTTGCAACCTCTTCTTAATATCTTCTGCTTCTATTAGGTCCAGACCATTTCTGTCCTTATTGAGCTCATCTTTGCATGAAATGTTCCCTTGGTATCTCTGATTTTCTTGAAGAGATCTCTAGTCTTTCCCATTCTGTTCTTTTCCTCTGTTTCTTTGCATTGATCACTGAAGAAGGCTTTCTTATCTCTCCTTGCTATTCTTTGGAACTCTGCATTCAGATGCTTATATCTTTCCTTTTCTCCTTTGCTTTTCACCTCTCTTCTTTTCACAGCTATTTGTAAGGCCTCCCCAGACAGCCATTTTGCTTTTTTGCATTTCTTTTCCATGGGGATGGTCTTGATCCCTGTCTTCTGTACAATGTTACGCTGCCCTTCAGTCCTATCTTATTCCAGGCTCTCTCCTCATTGTGTCATCTCCAGCCACACAGTTATTGTGTCATTCCTTTCAGTGTTCCATTTTCCCTTCCACCTCAGGCCTGATCATGACCTTCTCTCCCATAAATACACCTCTCCCCAAACTCCTCACTTAGATTCTTAACTGTTTTTCCAATGTCAGCTCAAAAGTCGCCTTATTGTCAAAGCCTTCTTTGACCTTTTAGACTAAGTCACATGTCCTTGCCACACATTGCCATAAGCTTCTTTAAATGCACTTATCACAGTTTATAATTATATATGTGGGTGATTGTTGATCACATTTTTTCTCCCTACATGACTATATGTTCCATGAGGGCAGGTCTATCTGTTCTCTACCCTCCTCCATTGAACCCACACTGCCTAACACAATAGAAAAAAATATTAATGAAAGAATAAGTACAAAATCTCCTTTTTTTAAGTGGAATAACTTAGCTAACATTAGAATCAGGGATGTATTTTCTAACAGAAAAATGGTTGATTTAAAAATAAAATTTTGGAACAACATCTTTTGATTCACTGATGAGAGATAATAATGTTAAGCTGATCAGTTCTTACCTATGTGTTACTTATTCAGTCAGGTCTGACTCTTGTGACCTCATGGACTATAGCCTGCCAAGCTCCTCTGTCCATGGCATCCTCCAGGCAAGAATACTGGAGTGGGGTGCCATTTCCTTCTCTAAGGATTCTTCCTGACCTTAGGTTGGAATCTGGGTCTCCTGCATTGCAGGAGGATTCTTTACTGTCTGAGCCACTCAGGGAAGCCTGTGTTTATCTATCTGATCTATTTATTTATCTATCACCAGGGACTATGCATGATTTGGGAACATGTATCCAGCTGGCCCTTCTCCTTAGGCAGCTGAACTTAGCACATATTTCTTGTTGACTGTGCAATGCTTCAGTGACCTGAGAGAGGCTTGTGCACAGTTTTCAGTTCTGCTGAACCTATGATTACAACGGAGACTATGCAGTCAGGGAGTGATTAAAATGTGACTTGTCATTTCCCAGATGGAGACCTGTATGGACTGCCTGCTCTGTGTTGTAAACAATACCCTGATTAAATATTATTCTACTGCAGTGAAGCAAGACATAGCCTTTTGCCATCTCCTCTTCTCCACGAAATGTTGTTTGCAAATTCAACAATGATCAGAATCTGTGTTACATAAATACTCAAAGAAAAATAACACTACACACTTCGTAACACTAGAGCGATAGCATTTCCATTACAGCTGGACTTGAACACAAGGCAGACATTTTATGTTTTCTCTAAACTCCCAAATAGAATTTTACCTCTATATTTGTTTAATTTTAAAAGAAATAAAAATAGTGACATAAAAACTGATGATTCTCATCTTAGTTTTAAAGAAATTTTTTGTTTATGTAGAGCTAAGAGGCAGTCTATAAGACTTCACACAAAGGGCTTCACACAAAGCAATAGTTTCTAGCCAGAAGGAAAAAAAAAAAAAGGATACTAATTTTGAAGACTCATTCAGAAAACCAATGTTTATTGAGTTCTGATTTTACTCCAAGCATCTTCTTATGACAAATGTCCTTATACTCATGAAACTAATGTTTTCATAAGCAGAAACTAAAATACTGGACTGGGTTGCCATTTCCTTCTCCAAAGGATCTTCCCCACCCAGTGATCAAACCCAGGTCTCCTGCATTGCAGGTGGATTCTTTACTGACTGAACCATGAGGGAAGCCTGAGATAATGCTAGATAGTAATAAATATTATGAAGAAATGCAGAAAGTATCAGGATAGAGTTAAGGAGAAGATTGATCCCAAAAGGGAATATCTGAGCTGAGACTTGAATCCTGAGAATACTTTACAAAGTGCTGAAGGAAGGACAGAGAGACAAGGGTGCAGATGACTTAAAATAGAAAACATAATGGCATCTCGGAGGATGCCATCCTCTGAGAGAGTCAGATGGCCCAAAGTCGAAGAGGAAGATTGTTCCCAGATTATGCAAGTTCAATTTCTAATTGCAACTGGAAATCATAGGAGAATATTAAGTAGGAATGATGTAAAGTTTAAAAAATTACATAATATTCCATTGTATATATGTACCATGTCTTCTTTGTCCATTCCTCTGTTAATGGATGCTTCCCTTGGTGGCTCAGATGGTAAAGAATCTGCTTGCAATTAGGGAGACCTGGGTTCAATCCCTAGGTTGGGAAGATCCCCTGGAGGAGGAGTGGCCTTTTGCCATCTCCTCTTCTCCAGTAAATGTTGTTTGCAAATTCAACAATGATCAGAATCTGTGTTATGTAAATACTCAAAGAAAAATAACACTACACACTTCAAAGCACTAGAGCGATAGCATTGAGACTCAGGGAACTCACTACCCACTTCAGTGGGCAGGGTGGCAACCCACTTCAGTATTCTTGCCTGGAGAATCCCCAAGGACAGAGGAGTCTGGTGGGGGCCAGTCTATGGGGTCACAAAGAGTCGGACACAGCTGAGTGACAAATGTCTGTTGATGGACATTTAGGTTGCTTCCATGTTCTGGTTATTGTAAATAGTGCTTCAGTGAACGTTGGGNGCATCTTCTTATGACAAATGTCCTTATACTCATGAAACTAATGTTTTCATAAGCAGAAACTAAAATACTGGACTGGGTTGCCATTTCCTTCTCCAAAGGATCTTCCCCACCCAGTGATCAAACCCAGGTCTCCTGCATTGCAGGTGGATTCTTTACTGACTGAACCATGAGGGAAGCCTGAGATAATGCTAGATAGTAATAAATATTATGAAGAAATGCAGAAAGTATCAGGATAGAGTTAAGGAGAAGATTGATCCCAAAAGGGAATATCTGAGCTGAGACTTGAATCCTGAGAATACTTTACAAAGTGCTGAAGGAAGGACAGAGAGACAAGGGTGCAGATGACTTAAAATAGAAAACATAATGGCATCTCGGAGGATGCCATCCTCTGAGAAAGAGTCAGATGGCCCAAAGTCGAAGAGGAAGATTGTTCCCAGATTATGCAAGTTCAATTTCTAATTGCAACTGGAAATCATAGGAGAATATTAAGTAGGAATGATGTAAAGTTTAAAAAATTACATAATATTCCATTGTATATATGTACCATGTCTTCTTTGTCCATTCCTCTGTTAATGGATGCTTCCCTTGGTGGCTCAGATGGTAAAGAATCTGCTTGCAATTAGGGAGACCTGGGTTCAATCCCTAGGTTGGGAAGATCCCCTGGAGGAGGAGTGGCCTTTTGCCATCTCCTCTTCTCCAGTAAATGTTGTTTGCAAATTCAACAATGATCAGAATCTGTGTTATGTAAATACTCAAAGAAAAATAACACTACACACTTCAAAGCACTAGAGCGATAGCATTGAGACTCAGGGAACTCACTACCCACTTCAGTGGGCAGGGTGGCAACCCACTTCAGTATTCTTGCCTGGAGAATCCCCAAGGACAGAGGAGTCTGGTGGGGGCCAGTCTATGGGGTCACAAAGAGTCGGACACAGCTGAGTGACAAATGTCTGTTGATGGACATTTAGGTTGCTTCCATGTTCTGGTTATTGTAAATAGTGCTTCAGTGAACGTTGGGATACATGTGTCTTTCTGAATTATGGTCTATGTATGGTATGTGGTATATTTCTCTGGATATATGTCTAGGAGTGGAGTTGCTGTGTCATATCTAGTTCTACGCTTAGTTTTTAAGGACCCTCTATACTGTTCTCTGTAGTGACTCTTCCAATTTACATTCTCACCAATAGTGTAGGAGGGTTCCTTTTTCTCTGCACCCTCTTCAACATTTATTGTTTATAGACTTTTTGATGAAGGCCATTCTGACAAGTGAGGTGATACCTCATTGTAGTTGTTATTCGCAGTTCTCTAATAATTAGTGATGTTTCAATCTTTTCCCATGCCTTTTTACTATCCATATGTCTTTTTTGCAGAAATGTCTATTTAGATCTTCTGCTCATTTTTTTGAGTGTTTTTTTTTTTTTTGGTATTGAGCTGCATGAGCTGTTTGTATCTTTTGGAGATTAAGCTCTTGCCAGGGACTGGGAGGTGGGAGGTAGGGAGGAAAAATGGGAAGTTAGTGTTTAATGGGGACACAGTTTCAGTTTGGGAAGGTGAAAACTTTGGGAGATGGATGATGGAGAGTTACACAAAAACGTGAATGTACTTTGTGTTAACTGTACAGTTAAATATGGCTAAAATAGTATGTTTCATACTATGTGACTTTTAACACAATAAAAAAGTTTAAGAAGTTACTTTGGCGCTAAGAGAAAATAAAGTATAATTTTACCAGAGAGGAAGGAGAGAGATCAATTTGGTTTTGGCATTAGACCAAGGAAGAGCTGATACTAGCTTGATGGGGCTGAGTTTATAAGACTATTAAAGAAAATTGCAAGTAACTTTAGTAGAAGTAAATGATGTGTAAAGAGTAGCAATTACCAAATGATGTTTTCCAATAAGTGTAATTCCCATGAAATAACTATTTTCTATATGTAAGAAATTATATTCATATTCAGAGTCATAACCACACAGTATCAAATAGTATGATCTATCCATTTTCAAAAGTACGTCAAACTTTCTGTTCTTCATTTTTAAATAACAAACTCTGCATTCCTGAAAATAGATACTCTTTATCCATTGTTATTTTTGGTCTCTGAAACTGTAACACAGAGAAAGTAACTCACAGATACAGAATGTTTCTATTAACAGTATTGAATGAAAAATATTTCTGGTTTAATCTTTCCACATTTGAACCAGGAGTGAAAAGTGAAACTAATGTTTGCAAAAAAAAAAAAAAAAGAATTACTTCTCCCCAATTGTTTTCTGAGCTTTACTACCTATAAAAGCAAAGAGTTTTCAATGAAGGCTAGAAGGTGGGTGGAATAGTAAGGGCAGTTCTTTTCTGTTGTTCTAATTAAAAATATTCCTAAGCATATATATACTTCCCAGAGGAGTGTATAATTACCTTCTGGAGCTGTCTTGTTCTCTTTTCTCTATTAAAACTCAACATATGCAGTAATAATTTTAATTAAAAATAATAGTATATAAAATATTCCATGAACAGTAAGAATCACAATACTTATGAGTGAAACAGGGCTAATATACATCATTTAAAGTCTAAAGAGAACTCATGCCTCTAGACTATTAGCCTAGTCTGATTCTGAACACTTTTCAACTTTTTGTTGCTTTGTGTTTTCCAGCAATTTGAAACCAGAAGCGGTAGGTTTCATGGTAATCATAGTAGGAAATGCAAAGCTGCCAAGTTCCTTAGAGAGTTAAAGGTGGAGTTTGTGTTGAACTCAGTAACTAAGAGAGAGAGAGAGGACTATAGCGAAGTGCTTTGGGGAAAATGTTCACTTTGAAAGGACGTCATTTATTGATATTATGGGAACTGAATCCTAAACATTGCTTTTCTGGCAAATTATATTTTTATATAATTGCAAAAAGTCTAAAACTATAAGAGTCATATGAATAGCTCCTGTATGTTCTTGACCTCAATCGAACAACTGCTTACAATCAGCACCATTTACTTTATCATTCTGTATATCTACCTATCTCTCCATCTATCAGTCTTTTCTGAACTTTTTGAGGATACGTTGAAGATACCTTGCTGTTTGTCTGCTCATCTGGGTGCCTCTTTAGGTCAAGATTTCTCATGGGTGAGACTCTAGTTAAGCTGATGACTAGGATGCAGCCTCATGGGAAGCCGCAACCCCTGCTCCACGCATCACAGAGATGAGTAAGAGAAGAGGCACCGTGCTTTACTTTTTATTTTTTACCCTTCTTGCACATGAGGAATCTGGAGGAGGGCATGGCAGCCCACTCCAGTATTCTTGCCTGGAGAATCCTGTGAACAGAGGAGCCTGGTGGGCTATGGTCCAGTGGGTCACAGAGTCGGACACGACACGCACACACATCTGAGAAAAAAGCTCTCTAAAAACAGCTAATAAAATTATAGTTTTGCTTTCTCATTTATAGTAAACAAATTAGCCCTTTCAGAAAGAAAATGTAATTTTTCTATTTACAAGTTAAGTTCAGAATTTATTTTAAAAACCAGCTAATTGCCAACTATAGATGGTATGGTCTGGTAAGTACTAGGATACAAATTAAAGTCTGGAGACACAAGGTAAGGTAAGATAAGGTAAGATGAAGTCTCTCAGTTTTGTCCGACTCTTTGCGACCCCATAGACTGTAGCCTACCAGGCTCCTCCGTCCATGGGATTCTCTAGGCAAGAATACTGGAGTGGGTTGCCATTTCATTCTCCAGGGGATCTTCCCGACCCAGGGACCGAACCCAAGTCTCCTGCACTGGAAGCAGATGCTTTAACCTCTGAGCCACCAGGGAAGCAACTTTTAATCCTGGTGATTCTGTTACCCCCTTTTATCTCTTCTTAATAGAAGTGAAGAACAAATAAGTTTTGAAGGATTGCTTGGTTTCTGAAAGGATTTTATTCAGTGTGTTCAAGACAGCCTGATACCTGTGGTTAAATCTAACTACAGATGAATACAGAAGGAAAAATGCTTCCTACAGTTGAGAAAATGTATCTATGAGTGTTAGAACCTCTTTTAGTTGCCTGAGTTGTTGTCTTTGAACAGGAACAAAATGGATCATGACTCAGCTTAATTTACTAAAACTAGGAATGGACTCAAATTTGAATTCTTTAGCTGGTACCTCTAGGGGAAACTGTAACATGAATGATAGAGAATCACTCCTTTGTGAATGTTTCAATGTTTTTGAGATAAAAGAATCAGCTAGATGGCAGTGGGAGGCATCAATGGATACACTAAAGGGAAAAATATTTTTATGCAATATAAATAAAACATATTTTCCAAAATATATTGTTGTGCCTTTGATTTAACTTAATCTAGAAAAAACAAAGTAGCACTAGATCACCTAAAAATATCTACAACTAGTAAACAAAGTCTGAATTTAATTTAATTTTTCACAGAATGATCAATGTGACTAAGCACTATAAATGCAGTAATAAATGTATCCCTCTACTAATATATATTGACTTAAGCAGTTAGCATATTAATTAGCTGTGCTTCAAAAGCAGACTTTCAAATTGACAATTTGGAACAAAGAAATTATTGCTTTATCATAAACATTCTAGTTTCCAGACTGGCCTACAAAGCCTGTTTAATATAAAGTTATGTGAAGATATTATGTTTGTTAGTAACTATACTGATGAAAACACTTCTATAATTTCTGTGACTATTATAAAGCATGAATGGGAAAATATTTTTCTTTTCTTTTCTTTTTTGATATTATAGTATTTGAGGACTACATTCAAGTGAGCAAAAATGGATGAAGCCTTTTTATAAATTCTGAAGGAAACTTATTTTCAAGGATTTAGAATTTAAAGAAGCCAGCCTTTTTTCTCCTTCCTTCTCCCTCTCTCTTTTCCTCCCTTCCTTTCTTCTTGCCCTTTTTTTTTTTTTTTTTTTTTTTTTTTTTTTTCCTAATCTCACATTTTAATTTTTACAGTTTAATGGTTTATTACAGTGCAAACACCTAAGTATCCACCATTCCTTCAAAAAACAGATTGTGGCCAGCATTCCAGAAACTGCCATNTTTTTTTTTTTTTTTTCCCTTTTGGAGCCTAATCTCACTGAGAAAAACTATTGCTCAGTCATCGTGTCTGACTCTTTGTGACCCCGTGGACTGTAGCCCATCAAGCTACTCTGTTCATGGGATTTCCCAGGCAAGAATACTGGAGTAGGTTGCCATTTCATTCTCCAGGGGATATTCCTGACCCAGGGATCAAACCCATATCTCCTGTGGCTCCTGCATTAGCAGGCAGATTCTTTACTGCTGCACCACCTGGGAAGCTACTTGTGAGCCAGCTATGTTAACTGATATTAGTACTCTTGGTAGGAATGTGTTTTTTTATTATATTTGTTATATTTCTACTTCTGTGATAATTGAGTTGTGATGTTCAAATGCTCTCTGCTTCCTTCAGAGTTCTATTTCCATCTTAGATGGGAAAGAATTTTCTCCTGAGTTTTAGTCCATTTGATTCATCTTTGACTATGTTACTTAGATTTCATCTCAGTGTTCCCTCCAAACAGTTCATCACTATTTCTTTATTAAAAATTATTTCATTTTTAAAATTTAGATTATATAAAATGCTTATGAAGGGATTCAACTCTCATAAACTACTTTATGCACTTTCTTAAATTCAGAAGAATTGAAGAAGTTTAATACAGCAATGTGTGGAATTTCAGACTTAATGGCAAAAAGATTCAGTAAGCATTAGAAAGTAAACATATTCTTATAAATATTTACTCACTTGTTATACAGAGCTGCCTGTGACATTTTTCTGTCTGAAAGTACCTCCTGTTTGGTGGGCACTTCTTGTTCCCTCCATCTTCAACACTTTTCCTACTGCTGTGGGTTCAGCTGTGTACACCCAAATCCATATCTGATTGACTCCAGAATGAGGCCTTATTTTGGAAACAGAGTCTATGCACATGTACTTAAGATGAAGTCATACTGGATCAGGGAGAGCTCTAAATCCAACAGTGTCCTTAGAAAAAGAATGAAATCTGGACACAGACACAGAGGAAAAGTCATGTGCTGACTGAGGCAGAGATGGAGGTGGTCCAGCTCCAAGCCCAGGTGTGCCAAGGATTTCTGGAAACTCGAAAAAAAAAAACAGTTTGATAAACTAATAGGTATATTTTTAAATCATGATCATTATGTTTAACAGGAAGTTGACTGAAGTAACCACATAAAATCACACCTAACTGAACTTGAGAAAACATATCTAAACATTTTACATTTGTAGAATAAGACATACATCAAATAATCTAAGAAATGGATACCAGTAATTTGTAAAAGTTCAAGCATTATTTTGAACTTTTGTCCTTTACTGGTAAATTTTTCTGCCAACTACTGATGTGAAATTTTATAATATAGATTATATAAATTTATTTTATAATATAAACTTATATAATATTATTTATATTTATCCTATATTAGCTAAATACTGACTGAACAC
The DNA here is from genome assembly GCA_006410735.1 of Raphicerus campestris. Classification (NCBI taxonomy): domain Eukaryota; kingdom Metazoa; phylum Chordata; class Mammalia; order Artiodactyla; family Bovidae; genus Raphicerus; species Raphicerus campestris. The sequence continues at coordinate 360,401 of SJYW01034923.1, forward strand.
TAGATGAAATAATACACTATTTCACACATTAGTATCCTTGATTAATACAGTAACAAAACTCATTTTTTGTGAAAGGCAACAGAATTTGTTTTGACATTATTTTCAAGTGACTCAACTTTCTGGGAAGAAAATCATAACCAGCCAGTGTTAAGACACTTAAAAGAGGAACGCATGCATATATCGTAAAGGATGCAAAGTATGTGCTACTGTGAACTAGCAAGCTCATTCTAGTTGTTCGGCAGAAGAACATCTGTCAATGGTATGTCATCAACAACTTGATTACATCAAGGTGGGGCTGAAACTCAGGTGGCACATTGTTTTGCTGGTACACCTCACCTAAGTTATGAGATTCATGTAATGTCTTGGTCATCTCAGCCTTTTCCCTGGTCTGCCATATCTTCTAGTGTTCTTTTTCAATGCTTTGGCCTATATCCATTTTAACTGGTCATTTTTCATACGTGTGTGTGCTCAGTAGTTCGGTCTTGTCCAACCCTTTGCAACCCCATGAACTGTAGCTTGCCAGGCTCCCCTGTCTATGGAATTTTTCAGGCAAGAATACTGGAGCGGGTTGCGATTCCCTCCTCCAGAGGATTGTCCCGACCCAGGGATAGAACCCATACCTCTTGCATCTCCTGCATTGGCAGGCAGATTCTTTACCACTGCGCCACCTAGAAAGCCCCTATGGTGTACCGGTTATAAAATATTTTTACACCATTCCTGAATCAAAGTGCCAATAGCATTTGTTGGTTTGGCATATGCTACGCTGGTTTGTTTTCAATGCAAAATTTACACAAATACAATTCCTACTTCAGACATATTTGACTTAGCTGATCTCTTGTTCTTTGACACCTCTTCCACATTACTGGTGTAAAAATTATTTTGTCTCTCTCTGAAATGTGTGGGTAGATGGAGGTCAAGCACCTCTCCCTAAACCTCCCCCAACAATGCTAACCTCTTCTCTATAAAGCAGGTTAATGGCAGGCGTCCTAAAACATTCCAACACTCATCGCACAAACAGGTAAAGTAACTCTCTCAGGATTGCAGTTGGGCAGTTCTGCTCTTTACATAAACAGTTACTGATTCCCTCTTTGGAAAGAGCTCTGTTATGGCTGCTTTTGGAATGAAATCACCAGCTATTCAGCTCACAGCAGGAGCTGCTGCTGCTCCTCCAGGCTGACATTGCCAGTGACAGCGAAAACTCCAGCCTTTCCACTGCCCCTCAAATACTCCACTCTGTCCTACTTCACTCTCTCTCCTTGATCCTCCATCTCACCATTCCCTACCCAGACTGTTAAGATAGCAGGAGTTCAGTGACTGGGAGAAAAAACAAGAGAAAAGTGAGGAAGATGTGCTTAGCAGATCTATGAAAGCATGTAACTCTGGCTTCACCTTTTGTTGAAATAAAATTCTTCAGCACACATCCACCCACTCTCCTCATCTGATTCCACTTCCTGCGTTCAGCCCCTTAAATTCTCTTATTTTGTACTTATCACAACATAAAGGAGAAACATTTTCCCAATTTGAAAATTTCATGATTCCAAGTAAGTATAAGTTTTTCCCCAGCTAATGGAATGGATAAATCCCTGTGTTTTCTGTTCAGGTCATGACAGGACTCTATAGATTAACATTATGATTATTTGGGGGAAGCTGATGGTTCAATTTGTTTGCATTATCTAAACACACAAGGACTACTCGAAACACAGCGAGTTCATAACACAGCCAGTGGAGTGGGTAGGTAGAAAAAATGAGCCTTCACAATTAAACAAAATGAATGAACCATATGGATATGGATGCAATGTTGACTTGCGTATGATCATTGCATTGGAGTTCCTTCTGACCCCATCTGAGTTTTCAGTGCTGCCAGTAGAGTAGCAATGGAGTAATAATCATATCCTGAAAATGTCTTGGCTGATATCCATTTTGAAATAGAGAGGTCAGAGAGGAGACTGCCAGGCTTGGGAGGGAACAAGAATTCTTCCCCAAAAGGATCAAAATATATTTCAGGAAGAAAAAGCGAGTATTAGAGAACAGACATGATGCTCCAGGAGATGACGCAGGCCACTGGGGGCAGGAGGGCACTAACTATGAAATGTGTTGCGCCAGAATATCTGAGTCTAGAGGCCCAGCAGTCCAGCATTCCATAGGCCTGAGATTCCAGAACAGTAGCAGCTAATCCCCACTCAATCCCCTTGAAATTTCATCTCTANGGTGTAAAAATTATTTTGTCTGTCTCTGAAATGTGTGGGTAGATGGAGGTCAAGCACCTCTCCCTAAACCTCCCCCAACAATGCTAACCTCTTCTCTATAAAGCAGGTTAATGGCAGGCGTCCTAAAACATTCCAACACTCATCGCACAAACAGGTAAAGTAACTCTCTCAGGATTGCAGTTGGGCAGTTCTGCTCTTTACATAAACAGTTACTGATTCCCTCTTTGGAAAGAGCTCTGTTATGGCTGCTTTTGGAATGAAATCACCAGCTATTCAGCTCACAGCAGGAGCTGCTGCTGCTCCTCCAGGCTGACATTGCCAGTGACAGCGAAAACTCCAGCCTTTCCACTGCCCCTCAAATACTCCACTCTGTCCTACTTCACTCTCTCTCCTTGATCCTCCATCTCACCATTCCCTACCCAGACTGTTAAGATAGCAGGAGTTCAGTGACTGGGAGAAAAAACAAGAGAAAAGTGAGGAAGATGTGCTTAGCAGATCTATGAAAGCATGTAACTCTGGCTTCACCTTTTGTTGAAATAAAATTCTTCAGCACACATCCACCCACTCTCCTCATCTGATTCCACTTCCTGCGTTCAGCCCCTTAAATTCTCTTATTTTGTACTTATCACAACATAAAGGAGAAACATTTTCCCAATTTGAAAATTTCATGATTCCAAGTAAGTATAAGTTTTTCCCCAGCTAATGGAATGGATAAATCCCTGTGTTTTCTGTTCAGGTCATGACAGGTCTCTATAGATTAACATTATGATTATTTGGGGGAAGCTGATGGTTCAATTTGTTTGCATTATCTAAACACACAAGGACTACTCGAAACACAGCGAGTTCATAACACAGCCAGTGGAGTGGGTAGGTAGAAAAAATGAGCCTTCACAATTAAACAAAATGAATGAACCATATGGATATGGATGCAATGTTGACTTGAGTATGATCATTACATTGGAGTTCCTTCTGACCCCATCTGAGTTTTCAGTGCTGCCAGTAGAGTAGCAATGGAGTAATAATCATATCCTGAAAATGTCTTGGCTGATATCCATTTTGAAATAGAGAGGTCAGAGAGGAGACTGCCAGGCTTGGGAGGGAACAAGAATTCTTCCCCAAAAGGATCAAAATATATTTCAGGAAGAAAAAGCGAGTATTAGAGAACAGACATGATGCTCCAGGAGATGACGCAGGCCACTGGGGGCAGGAGAGCACTAACTATGAAATGTGTTGCGCCAGAATATCTGAGTCTAGAGGCCCAGCAGTCCAGCATTCCATAGGCCTGAGATTCCAGAACAGTAGCAGCTAATCCCCACTCAATCCCCTTGAAATTTCATCTCTATAATCCACAACCTACTCTCAAATGCTTTCCATCAACATTTGATGTAGGAAGCTATAAATTATCCATGAAGATTCAGGTTTGTATGTGTGTACAGTGTTTGCTGATTTCTTCAGGATGTCTTGACCCCATAAACCAGAGTTAATTTAGTAAGTGGGTATTAATAATGTGAAGCAGAGCACGGTGTGCTATGGTCCAGTGGTGAAGCCTGAAAGGTCACTTCATGAATAGCATTATTAATTTTCAGAATACTCATGAGAGAAATAAATGATTGGCTAATTATATCTTATTGGGGTAATAATTCACAACTAAGTTGACATGCTTTTAAAAATCACATTATCTGAATCAGAGTTATAGATATTTGTGTGTATGTGTGTGTGTGCAGTGCTTCAAGGTCTCAGAAGGAAAAATATGTTATCCTAGTTCCAGTTTATTGGCATAAAAATAAAGTCATCAATTTATAAGTATTTAAGATAAATTTCTGTTTCAAATCTATAGGATTTTACTTTCATTTAATAATGAACTTCAGCACTTAAGGTTTTATTTCAACAATAATATTTGAAATGAGATGAGAAAAAAGGAGCTTTGCTTTTAACTAGACTGTACATGAATCATAATCACTAGCAATGTAGAGGCATATTAATTCAATAATAATTATTTCTAGATTCATCTAAGTTACATAATTATCATTTTTTAGAAATTAAAGCACAAGTGAAGAAGTCATTGTCAGTGGCTCATCATTGAACACATTCTAACAGCAAATGCAAATTAAGTGAGAACTTGTAATTCTAAAAAGGCAGTGAATCACCAACCATTGTAAAAACTTCAAAATCATATGTGCTTTACCAAATAATCTCATCCAGGGAGTGAAACCCGAGACAAACAAAAAGGACAAAAAGGAAGACTTGTTCAATAACTAATTTTGATCAATCATTTTCTGTTAAACAATACCAATTACTTGCTTGGATTTATTTTGAAGTCTTCTTTTTATTTCAAAAACTAAATTTCAGTGGGCTTAGGGACAAAGAGAAGCCAAATTATAGTCCTCCCACTCCTGGCAGATATTTTTAAAATTACTCAGCTATGAAGAGTATTTAGAAAAAGGCTTTCCACTTGTTTTTTCATTCCATTGGTTGGCGTGTAGAAGTATAGATTATGGTCTGCTGTTAAAATGTTGGGTTAGGAATTATTTTTTCTAATTATTTACTTATCTTTAAAATAAAGAACTCAATCAGTCCATCATATAACATATATGTATACATTGCTTTCTATAATTTGAAAGCTCATTTTTCTCTATATATTATTTTAGCCTCACATTATCTCTTTGAGTATAAATAAGACACTGTAAACACTAGACTTCAGGTCTGCTAAGCCCCATCATCTAATTAAACTCTTTTTTAGTTAGATGACTTGATAAGCTTGAAGATTATTTTCTATTGTTCTTTTTAGAGATTGANTAGCCTCACATTATCTCTTTGAGTATAAATAAGACACTATAAACACTAGACTTCAGGTCTGCTAAGCCCCATCATCTAATTAAACTCTTTTTTAGTTAGATGACTTGATAAGCTTGAAGATTATTTTCTATTGTTCTTTTTAGAGATTGAAGTAGTCAAAACCTTATATTCACAGTTGCTATGACATTTGCGCAGTACTCATTCTTTAAAGTTTCAATTTATAGAAAAATAAAATTCATTTGGATCAATGCTATGTTGAGTAATATAAAGTAGTGAATAAGATTTAAACCCTGTCTGAATGAATTATACATCAAGTGAGTTAAGGGAATAAGAATATCACATAAGATATTCAGAGATGATACTGAGAACAAATTCTGGTGCTAATTTACAGCTTTAGTTTTATTATAAAAATTTGCATTTACAAAAAAGGATTTAAAAAATAATGTATGTGAGTGATATTGTATGATTTAAAAAGGAAATAAATCCATTTAGAACATAATCTGGCCTTGAGTATCAGAATTAGTAATGTTCCTGTGAGTTTGTTTTGAAAAATACAAGGGAAAAGTTGAGAAGATTTTCTCTTTTCCTTCTTTATAAGAAGCACACATTTTAAAACTTACTTTCAACTATTTCATTTTAACAGTTTTGCCTGTCTATCATCCTTCCATCTACCCTTGCCCTTTGTGTATTATTTATTAATTCTTTAGTCCTTTTGAAAGCATTTGTTTTACCTTAAAAGGAATATTTATTTCTCTGCTAGCTTAAAATGTGAATTTGGAAAAGGATAAAATTCCCCAGGAAATAAAGACACTCAAATTAACATTATCCAGAGATAGCCGTTTGATTGTTGTTCAGTCGCTAAGTTGTGTCTGACTCCTTGGGACCCCATGGACTGCAAAATGCCAGACTTTCCTTTCCTTCACTATATACTTTCAAATTGGGATAATATTGTATAGTATTTTGTAATTTCTTGTTATGAAACAGTCATTTTAATTAAAATAAATAATCATTTAAATAAAATAAGTAGTCATTTAAAATGATTAAGAAGTAAACATTTCCAAAAATATCAGGATGCTTGGTATATCACCATTGCTCCAGGTCAACAGTTTGAAACATTACATTTCTTTGATTCAATTAATGATTAACAGGATCAATTTCAGACATAACTTCCTCACCTTTATTATAGACACATGTTACTTTTCACTAGATGGGTTCATCTTGTAAGTTTTAACTGGGTAAATCTTTTACGGATGTTAGATAACTAAAACACAAATAATGCCTTTGTGCAGAAAACCCTTATAGAGGCAGTATGGTGTTACTGGGGAGAATTTCAAAAGCAAATCTGTGATGTCAAGTTACTCCTCCTAGTATATTCAGTTCAGTTGAGTCGCTCAATCGTGTCCAGCTCTTTGCGACCCCATGAATCATAGCATGCCAGGCCTCTCTGTCTATCACCNTGCAGAAAACCCTTATAGAGGCAGTATGGTGTTACTGGGGAGAATTTCAAAAGCAAATCTGTGATGTCAAGTTACTCCTCCTAGTATATTCAGTTCAGTTGAGTCGCTCAATCGTGTCCAGCTCTTTGCGACCCCATGAATCATAGCATGCCAGGCCTCTCTGTCTATCACCAACTTCCGGGGTTCACTCAGACTCACGGCCATCGAGTCAGTGATGCCATCCAGCCATCTCATCCTCTGGCGTCCCCTTCTCCTCCT
>SJYW01034925.1:0-11803 GCA_006410735.1 Raphicerus campestris
TGATCAGCTTTGAAATGTTAAATTTCCAGACTCCACCATAAAACAGTTTTTCTGCTCTTTACTTAGCAACTTCAATGTTCTTATCCCTCTGTCCTAATGCATCCATCCTGTTATTCTGAATCTTTGGATAGCTAGTAATTAGCAACCTCCTAAGACTTAGGTTAAGTGGCAGTTTTTGAATAGCAACCTCATTAAACATCCTCAGCCTGGCCAGATCCCATTCAATCTTCCTCTTCTATTAAACTGTGAATGAAAGATCTGGTTTTTAACTCAAGGTTTGAACATCAACAAATAGTTCTCTTTTACTACAAGAGTCATCATGTTAGTAAAATACTCTTACTTCAGTGTTTCTATTTATCTAGAAGCTAAAAAAACATTTTAGCTTAATAAAAAATAAGGTAAAATAAAAGAATGTAAATAAAAAGGATTTGGACTTGGAAAAAAAAAAAGCTCGGATACCCAAAAGTATACACGAAAGCACATGTTGCCAATCAAGGTTCTCACTTAACCCAGAAGGCCCTATAAATTCTTGACAGTCCCACAAAGAGAGGAAAGAGATTGCATTCTGTTCAAAAGAACTTTCTTGCATTTTGAAAGATCTTCAGTTTCAGTTCAGTCACTCAGTCATGTCCGACTCTTTGCGACCCCATGAATTGCAGCATGCCAGGCCTCCCTGTTCATCACTCTCTCTCAGAGTTTACTCAGACTCACGTCCATCGAGTCCGTGATGCCCTCCAGCCATCTCATCCTTGGTCGTCCCCTTCTCCTCCTGCCCCTAATCCTTCCCAGCATCAGAGTCTTAGTTCTTTGAAAATTAATAATCCTGAAGTGGTAACTTCTGTTTAGTTTGAGAAAGCCTGTTAAAGAGAACCTCAGTTCTCTGACCATTCTTATAAAGCACAGTTCATTGTTCCTGAGTTTTCAAAGTTACAGTGATATAACCAATCATTTGGTTTGATGTTGTGTGTAAGCTTGCTATTCAGATTTAAGGAAAATAATATTCAAATTAATATTTTAAGCAAGGTGTGAGGCTTCTGTTCATGGATTGCAACAACTAATGTGTGCCTTGTGGAACTATCTGCATTTAATAGATTCTCTCGAAGATGAGGGTGACTCCATTGACGTTCTTTAAAATATAACGGCTTTGGGTCATTTTACAAGATTGTCTCATTTCTTAATGTTTGTGTGTCTTTTACTTCATTACTTGTTCTATTTATATTTCCTTGTTTGTTGTGCCTCTTAAAAAGCTGTATATATGAAAATCTCACCAGTACTAATCCTTTTAGGGATGAAGAAAAATTATCTGTAGAGAAAGTAAATAAATTCTTTATGAAGTAAATAAATTCAGGAAATACATTCAACCCAGTAAATGACTCGATTATCTATCTGATGTGATATATAATTTACTCATTTTCCAGAGGATCAAATTCAGGAGTGGAGAGATGATTTGCTCATGATCACATAGGTAGGAAGTGATGGAGTGATAACCCAAAAATATTCCTCCTTTGTCCTGGCCCAGTGTTCCTGTGGGAGAAGACACAGAAGTGGAAGAAGGACTTATAATGCAGACATGATCAAGAAATGAAAAACAAAGTAAAATCATAGATTAGAAAGTATATCTAATCACATCTTTGGTGTTAGCAATGGATCCTCCTTAGAGCATTCTTCAAAGACTTAAAATATAGTTTAATAGGTAAAAAATAAATATATACTTTTTTAAAAAAGAGAAGTCTCTACTTTAATTGAGCAATAGAATATTGGAAAGGCTAACCGTGGCCTAAAATGATGATATCCAGTGAGGACAAATTCACTGTTTACATAATCTTGTCCCAAGAACCCAGAGTTTATCTGATATTAATTTGCTAGAGCTGCCATAATGAAGTGCCACAAACTGAGTTGCTTAAACAAGAGATTTGTTGAGATATGTTTTCATGAAATAATGAGAATGATTGGTCCTTGGATTTTAAAGAACCATTAATATCATTGATGGTAAGAAGAGACAAGACCTTTCTGGTTTTTGAAACGTTTACAATACTGTATGTTCTTTTGAACCCACCGTTCTTGGGTCTACATGTCTGAGACCAAGGTGTTAGCAGGGTTGGTTCCTTCTCTCTCCTAGCTTTTGGTGGTTTCCTGGCAGTCTTTGGTGTTCTTCGATTTTTGCTGCATCATCCCCATCTCTGCCTTCATCTTCACATGGCATTCTCCGTGTGTCGATGTCTGTGTCTGTGTTCATCTCTCCCTTTTTAAAATTTTCTATTATTATTATTTTGGGGTCGTGCCAGTGGCATGCAGAATCTTGACCTGTCTCCTGACCTGGTATTGAGCCTGTGTCCCCAGCGATGGAAGCCCAGAGTCCTAAGCACTGGGTTACTAGAAAACTACCACCATTCCCCACCCCACCCCTTAAAAAAAACAAAAAAACAAAAAAACACACAGTACCAATCTTGCTGTGTTAGGGACCCACACTGCTTTAGTATGACTTCATCTTAACTAATTACCTGACAGCGCTTTACTCTCATCTCTTTTCCACCTCCCTGCACCCATGGAAAAATGGGCTGGAGGGCTTAAAGAAAGAGTGCTATACACAGAACCATTTTCCTTTGGTTCACTAAGACTGAACATGACCATCTTTTCCTTTAGGATAATTCCCCTCACTCTCTTAAACAATTTAGACTCCTAACAAATTCACTCTTTTGTTCCTCAGATATGCCCCGTCGAGATCACACTGGCTGAACCTCATTTGTGAGTCTTTATTATATTGAAAAAACTTTCAAGCCTTCTAAAACTCATGCCCCCTTTCTCCTGATGCTTGTGTCGTTTTAGCTGCGGATATTCTCTAGAGCTCAGAGGCTATCCATCAATAATAACTAGAATTGAGGGAGGGGACATTAGTTGACCCTTTAGTATGAAGAGCAATATTGGCAGTATTGTCCATTTGATTTCTTGTCATTATTGCTTATTATTTGAGTTATTATAAGAGAAATATATGTTAATATTATCTAAGCCTAAATACTCTTCTGACTGATAATTTTCTCAGTCTGTGTGTGAGGTAAAAGATGGGTTTCATTTTTAAAAGTGTTTTTAACAAAACAAATATATTGCATAAATAACATAGGTCTTAAAATCCTCCCAAAAAATGTTTCAAAAAAACTCCCTCCTAAAGAATTATAGTTAAGATAGCCCAAGAACCAGAGCTAGCAGAGCATTAGGATTGAATCTTGGCATCTTATCAGTTTTTTTTTTTAACAGATGTTGTATGGTTATTCAAAAGAACATACAGTATTGTAAAAGCTCTGAAAACCAAAAAGGTCTATTGTTGTCTTACTATCGACAATATTAATGGTTCTTTAAAATCCAGGGACCAATGATTTATATTCTTATTTCATGAGAGCATACCTCTGTTATTCAAAGAAAATCTTATAATGGTTTGTTTTTTNAGAACCATTAATATCATTGATGGTAAGAAGAGACAAGACCTTTCTGGTTTTTGAAGCGTTTACAATACTGTATGTTCTTTTGAACCCACCGTTCTTGGGTCTAGATGTCTGAGACCAAGGTGTTAGCAGGGTTGGTTCCTTCTCTCTCCTAGCTTTTGGTGGTTTCCTGGCAGTCTTTGGTGTTCTTCGATTTTTGCTGCATCATCCCCATCTCTGCCTTCATCTTCACATGGCATTCTCCGTGTGTCGATGTCTGTGTCTGTGTTCATCTCTCCCTTTTTAAAATTTTCTATTATTATTATTTTGGGGTCGTGCCAGTGGCATGCAGAATCTTGACCTGTCTCCTGACCTGGTATTGAGCCTGTGTCCCCAGCGATGGAAGCCCAGAGTCCTAAGCACTGGGTTACTAGAAAACTACCACCATTCCCCACCCCACCCCTTAAAAAAAACAAAAAAACAAAAAAACACACAGTACCAATCTTGCTGTGTTAGGGACCCACACTGCTTTAGTATGACTTCATCTTAACTAATTACCTGACAGCGCTTTACTCTCATCTCTTTTCCACCTCCCTGCACCCATGGAAAAATGGGCTGGAGGGCTTAAAGAAAGAGTGCTATACACAGAACCATTTTCCTTTGGTTCACTAAGACTGAACATGACCATCTTTTCCTTTAGGATAATTCCCCTCACTCTCTTAAACAATTTAGACTCCTAACAAATTCACTCTTTTGTTCCTCAGATATGCCCCGTCGAGATCACACTGGCTGAACCTCATTTGTGAGTCTTTATTATATTGAAAAAACTTTCAAGCCTTCTAAAACTCATGCCCCCTTTCTCCTGATGCTTGTGTCGTTTTAGCTGCGGATATTCTCTAGAGCTGAGAGGCTATCCATCAATAATAACTAGAATTGAGGGAGGGGACATTAGTTGACCCTTTAGTATGAAGAGCAATATTGGCAGTATTGTCCATTTGATTTCTTGTCATTATTGCTTATTATTTGAGTTATTATAAGAGAAATATATGTTAATATTATCTAAGCCTAAATACTCTTCTGACTGATAATTTTCTCAGTCTGTGTGTGAGGTAAAAGATGGGTTTCATTTTTAAAAGTGTTTTTAACAAAACAAATATATTGCATAAATAACATAGGTCTTAAAATCCTCCCAAAAAATGTTTCAAAAAAACTCCCTCCTAAAGAATTATAGTTAAGATAGCCCAAGAACCAGAGCTAGCAGAGCATTAGGATTGAATCTTGGCATCTTATCAGTTTTTTTTTTTAACAGATGTTGTATGGTTATTCAAAAGAACATACAGTATTGTAAAAGCTCTGAAAACCAAAAAGGTCTATTGTTGTCTTACTATCGACAATATTAATGGTTCTTTAAAATCCAGGGACCAATGATTTATATTCTTATTTCATGAGAGCATACCTCTGTTATTCAAAGAAAATCTTATAATGGTTTGTTTTTTTAAAAAAAAAGATCCTAAAAATCATCACATGACCTAAGGGAAGGTCATGAGATTGAGTCACAAAGCTTTTGGAAATTCTTCTCCAGCATTCTGACCTCCACCTGGCAGTGACATCATCTTATCCTCGCCAGTTATAGGACCTGCTGGGCAACAGAAGGGAAACTCTGAGACACAGTAGATCACTGGATAAATCACATTGTTTCCCAATGTATTTTATATTGTTTATTTTTTTATCTGGGGTTTTCACCCCAGAGATTAGTGGTATAGATCCCCCTTATGAAGGTGAGTAATCACTTCAAACTTTCACTCAAATAGCAGATAAGAAACTTGACCCATTATCCTAGAAAACTGGTCCATGGCAACTTTTAAAAAATTTAATTGAAGTATAGTTGATTTACAAGGTTGTATTAATTTCTGCTCAACAGCAAACTGACTCAGCTATGCATATATATTCTTTTTTCATATTCTTTTCCATTATGGTTTATCATAGGATGTTGAAGATTGTTCCCTGTGCTATACAGTGGGAGCTTGTTGTTTTTCATCCTGTATATAATAGTTCGCATCTGCTAATCTGAAACTCCCAGTCCTTCCCTCTCCACCCCCTCCCCCTTGGCAACCACAAATCTGTTCTCTATGTCTGTTTCATAAGGTGAAGGTGGTGAAGTCGCTCAGTCGCGTCCGACTCTTTGCGCCCCCGTGGACTGTAACCTACTAGGCTTCTCTGTCCATGGGATTCTCCAGGCAAGAATACTGGAGGGGATTGCCATTTCCTTCTCCAGTCTTTTCCATAGATGTGTTCATTTGTGTCATATTTTAGAGTCCACATACAAGTGATATCATACGGTATTTGTCTTATTCTTTCTGACTTACTTCACTTAGAATTATAATCTCTAGGTTCATCCATGTTGCTGCAAATGGCATTCTTTCATCCTTTTCTATGGCTAATTGGCGTGTCATTGTATGTGTGTATATATATATATATATGCACCACACCTTCTTTATCTACCCATCTCTCAAAGCATATTTAGGCTGTTGCCATGTCTTGGCTATTGTAAGCAGTGCTGCTATGAGCATAGGGTCCATATATCTTTTTGAATTAAAAGTTTCATCTTGATATATGCCCAGGAGTGGGATTGCTGGATCATATGGCAACTCTATTTTCAGTTTTTTGAGGAACTTATTCTGTTCCCCATGGTGGCTGTATCAATTTACATTCCCACCGATTGTATAGGAGGGCCCACTTTTCTCCACACCCTTTCCAACAGTCCATGGCAATTTTCTCCAGGGTGATATAAAGTGCACTGTTGGAAATATAATATAACTTAGATTTTAAATCTCTGTCTCATATCCTTTGTGAAGAAAATACAGCTTTTAAAAAAATCATGAAAGAAGTCAACACATTTCTGACCTCTGGTCATGCCTTTTTTTCAGAGCATGAGATGACACCCATACCTGAGCAGCCCGCGGCGGTACAGCCCGCGGCGGTACAGCCCGCGGCGGTACAGCCCGCGGCGGTACAGCCCGCGGCGGTACAGCCCGCGGAACAGCCCGCGGCGGAACAGCCCGCGGAACAGCCCGCGGCGGAACAGCCCGCGGCTGAACAGCCTCATACGATGGAAGAAGAAAATAAGGAGCATACTCCTGAGAAAACTGGAGATCATTATAAAGATGTAAAACAGTGTAAGTTTTCCAAGTTAATGGCAATACATATGCAAAAGGTGATTCGACTGATTTGATTTATAAGCTCTAAAATTTCTATAATCATTTTATTTCCTATTTAAATTTTAATTTACCTTATAGATGTCTTGATGTATGAAATGAAATTCTTATTTTCTTCAACTTTTTCCATGAGATATTATGAAGTTTAACAAGATTTGGTAACCCTATAATTAATATAGGATTTATCCTAGCAGTGTCATTATTTATTCACATTAGTAACAATTGAACTAATTCTGTGGTGAGAGAAGCAAAAATTTATTTGGAGATGTGTGTCAGTTTCCTAGAGCTTCTTGAAATAAAGTACCACAAGCTAGGGGACTCAAAGCAAAAGAAATTTATTCTCTCACAGTTCTCACAGAAGCTAGAGATCCAAAATCAAAGTTTTGGTCACACCATACTCTCTTCAAAGCCTCTAGGGCAGTGGTCCCGAAACGGCACTAGGGACCAGTTTCATGAAAGACAATATTTCCATGGGTGGTGCGGTGGAGGGATGGTTTCTGAAAGACTCAAGCACATTACGTTTATCAGGCCTCCTCTGATTGGATAGGAGGCGGAGCTCAGGCAGTAGTGTGAGCCGCGGGGAGCAGCTGCAAATACAGCTGGAGCCTTGCTTGCTCGCTCACCTGCCCCGCGTGTCCTGCTGTGAAGCCCAGTTCCTAACAAGCGGATGTGGCCCACACTGGAAGTCTATCTTGCCTTGCACCTCCCAGCTTCTCGCAGCCCCAGGAACTCCTTGGCTTGGAGCAGCAGAATTCCAGTCTCTGCCTCTGTCTTCACAAGTTCTTCCTGAGTCTCCATGTCCCAATTTCCCTCTTCTCAATAAGGACATTGTTTTTGTTTCAAAGCTCACCTACTCCCACGTGACTTCACCTTAACTAGTTAAATTGTCAACGACTCAATTTTCAAATTAGGTCACATTCTGCAGCGCTGAAGGTGAAGACTTCAACACAGCTTTTGGGGGCCAACAAAATTCAACCCATAACAAGATGACTTTGAGATGTTTGGAAGATCTGCTAAACTTCAATTTATTCACCCTTCTTCATACAAGCTTTCCATGTCCTTATAAGGTCCACCATTCTAAAATGTGAAAAGTTCATAAAAAAAACCTCTTGATTAAATCTAACTATACTGGAATTTTTAATAATATGAGCCAAAGAAAAAACAGAAATGCAGCGAAGATATACATATATACACATATTCAAGTACTTTGAAAACTATAATTAGTACATAAGTTGTATTTCTATTCTTTCTTTGATGAATCACTATCATCTTTTGTAGGTGAAAAAAGTCCCTGATGCTCAGAGAGGTCAATCGCCAGGTTTTATAGCTACAAAGAAGCAGTGTCAGGAGTGGTGTCTAACCTATCCAACACAGGCTATGTCTACTATGCCTCGACTGCAAAATGATGCAGCTGTTTCCTTTTCAGGATGTTTCTCTATTTTTAATTCCCAGAGATTAAATAAAGCAAGAGCCTGATGATTACTTTGATTAAAAAATCTTTCTTACACACACACACACACACACACACACACACACACTCACTCATAAATGGGACTATACTAAAGAATTGTATTATGACATGCTTTTTCTCATTTAAGAACTCTGGAGCTTTTTTCATGTATACCTCCTTATTTTTAAAGGATATACAGTAGTTTATGAAATGATTTTCCATAATTAATCCACTGTCTTATTAAAGAATTAGATTATATGAAGTTTTTTTCTCTTGTACATTGCTCTCATGCACACTTGAGTGTCTCTCTCGTTGGATAGATACCAGGTACTGAAATTACTGAATCAAGGATAAATCTTGTAAAATATTGATAGGTAACACCAAATTGTGCTCTAAAACACATCTATCAGGAATGCTCCACAATGTCACATATACTGAATAATATTAATCATGTTTTGTGAATAAGTGAGAATTTTCGTTACTGTTTTAATTTGCACTCTGATTACTTGTGAAGCTGAGAATATTTCTTTATATTTATTGGGCATTTTAATTTCTACTTTTGTGATTTACCTGTTCATATCCTTGGCCCATTTTTTCTATTAGATTGTATTTTTATATATTTGTAAGGGTTTTTTAAAATATTTAGTATATTCGATCTTTTCTCTATGGTAAAAGTAACAAGTATTTTCTCCCAGGCTGTCACTCACCTTTAAAGCTGTTTAAGTATTCTAATCACAGAGAAAATTTAAAATTTTATAAGATCGATTCTTGATTAATCAGTTTCTTTACAACTTCTTCATACTGTATTTTGTTTAGGTAGGCCTTATCCAATCCAAGATATTAAATTATTTTCCAATTTTTTAATAACTTCATATTTTTATTAAAACTCTTAGGTCTTAAATTCAATTATTTTTGTATATGGTGTAAAATAGTCAGAAAACTTTACATTTTTCAAGGAGGATNCTTCTTCATACAAGCTTTCCATGTCCTTATAAGGTCCACCATTCTAAAATGTGAAAAGTTCATAAAAAAAACCTCTTGATTAAATCTAACTATACTGGAATTTTTAATAATATGAGCCAAAGAAAAAACAGAAATGCAGCGAAGATATACATATATACACATATTCAAGTACTTTGAAAACTATAATTAGTACATAAGTTGTATTTCTATTCTTTCTTTGATGAATCACTATCATCTTTTGTAGGTGAAAAAAGTCCCTGATGCTCAGAGAGGTCAATCGCCAGGTTTTATAGCTACAAAGAAGCAGTGTCAGGAGTGGTGTCTAACCTATCCAACACAGGCTATGTCTACTATGCCTCGACTGCAAAATGATGCAGCTGTTTCCTTTTCAGGATGTTTCTCTATTTTTAATTCCCAGAGATTAAATAAAGCAAGAGCCTGATGATTACTTTGATTAAAAAATCTTTCTTACACACACACACACACACACACACACACACACACTCACTCATAAATGGGACTATACTAAAGAATTGTATTATGACATGCTTTTTCTCATTTAAGAACTCTGGAGCTTTTTTCATGTATACCTCCTTATTTTTAATGGATATACAGTAGTTTATGAAATGATTTTCCATAATTAATCCACTGTCTTATTAAAGAATTAGATTATATGAAGTTTTTTTCTCTTGTACATTGCTCTCATGCACACTTGAGTGTCTCTCTCGTTGGATAGATACCAGGTACTGAAATTACTGAATCAAGGATAAATCTTGTAAAATATTGATAGGTAACACCAAATTGTGCTCTAAAACACATCTATCAGGAATGCTCCACAATGTCACATATACTGAATAATATTAATCATGTTTTGTGAATAAGTGAGAATTTTCGTTACTGTTTTAATTTGCACTCTGATTACTTGTGAAGCTGAGAATATTTCTTTATATTTATTGGGCATTTTTATTTCTACTTTTGTGATTTACCTGTTCATATCCTTGGCCCATTTTTTCTATTAGATTGTATTTTTATATATTTGTAAGGGTTTTTTAAAATATTTAGTATATTCGATCTTTTCTCTATGGTAAAAGTAACAAGTATTTTCTCCCAGGCTGTCACTCACCTTTAAAGCTGTTTAAGTATTCTAATCACAGAGAAAATTTAAAATTTTATAAGATCGATTCTTGATTAATCAGTTTCTTTACAACTTCTTCATACTGTATTTTGTTTAGGTAGGCCTTATCCAATCCAAGATATTAAATTATTTTCCAATTTTTTAATAACTTCATATTTTTATTAAAACTCTNCAGAGAAAATTTAAAATTTTATAAGATCGATTCTTGATTAATCAGTTTCTTTACAACTTCTTCATACTGTATTTTGTTTAGGTAGGCCTTATCCAATCCAAGATATTAAATTATTTTCCAATTTTTTAATAACTTCATATTTTTATTAAAACTCTTAGGTCTTAAATTCAATTATTTTTGTATATGGTGTAAAATAGTCAGAAAACTTTACATTTTTCAAGGAAGATTGCAAGCTATCTAACACTAATTCCCTACTGATAATGAAACTCACATTTAATATAATCTAAATTCCTTTGAAATTGGGTCAATTGTTATTAATATATTTTCATTGTTTATTTGATCTGTTTTTCCCTGCAAAGATCCACAGTGTTTTGATTTTTATACTCTAATAACTCATAGCATTAAATATTGACCTATGATTTTCTTCTATTTCTCCATAGATCTACTCAGAAATTTTTCACAATTAATGACTGTGTGTGCGTGTGTCTGTGTGTTGGGGGAAATGGATATATATGTATATACTAAACACACATAGACATTCATGTGTGTAAATTGTTCTGTCATTTCATGAGATTTTGGAAAGAGGAGATCTGTGTATGTATGTTCGGTATGGCATCTTGATCCATTTTACTTTGATACATTTTACTTTGAATAGATACATCCATTAGTTTTAAATTACAACCAGCCTTACTGACAACTCTTTAAGAGCAGGATTCATCATGTGCATATGTAAATGTGAACGATTTGGGAGGTTGTGATTGTTATTGAAATATGTTCTATTTAAGCTGAACTATTACACTCTAGCAGAAGGTTCAAGGGCCAAGTGAATGCTTCTTACTTGGCTAAAATTTAACAATGTTAATACAAACAGTAATGATATTACACATCTACAAACCTCCTTCACACCCATTATGCACTTGAATATGTTTTTTGTCATTTCCTTAATAGTTTCTTTTCAGAAAGAATCATTTGGTGTAAGGATACTAGTTTGGTTTTTTCCCCCATGAATTTCATTTTTGACCCTTGCCCCACTTGTTATTTTGTAGCTGAAGAATGTCTCAAATACTTTATTATTCTTTTTTTTTGAATTAATGTATATGTTTTAGGAAAAAATTCAGGTGAGGAAAAAATGTAAAAGGAACAAGAAGTGACTTACTTAGCTGCTGAAAATTTTTGATCTTATGTTTTCAGATGTCTTCACAACACAAAATCCAAATGGCACACAGTCTGAAATATCCGTGAGAGCAACGACTGATCTGAATTTTTCTCTGAGAAACTGTAAGTACTGAAAGGCAGCACTGCAAATAGGAAAAACACTTAAAGCAAGATTTCAAAATAGCACTGCACACTATTGGGTAGGAAAAAGGTCTTCATTCAGTTCAATCACTCAGTCGTGTCCGACTCTTTGAGACCCCATGAATTGCAGCATGCCAGGCCTCCCTGTCCATCACC
>SJYW01034931.1:25282-47505 GCA_006410735.1 Raphicerus campestris
GAGGGTGGGATGATTTGAGAGAATAGCATTGAAACATGTATATTATCATGTGTGAAATAGATCGCCAGTCCAGGTTTGATGCATGAGGCAGGGTGCTTAGGGCTGGTGCACTGGGATGACCCTGAGGGATGGGATGGGGAGGGAGGTGGGAGGGAGGGTCAGGATGGGGAACATATGTACACCCATGGCTGATTCATGTGAATGTAGAGCAAAAACCACCACAATATTGTAAAGTAATTAGCCTCCAATTAAAATTTAAAAATAACAAAAAAAGAAAATATCAAGGTATTGCCAACAGTGAGTTTAAACTTGAGGCTGTGTTATCTGCCTTTCAAGAGTGTCACCTCAAGCAACTCATTTGCATTCTCCATTCCTCCTTTATGCAAATGCAGAATGAGGTTGATGCTACTGTCTGCCTTACAGCAGAGTTGTGAGCATCTGATGAGCTCAGGATTTTTCCTTCCCCCAAAGTCTCTCATCAGGAATCCCTTAGATGGCGGGTGGTGCAGGTGAGGATGAAATGCGGGTCTGGCAGTCTGTTCATGTAGCCGGTGGGTGCCCTTTGGACTTCCCTCCTTTTCATCCCATGTGTATTGTAGGGCTCGAGTAGCAGGGGTTGCAGGGCCAGCCTGCTGACCTGCTCTGGGACCCAGACTAACACGGCAAGCTACTTTAGGTCACTTGGAATATGAGCCAAAGCAGTCTTTCCTGGTCTCCAGATCTCCAAGAGACCTCCCAGTACTTATGTTTCCTTTTTCATGGTGAGACGTATGAGATACAACACTTTATCTTCTATTTTGAATGGGATTTCCTGGTAGACCCCTAGCCACTGATGCTCTAAAAATTTTACTGCTATGTAAGGCTCCTGAATCTTTGTAGGGTTGACCTCCCATCCCCTGGAGTGCATATCACTTTCCAAGGTCCCCTTTCTGCTCATCTGGTCCATTTAGCATGACATCATGAATGGAAATAGATCAGTGCATATTCTGAGGGGTTACCAAAGGGTCTAAACTTCTTCTGACCATATTCTGACCAACATATGAATTGAGAGAGTTAACACAGCCTGAACCAAATCATAAATGTATAGCATTTTCCACTTCATCTGCCTACAAACTCTTACTGATTCATACTTGAGATGGCAATGGAAAGCACAGCACTCACCAAACTGTTAGCCACATACCATGTTCTTGAGACTACATTAACCTACATCTACTGAAGAGCTTTGACAAACCTAGATAGTGTATTAAAACACAGAGACATCACTTTTCCAACAAAGGTCTGTAGAGTCAAATGTTTGGTTTTTCCAGTAGCCATGTATAGCTGTTAGAGCTGGACTATAAAGAAGGCTAAGCACTGAAGAAGTGATACTTTTGAACTGTGGTGTTGGAGAAGACTCTTGAGAGTCCCTTGGACTGCAAGGAGATCCAACCAGTCCATCCTAAAGGAGATCAGTCTTCAGTGTTCATTGGGGGGACTGATGTTGAAGCTGAAACTCCAATACTTTGGCCACTTGATGCAAAGAGCTGACTCATTAGAAAAGACCCTGATGCTGGGAAAGTTTGAAGGCAGGAGGAGAAGGGGACAACAGAGGATGATATGGTTGGATGGCATCACCAACTCAATGGACCTGAGTTTGGGTAAACTCCGGGAGTTGGTGATGGATAGGGAGGCCTGGCGTGCTGTAGTTCATGGGGTCACAAAGAGTCGGACATGTCTGAGTGACTGAACAACAGCAACAAAAACCAAAGAAACTGTAGTGGCTGCAACTGGGTTACTACTTGATTGATTATGCTTCAGTTTGTCATTCTTCAGGGCCTGACTGGTGAATTATATGGAGATACAGTAGGGACCATCACCCCTGCATCCTTTTTACTTTTAAGATTGGCACAGATTTCTGCAATCCTCCTAGGAGGTGATCTTGTTTATTTTTACTGTTTTGACTGGACTGTAGGTGGAGGCATGTCCTCAGCTGGCAATGCTGTGACTTAACTGTAGTTAGAGGCCTAGAGGCCAGGAAGAGGTGAGGACATATCCTGATGAGGCATGTAACTTGGAGGGGGGTGGGGGTAGTGCTCTCCGTATCATCTCCAGCAAGGGAGGAGGAGGAAGCTTCTTCAAGTTCAGAGCCTTCTGGGGAATCTGGGGACTCAGAACTTCCATGGCTTTCCCCCAGGTCTCCCCATCTCATAAGTCAGGTCCTTAACTCTAGCACAACCTGCTGCCTGACTCTGGTGTTGCAGAGCTGCCTTGGTTGAGACTGGAGGAATGGGAGGTGGTCAGGCATGTATGGGGGGAAGCTTGTGAAGAAAAAACCCAATGGAACTTGGGAGGACAGGATCATTGCAGCTGCAAAGAAATGTTGAGTTTGGTGTCAGGAGAAGGAGGGAGTGTCTATCTGATGACTTCTCAAAAACCTTTGAGGGAAACAAGTGTCTTCACAAGCATTCCTTCATGTGCGGAGAGGTACCAAAGTGACCAGTTTCCTCACAGACACTGAACCCCACCAGATGGTCCACAGTGGGAACCACTGTTGGATGCAATAAGGCACAGCTTTCCAAATGAGAATTCCACTAACCAAACAGAGAAACAATGAGAATGTCTGCCTTAGTAGAGGAGAAGATGGGATTTCATTGCCCAGAGTCAATATATATATTGACTCTATATATCAATATAATTATTGATATCTCCCCAGATATCATCTTCTGACTTTCTCTGCCTTGACCTCCCTTCCTTGAGGGTGGTGGCAAAGGCGGGAACAGTTCCCATGCTGAGAACTGTGCAGCCCAACATAGNATGAGGCAGGGTGCTTAGGGCTGGTGCACTGGGATGACCCTGAGGGATGGGATGGGGAGGGAGGTGGGAGGGAGGGTCAGGATGGGGAACATATGTACACCCATGGCTGATTCATGTGAATGTAGAGCAAAAACCACCACAATATTGTAAAGTAATTAGCCTCCAATTAAAATTTAAAAATAACAAAAAAAGAAAATATCAAGGTATTGCCAACAGTGAGTTTAAACTTGAGGCTGTGTTATCTGCCTTTCAAGAGTGTCACCTCAAGCAACTCATTTGCATTCTCCATTCCTCCTTTATGCAAATGCAGAATGAGGTTGATGCTACTGTCTGCCTTACAGCAGAGTTGTGAGCATCTGATGAGCTCAGGATTTTTCCTTCCCCCAAAGTCTCTCATCAGGAATCCCTTAGATGGCGGGTGGTGCAGGTGAGGATGAAATGCGGGTCTGGCAGTCTGTTCATGTAGCCGGTGGGTGCCCTTTGGACTTCCCTCCTTTTCATCCCATGTGTATTGTAGGGCTCGAGTAGCAGGGGTTGCAGGGCCAGCCTGCTGACCTGCTCTGGGACCCAGACTAACACGGCAAGCTACTTTAGGTCACTTGGAATATGAGCCAAAGCAGTCTTTCCTGGTCTCCAGATCTCCAAGAGACCTCCCAGTACTTATGTTTCCTTTTTCATGGTGAGACGTATGAGATACAACACTTTATCTTCTATTTTGAATGGGATTTCCTGGTAGACCCCTAGCCACTGATGCTCTAAAAATTTTACTGCTATGTAAGGCTCCTGAATCTTTGTAGGGTTGACCTCCCATCCCCTGGAGTGCATATCACTTTCCAAGGTCCCCTTTCTGCTCATCTGGTCCATTTAGCATGACATCATGAATGGAAATAGATCAGTGCATATTCTGAGGGGTTACCAAAGGGTCTAAACTTCTTCTGACCATATTCTGACCAACATATGAATTGAGAGAGTTAACACAGCCTGAACCAAATCATAAATGTATAGCATTTTCCACTTCATCTGCCTACAAACTCTTACTGATTCATACTTGAGATGGCAATGGAAAGCACAGCACTCACCAAACTGTTAGCCACATACCATGTTCTTGAGACTACATTAACCTACATCTACTGAAGAGCTTTGACAAACCTAGATAGTGTATTAAAACACAGAGACATCACTTTTCCAACAAAGGTCTGTAGAGTCAAATGTTTGGTTTTTCCAGTAGCCATGTATAGCTGTTAGAGCTGGACTATAAAGAAGGCTAAGCACTGAAGAAGTGATACTTTTGAACTGTGGTGTTGGAGAAGACTCTTGAGAGTCCCTTGGACTGCAAGGAGATCCAACCAGTCCATCCTAAAGGAGATCAGTCTTCAGTGTTCATTGGGGGGACTGATGTTGAAGCTGAAACTCCAATACTTTGGCCACTTGATGCAAAGAGCTGACTCATTAGAAAAGACCCTGATGCTGGGAAAGTTTGAAGGCAGGAGGAGAAGGGGACAACAGAGGATGATATGGTTGGATGGCATCACCAACTCAATGGACCTGAGTTTGGGTAAACTCCGGGAGTTGGTGATGGATAGGGAGGCCTGGCGTGCTGTAGTTCATGGGGTCACAAAGAGTCGGACATGTCTGAGTGACTGAACAACAGCAACAAAAACCAAAGAAACTGTAGTGGCTGCAACTGGGTTACTACTTGATTGATTATGCTTCAGTTTGTCATTCTTCAGGGCCTGACTGGTGAATTATATGGAGATACAGTAGGGACCATCACCCCTGCATCCTTTTTACTTTTAAGATTGGCACAGATTTCTGCAATCCTCCTAGGAGGTGATCTTGTTTATTTTTACTGTTTTGACTGGACTGTAGGTGGAGGCATGTCCTCAGCTGGCAATGCTGTGACTTAACTGTAGTTAGAGGCCTAGAGGCCAGGAAGAGGTGAGGACATATCCTGATGAGGCATGTAACTTGGAGGGGGGTGGGGGTAGTGCTCTCCGTATCATCTCCAGCAAGGGAGGAGGAGGAAGCTTCTTCAAGTTCAGAGCCTTCTGGGGAATCTGGGGACTCAGAACTTCCATGGCTTTCCCCCAGGTCTCCCCATCTCATAAGTCAGGTCCTTAACTCTAGCACAACCTGCTGCCTGACTCTGGTGTTGCAGAGCTGCCTTGGTTGAGACTGGAGGAATGGGAGGTGGTCAGGCATGTATGGGGGGAAGCTTGTGAAGAAAAAACCCAATGGAACTTGGGAGGACAGGATCATTGCAGCTGCAAAGAAATGTTGAGTTTGGTGTCAGGAGAAGGAGGGAGTGTCTATCTGATGACTTCTCAAAAACCTTTGAGGGAAACAAGTGTCTTCACAAGCATTCCTTCATGTGCGGAGAGGTACCAAAGTGACCAGTTTCCTCACAGACACTGAACCCCACCAGATGGTCCACAGTGGGAACCACTGTTGGATGCAATAAGGCACAGCTTTCCAAATGAGAATTCCACTAACCAAACAGAGAAACAATGAGAATGTCTGCCTTAGTAGAGGAGAAGATGGGATTTCATTGCCCAGAGTCAATATATATATTGACTCTATATATCAATATAATTATTGATATCTCCCCAGATATCATCTTCTGACTTTCTCTGCCTTGACCTCCCTTCCTTGAGGGTGGTGGCAAAGGCGGGAACAGTTCCCATGCTGAGAACTGTGCAGCCCAACATAGTGACACAGACCAGCTTCAGTTGAACTGGCCCATCATGGCAGCACAGACAAGCTTCAGTTGAACTGGGCTTTGGCATCTTGGCCTTGGCCCCCTTCAGTGCTCAGTGCCTGCGGCTGGAGCTCTGGAGGAGGGGCCCATCTGGACGAGACAGCCCCTGGTTAGAGGTCCTTCCTTCCCATGGGACCCTCCTCTGTCCTCCTTACCTCTGCTATGCCTGGTTCCTAGGATCCCCAGGACACCTGAATCAAAAACCAAAATCGATGGCTGGCGGAGAGACCGCAGAAGTCAGGGGAGGCTCTTTGTTGTTCAAGCATCACACAGGTCTCCACTCCTTGCTCCGTGAATCAGCTGCTTTTACTGCAAGGGATTCCTTATCAGCACACTGGCTTCAAGCCCTTAGCCAGCGCAGAGAATCATCTGTCCTGGCCTTGGTCTGGCTGAGCTGCTCGCTGGGCATGTGCTTTCTGGGGCATTTTGGAAAGCCCAGGATGGACTGAGATGGAAGGCTCTCTGGGATGGGAGGGAGGCAGGGTGTCACTTGATCTTTTAATTCAATAGATCACATTTGAAAACAGCCAGAAAAATGGTCCTCTGACTCCTCTGAAGACATCTTGATTCAAAGTTCAAGATGAGGTCTTCCTTCCTTCCTCCTCTTTGCCCCCTTGGTCAGCCCCCTTGAGAGAGATCCATGCGCCCTTGGGAGGAGCGTTTGCAGTCAGTCTTGATGCTTGACGCCTGCAAGGCTGCTGAGGTCTTCCTCTGCACCTCTGCATTGCTTGGCCAGTTTCTCTCATGCTTCTGACAATCTTGATTTTACGTGGAGGAAGGGAAATGTTAAGTGCATGTTCCCCACATTCAGGCTCAGCCAAACCCTTTCATTTTCTGAAGAGGCGTCTATCTCACTTCCTTGGCTGATCCTTCCTCCTCGGTCTCAACCCCATCTCTGGCTCATGGAGCATCCTTCCATGAGTGGCTGTCCGTTGTGTCTGTCTGGGTCTACCCCTTTTCTTGCCACCCTTCCCTGCTCTTTCATTCGTGTTGGGTTCAACTCCCCCAAAACTCATGCATCAGCTGCTCTGCTTGTGATTCGTTTTTCACCCAAGCACTTCAAACCTGGGCTGCACCCCTCAGCAGGGTTCCAGGAGCCCAAACTTGGGAGGACCTACTGGATGACATGGTCATGGTTTTGGTGGGCAGAGGGCTACTGGGTGCTTCCCAGAAGAGCTCTGACAGCCTTCCACCTACCCGTCTACTGGAATCGTTGGAAAGCAAATTGGATGAAAAAAGAATGTTTCCAGCCCACATTGTGCAAGGAACGGCAACTTCTCTCTGTTTATAATTTTGTCATGTGTTTATTGAATGACTGACTGACTGATTCAGAAATGCTTTGTGCCTTTGCCTTGCATGTGTGTTTGCCCTGCTGATGTTGGCAGTCCCCTGATCATTTTGGGGTCCCTCTCCCTCTTTTTTCCCATCTTGTATGTTTGAACATTTGAAGCTTACCCTGGACTCCAGACCTCCTGGTGTCTCTGCTGCTCAGGGGCCTGTGGCCTCTGGCTAGGGACAGACTCTCCAATTCCTTTGTGCTGAGAGTGCCCATGTGTTTAAGAGGTGTCTGTGGGAAAGTCTTCTCCTTGTCCCCATATTTGATGTGATGGGAAATTCCTCTGAACAGATTTCTGCTTTGCTGCATCACCCCAGCCTCCTCTAAGTCTTCTCAGACTCATGTGTTTGCTCCTTTTCTTTTCTTTTAAAAAAATTTTTTAAATTTAATTGGAGGATGAGTGTTGCCCTTCTTGATAACTTTTGTGCCATTATCCCTGTTGCTCTCAGAATGGCCCCTTAGCCTCGCCACACTTCTGTGAACACTTCCTTCATTAAACCCTTTTCCAGCTGCTAGTTCAGCCGCATTGGGGTCGGTCTCTGCCACCATAAGCTCAAGAACATAGCTTCAACTCACTTCTCCACTGCTCTACGTCCATGTACTTTGCTCCCTGCTGATTGCTTTATGCAATGCAACCAGGATGCTGGTCTGAGAACTTTCACAATACAGATCTGATCATTTCACTCCTCACTTCAAAGCCGTCCAGTAGTCATCCAGTATTCTCAAGATGTCTAGGTTTGTCATAGCTTTCCTGTCAAGAACAATCATCTTCTAATTTCATGACTGCAGTCGCCATCTGCAGTGATTTTCAGTTCAGTTGTTCAAAGAGGCGTGTCTGACTCTTTGCAACCTCATGGACTGCAGCATGCCAGGCTTCCCGGTCCATCACCAACTCCCAGAGTTTACTCAAACTCATGTTCATCGAGTCAGTGATGCCATCCAACCATCTCATCCTCTGTTGTCCCCTTCTCCTCCCACCTTCAATCTTTCCCAGCATCAGGGTCTTTTCAAATGAGTCAGTATTAGAGCTTCAGCTTTAGCATCAGTCCTGCCAATATATATTCAAGACTGATTTCCTTTAGGATGGACTGGTTGGATCTCCTTGCAGTCCAAGGGACTCTCAAGTGTCTTCTCCAACACCACAGTTCAAAAGCATCAATTCTTCCGTGCTCAGCCTTCTTTATAGTCCAACTCTCACATCCATACATGACTACTGGAAAAACCATAGCCTTGACTGACCTTTATTGGCAAAGTAATGTTTCTGCTTTTGAATATGCTGTCTAGGTTAGTCATAGCTTTTCTTCCAAGGAGCAAGGGTGTTTTAATTCCATGGCTGCAGTCACCATCTGCAGTGATTTTGGAGCCCCCCCCCAAATAAAGTCTCTCACTGTTTCCACATCTATTTGCTATGAAGTGATGGGACCAGGTGCCATGATCTTTATTTTCTGAATGTTGAGTGTTAAGACAGCTTTTTCACTCTCCTCTTTCACTTTCATCAAGAGGCTCTTTAGTTCTCTTCACTTTTTGCCATAAGGATGGTGTCATCTGCATATCTGAGGTTATTGATATTTCTCCTGGCAATCTTGATTCCAGCTTGTGCTTCATCCAGCCTAGCCTTTCACATTATGTACTCTGAATATGTTAAATAAGCAGGGTGACAATATACAGCTTTGATGTACTCCTTTCCCACTTTGGAACCAGTTTGTTGTTCCATGTCCAGTTCTAACTGTTGCTTCTTGACCTGCATGCAGGTTTCTCAGGAGGCAGGTCAGGTGGTCTGGTATTCTCATCTCTTGAAGAATTTTTCACAGTTTGTTGAGATCTACACAGTCAGAGGCTTTGGCATAGTCAATAAAGCAGATGTATATGTTTCTCGAGCTTTCTTGCTTTTTTGATGATCCAGCAGACATTGGCAATTTGATCTCTGGTTCCTCTGTCTTTTCAAACTCCAGCTTGAACATCTGGAATTTGGGCAGTGATTTTAGAGCCCAAGCGTAGGAAATCTGTCACTGCTTCCACCTTTTCCCCTTCTATTTGCCATGAAGTGATGGGGCCAGATGCCATGATCTTAATTATTTTAATATTTAGTTTTAAACCTAGACAGTGTGTTGAAAACCAAGGACATCACTTTGCTGACAAAGGTCCAAATAGTCAAGGCTATGGTCTTTCCAGTAATCATGTACACTTGTGAGAACTGGACCTTAAAGAAGACAGAGTGCTGAAGAATTGATGCTTTTGAACTGTGATGCTGGAGAAGATTCTTGAGAGTTTCTTGGATTGCAAGGAGATCAAACCAGTCAATCTTAAAGGAAATCAACCCTGAATACTCATTGGAAGGACTGTTACTGAAGCTGAAGCTCCAATACTTTGGCTGCCTGATGCAAAGAGCTGGATCATTGGGAAAGACCCAGATGCTGGGAAAGATTGGGAATAGGCAAAGAGGGCGACAGAGGATGAGTTGGCTGGATGGCATCACTGATGCAATGGACATGAACTTGGGAAAACTCTGGGAGATGGTGAGTGACAAGGAAGCCTGGCATGCTGCAGTCCATGGGGTCTCCAAGAGTTGGACCTGACTTGGCGAGTGAAAAACAACAATTTTCAAGTTAATGTCCAAACGCCACAATGTTGACATGAATTTAAGGTCTTGCACCATCGAAAACCCTCCCAGTTTCATCTCCTCCACGCTCCCCTTGGCTCTCCCTGCCCTGGCAACANAGGATATACCTTACAACATTGTAATAACAAAATGACCCTCTGTAAGGGGCACTGGAATAGAATGACCTCCAACATGTATTGTAAAATACATGTATTTTCTGTTGTTCAATAGAAAACGAGCAAGGTAGGAAACAGTGTATAGTATGCTACTGCTTATTCTTTTTAAAACCAAAAAAGAAAGCATATATATTTCTTTAATTTCTTAAAGAATATTTCTGGAAGGATATCTGAGAAATGAATAAAATAGAAAGAGATGGGTGAGCGAGATGTGTATAAGAGACAGGCTGTTATGTTGTTAAGCTTGCTTGTCTGCCATACCTCACTTGATCAGATTCACCTAAACAGCAAGTATCATGTACCTCTCCTTCATAGTAGTTTTCACAGCTTTCGTTTGACATTTATTCGTTTGGTTATTTGATATCTCGCCTCTCCCACACCCAGGTTGTGAGGCCTGCTGTATTCTTTGTGCCTGGTGGTTTCTAGTAGTTTATTAACAAACTTTTCTTGAGGAGTGAATGATTGGATCAGGGGAGACATGCTGGGACACACAGAACCCTGGTTGGGAATTGACCTTATGTAAGAAGCACACTTCTCCCATCTTTAATTGGAATAGAAAATGAAAGAGTGCATCCACATTCATTTGGCAAATACCAATTAAGCAGTTATTATATGCCAAACACCAAGATTCATCAATGAACAGACAAAATCACTGTTTTTTTCAGTTCAGTTCAGTTCAATCACTCAGTCGTGTCCAACTCTTTGCCACCCTGTGGACTGCAGCATGCCAGTCCATCCCTGTCCATCACCATCTCCCAGAGTTTACCCAAACTCATGTCCATTGAATTGGTGATGCCATCCAACCATCTCATCCTCTATCACCCCCATTTCCTCCCACTTTCAATCTTTCCCAGCATGAGGGTCTTTTCCAGTGAGTCATCTCTTTGCATCAGGTAGACAAACTATTAGAGTTTCAGCTTCAACATCAGTCCTTTAGAGTTTTTCTGCAAGGAGACGGGCAGTAAACATACACAGAATGAAACCTATAATTTCTCTAGGACACCCAAGGAAATCCTGGTTGAGAAGATGACATTCCAGGGGAGACTAGAGACCATGGATGAGCTTCTCTGTTCCCTGCTGTGTTTCTTTCTCTTTCTGTTTTCTTCTCGCCTCCTCTCCCTCTTCCCCACTAGACTTAATGTTTTACTGAAATTTATCTAATAATCTAGTGACTCATGAAAGAGCCATAAGAGCTTGAATAATTTCAAGCCCAGTGTCATTTCCAAAGGAGACATATTTTAGCAGCCGTTTGATCATCTTAAGAGACTTTCTTGTTGTTTCTTTAAAAAGGTATGTAAAAGCATAGTCTGAAAATCTGATTTCATACCAAGATGCTACTTTTAAGAATGAATTTACTTGTAGCAATAATTTCACTTTAATCATTTGCTGGACGGGTGTCCTAATTGTTTTTCAGAACCTTTTCATGATATCTGAGAGTCTGAATTTGCTAATAACTATCAAAAAACAACTTTTTCCTAATTATCTTTAGGCACCCTACAGTTTACTTGAACCACTAAAACTGCATTTGGCTTCTCTGGAGGACAAACATGACATTCTACCTCCTTATGGGTAAGTTGATAATTCTCATAATATAGATTAATTTTTGTTTTCATCTAAATAATTTGTCTCAGTTTAGCAACATCTGATTGACTAAAGAAATTTGGAGTTTTAAATATGGTGAAATAGTATACAGCCATTTGTTAATGATAATATGGAATAGAGGTTTTCAATCTTTTCTGGGATTCCATACTCTTCACAGAGTTGTCTGCTTCCTAGAGGAACATCTTTTGTTATACTGTATACTGAATGATTCTCAAAGTCATAAGTTGGCCCTAGAAGAACCTCTTTTTGAAGAATTTGATTTCTTCCTTTAGGGACTCTGCTAGGGAGAATTAACTGTTGTGGATGATTATTTAATGGTATGGCAAACTGTTTATCCACAAACATACATGTACTCTGCATGCATACAAATTGAATAATATAAACTTTGAGGTGCATCACTTCAAAATATTCATGTTAGCTCTTTCTGAGTAGAATAGTCATGGTTGATTTCAGCTTCCTGTTTTGTCCTTTTCAGTATTGTTCAAAGACTTCTATCAAAGTCATGTATTATTCATTCAGTCCACTTTTTAAGGTTATGTTAATTATATTTGATTTATACTATCAACCTCTACTAGACAAGTCTGTTGACTATTAATGATCTCTTTATCATAGGTAGGTATGTAGTTATTATATAACAATATACTAATATGGATAAATAAATAAATGAAAGAAATGCAGGCTCAGCCAGGTAAGATATTTGTATCTCTCTTGATTGCCTAGCATGACTCATCTTTCCTGTGATCTCTTTAGCATGCAGTATGCACTGATTCCCTCCANGCTGTTATGTTGTTAAGCTTGCTTGTCTGCCATACCTCACTTGATCAGATTCACCTAAACAGCAAGTATCATGTACCTCTCCTTCATAGTAGTTTTCACAGCTTTCGTTTGACATTTATTCGTTTGGTTATTTGATATCTCGCCTCTCCCACACCCAGGTTGTGAGGCCTGCTGTATTCTTTGTGCCTGGTGGTTTCTAGTAGTTTATTAACAAACTTTTCTTGAGGAGTGAATGATTGGATCAGGGGAGACATGCTGGGACACACAGAACCCTGGTTGGGAATTGACCTTATGTAAGAAGCACACTTCTCCCATCTTTAATTGGAATAGAAAATGAAAGAGTGCATCCACATTCATTTGGCAAATACCAATTAAGCAGTTATTATATGCCAAACACCAAGATTCATCAATGAACAGACAAAATCACTGTTTTTTTCAGTTCAGTTCAGTTCAATCACTCAGTCGTGTCCAACTCTTTGCCACCCTGTGGACTGCAGCATGCCAGTCCATCCCTGTCCATCACCATCTCCCAGAGTTTACCCAAACTCATGTCCATTGAATTGGTGATGCCATCCAACCATCTCATCCTCTATCACCCCCATTTCCTCCCACTTTCAATCTTTCCCAGCATGAGGGTCTTTTCCAGTGAGTCATCTCTTTGCATCAGGTAGACAAACTATTAGAGTTTCAGCTTCAACATCAGTCCTTTAGAGTTTTTCTGCAAGGAGACGGGCAGTAAACATACACAGAATGAAACCTATAATTTCTCTAGGACACCCAAGGAAATCCTGGTTGAGAAGATGACATTCCAGGGGAGACTAGAGACCATGGATGAGCTTCTCTGTTCCCTGCTGTGTTTCTTTCTCTTTCTGTTTTCTTCTCGCCTCCTCTCCCTCTTCCCCACTAGACTTAATGTTTTACTGAAATTTATCTAATAATCTAGTGACTCATGAAAGAGCCATAAGAGCTTGAATAATTTCAAGCCCAGTGTCATTTCCAAAGGAGACATATTTTAGCAGCCGTTTGATCATCTTAAGAGACTTTCTTGTTGTTTCTTTAAAAAGGTATGTAAAAGCATAGTCTGAAAATCTGATTTCATACCAAGATGCTACTTTTAAGAATGAATTTACTTGTAGCAATAATTTCACTTTAATCATTTGCTGGACGGGTGTCCTAATTGTTTTTCAGAACCTTTTCATGATATCTGAGAGTCTGAATTTGCTAATAACTATCAAAAAACAACTTTTTCCTAATTATCTTTAGGCACCCTACAGTTTACTTGAACCACTAAAACTGCATTTGGCTTCTCTGGAGGACAAACATGACATTCTACCTCCTTATGGGTAAGTTGATAATTCTCATAATATAGATTAATTTTTGTTTTCATCTAAATAATTTGTCTCAGTTTAGCAACATCTGATTGACTAAAGAAATTTGGAGTTTTAAATATGGTGAAATAGTATACAGCCATTTGTTAATGATAATATGGAATAGAGGTTTTCAATCTTTTCTGGGATTCCATACTCTTCACAGAGTTGTCTGCTTCCTAGAGGAACATCTTTTGTTATACTGTATACTGAATGATTCTCAAAGTCATAAGTTGGCCCTAGAAGAACCTCTTTTTGAAGAATTTGATTTCTTCCTTTAGGGACTCTGCTAGGGAGAATTAACTGTTGTGGATGATTATTTAATGGTATGGCAAACTGTTTATCCACAAACATACATGTACTCTGCATGCATACAAATTGAATAATATAAACTTTGAGGTGCATCACTTCAAAATATTCATGTTAGCTCTTTCTGAGTAGAATAGTCATGGTTGATTTCAGCTTCCTGTTTTGTCCTTTTCAGTATTGTTCAAAGACTTCTATCAAAGTCATGTATTATTCATTCAGTCCACTTTTTAAGGTTATGTTAATTATATTTGATTTATACTATCAACCTCTACTAGACAAGTCTGTTGACTATTAATGATCTCTTTATCATAGGTAGGTATGTAGTTATTATATAACAATATACTAATATGGATAAATAAATAAATGAAAGAAATGCAGGCTCAGCCAGGTAAGATATTTGTATCTCTCTTGATTGCCTAGCATGACTCATCTTTCCTGTGATCTCTTTAGCATGCAGTATGCACTGATTCCCTCCATAACAAACAGTCCAGTTGTGAGAACCTCAGCAAACAAAGTCCGGTTTTCAGGTGATATGACTCTGTTCTATGATTATGTCAGTGATAATTGAGGGCAGGATTAGAATCTTTAATTCTTTAATTTCCTAACCACTCACTATATCTGCCACCTCTTCCTAAAGCAACCTTTGACCTAGCAACTTCATTTCTAGGAAGTTATCCCATATATATATTCATAGTTGTGAAATGTCATATAAACAAGGATATACCTTACAACATTGTAATAACAAAATGACCCTCTGTAAGGGGCACTGGAATAGAATGACCTCCAACATGTATTGTAAAATACATGTATTTTCTGTTGTTCAATAGAAAACGAGCAAGGTAGGAAACAGTGTATAGTATGCTACTGCTTATTCTTTTTAAAACCAAAAAAGAAAGCATATATATTTCTTTAATTTCTTAAAGAATATTTCTGGAAGGATATCTGAGAAATGAATAAAATAGAAAGAGATGGGTGAGCGAGTCTTCACTGCATCCCTTTTTTTAATTTCTGAATTTTGTACCTGCAAATACTACTTAAAAGATAAGTGTTAAAAAGTAAACACACAATACATACATAAATCAAGTGTGATGTCTGTACGTGGAACAAGTCTTGCTTACCAGGGAATTCCAAAGGTTAGTTAGCCTTATACTCAGTGAGTATACAAGATAGACCAGCTTGCAGGAGCCCAACTGCTATTGTCTTGTGAAATCTGGAAGCTAGTTGATGACACAGTGGTAACTTGAAATTGGCTGTGATGGAAGCATTATACCACAGAAATAAATGGACAGACACTACAAAAAAAGGCCTTTTCCTAGACAGCTGGTTGTTGTGCATTTACTGGTACATGACTGCACATAATCAGCCATATACTGTTTTTTTTAAATGGCTGATTATATTTCAGTGATATTATTTGGCCCTTGGTGGCTCAGATGATAAAGCATCTGTCTACAATGTGGGGCACCCGGGTTTGATCCCTGGGTGGGAAGATCCCCTGGAGAAGGAAATGGCAATGCACTCCAGTACTATTGCCTGGAAAATCCCATGGACAAAGGAGCTTGGTAGGCTACAGTCCATGGGGTCGCAAATAGTCGGACACGATTGAGCGACTTCACTCACTCATGCTAGACAAAAATTCCTGTAGTAATGAGGTATACTCTCATGGGGTTTATATGTATTAAAATTTGCTTGCTTTTAATTTAACTTAAAGACTTAAACTGTGTTTATTTTAAATGATTTTTTTAATTTTTCTTTTGTATATATTTTCTCAATGGACACACTTTCTGCATTTTCAATGGGTGACTTTGACCAAAACTATGATGAACGTAAGTCCTTTGAGTAACACTATATATATAGTAGACATTTGCTTCATTTCCAAAAGAAAGACTTTTTCTGAGGCCCTATGGTTTGGGAATCATTAGTGCTTTTAAGAAGGTTAAACATAAAACTGTTAGTCACTCAGTCATGGCTGACTCTATGCGACCCCATGGACTGCAGCATGCGAGGCCTCCCTGTCCATCACCAACTCCCAGAGCTTGCTCAGACTCACGTCTATTGAGTTGGTGATGCCATCCAACCATCTCATCCTCTATTATCTCCTTCTCCTCCCGCCTTCAATCTTTCCCAGCATCAGGGTCTTTTCAAATGAGTCAGTTCTTCACATCAAGTGGCCAGAGTATTGGAACTTCAGCTTCAGCATTAGTGCTTCCAATGAATATTAAGGACTGATTTCCTTCAGGATGGGCTGGTTTAGTCTCCTTGCAGTCCAAGGGACTCTCAAGAGTCTTCTCCAGCACCACAGTTCAAAAGCATCAATTCTTTGGCGCTCAGCTTTCTTTATAGTCCAACTCTCACATCTATACATGACCACTGGAAAAACCATAGCTTTGACTAGATGGACCTTTGTCTGCAAAGTAATGTCTCTGCCTGAGTCCCAACAGCCCAAAACTGGCTTCTGGTGATCTCTGCCCATGCTGTCTTGAGCACTTAGCCTTGGTTGCCTAATGCTCGTTTCTTGAGCCAGTTGTGTCAAAAACCCTGTAGCCAGCTAAAACTACTATTCCTCTTCAGTCACTGTGAAATAAAAATACTGGCCATGGAACCAGAGTACTTGACTTTAATTTTCACTCTGTCATTCATGGACTATGTGACTTAACCACTTTGTGACTCAGCACCCTTATCCTCAGAAGGTTCCTGTCAAGATAAAAGAGTCAATATAAATGTAGAATGCTTAGAACAAGACCTGGCTCATGTGTTACTTAGAAGTATATATTTAAAAGTTCATGTATATGAGACCCTTCTAATTACCTTTTTTGTAGTTATTGAAGTATAGCTTACTTGCACTATGCCCCAGCACCTTCTCTATTTTAGTACTTTGGAAATTTGTTGATACTTGCCTCATGGACCAGTATGTAACCATGATTTTTGGTGAATGTTTCGTGTGCACTTGAAAACTGTGTCCTGCTGAGGTTTTTAATTCTGTTGTTCAGTCCTCTGTATTTTCACTGATTATTTTGTCCGCTTGTTCTTGTAGTTAAGAAAGGTGTGTTCACATTTTCCCTATTTTCTCTTAAACTACTTTAAGTATTGATACTTTAATAGTTGTGTAGTACTAATGAGGGTTTTGTTCCCACCACACCACTAAAATGGCTCTAGTCAAAGTCACCAGTGGCCTCTAGGTTGCAAATAAAGTGGTAATTTCTCAGTCTTCATCTTACTGGATATGATTTATGACTCCCTCTTCTTTGATACACTTTCTTCAGTTTTCCTGTTGGTTTTCTTCTTGTCTAACTCTTGCCTGCCTTAGACTGTTTTCCACTGATTCCTGCTTATCTCTCTTCTTTATCCATATATACTCATTCCCTAGATGACCTCATCCAAGCCAATGGCCTTAAATACCATCTACATGATAAGAACTCCCAGCTGCAGTCACTGCTCCTGAACCCCAGGTTTGTATATCCAAGTGTCCATTCTGTGGTAGCACTTGAACATCTAGTAGGGTTCCCAAACTCCATGTGTCCAAAAATTAAGCTTTTGACCCTTGACCCCAAGCCTCCTTTAACCATGGTTTTCCCTCATGTCAGTTAATGGCAAATAGCGGCTCATTTCTTCTAGGAAGAATGTGACTAGGACCAATGCAACTCAGGCTTGGAATCATCTTGATTCCTTTTTTTCTGTCACACACCCACATCCAGTACATGAGGGAATGTTTTAACTTTACCTTCAAAACATATGTAAAAGCTGACCATGTGTTACTATCTCTGGTGCTACCACTGTAGTCAGAATTACCATTACCTACACTACCGCAAGGGCTTTCTGCTTCTACCCTTGCCCTCTGCTGTCCATTCTTTACATACCAATCAGAATGATCCCATTAAAATACAAGTCAGAGAGATTCAGTTCAGTCACTCAGTCATGTCTGAGTCTTTGTGAACCCATGAACCACAGCACGCCAGGCCTCCCTGTCCATCATCAACTCCTGGAGCTTACTCAAACTCATGCCCATTGAGTTGATGATGCCATCCAGCCATCTCATCCTCTGTCATCCCCTTCTCCTCCTGCCCTCAATCTTTCCCAGCATCAGGGTCTTTTCCAATGAGTCAGCTCTTTGCATCAGGTGGCCAAAGTATTAGAGTTTCAGCATCAACATCAGTCCTTCCAATGAACACCCAGGACTGATCTTCTTTAGGAGGGACTGGTTGGATCTCCTTGTAGTCAGAGAGATTATGTCTGTTCAAATCCCTCCAGTGACTTTTCCATCTCAGAGACCTTGGGCTGAGATGGTAGCCTCAGAGTGAAAACCAATTCCTTACAAGCCCCTTCATTACCTTCCAACTCTGACCACTTTGACTCCAGATACACTGGAGTCACTGTACCTCAAATACACCAAGCAAAGTGTTTCTTCAGGGCTGTTCATGCTGTTCCTTCTGGTGGATTTGCATGGGTCACTCTTTACAAGCTTCAGGTCTTTATGTAAAAGTCCCCTTCTCAGTGAGCCTTTCTTGTCTAAAATTTAAATGCCACTCTCCCACTAACATATCATATTCCTTTCCCTGCTATTTTTTCCTTAGCACTTATTACCATCTAACATATTATGTGGGCTTCCCTGGTAGCTCAGCTGGTAAAGAAACTGCCTGCAATGCAGGAGACCCCAGTTCAATTCCTGGGTTGTGAAGATCCACTGGAGAAGGGGTAGGCTACACACTCCAGTATTCTTGGGCTTCCCTGGTGGCTCAGCTGGTAATGAACCTGCCTGCAATCCGGGAGACTTGGGTTCATTCCCTGGATTGGGAAGATCCCCTAGAGAAGGGAACGGCTACCCACTCCAGTATTCTAGTCTGGATAATTCCATGGACTGTATAGTCAGTCCATGGGGTCGCTAAGAGCTGGACACAACTGAGCGACTTGCACTTTAACATGTTACATACTTCATCTTGGTTATTGTTGGTCTCCAACTGAATGTAAGCTAAATGAAGGCAGAGATTTTTATATTCTTTATTTACAACTGTATCTTTAGCACCTAGTACAGTGTCTAGCACATAATAAGTGCTCAATTTAAATTTAACAAATAATTTTAAATGACCTTATTTATACTAACTAGCCTAGTAATTTAAAGTCTTGTTACTTTGTAATTGGAAGGTATAAATATATCATTACTGTATTAATGGAAATTTGGTTTAAGTTTTCATCTGATTCTTATTTTCAGATTCTTTTCTCTGTGCTATATGACAACCAATATTGCCTTCACAAGCCCGCAAACGTGTTGAAGCCAGACGGCAAACTGAAAACGTCATAGCAGATGACCCGGACGGTTCAGTTGTTAGCCTTGTAGAAAGTAAGCATCTATTTTTAAACTAATATTTTACATACATATTTATATGCATCTTAATAGGAGTATTTACATGAAAATAATGTGAAATTTGTGTTTGTTTTATAAAACAGATCTTAACTTTGGAGAAAGCACAGCTAACAGGTGAGTTATTTACAAAAAAGACAGCCAATAAATACACGTTAGAAGAAGGGACTGATGAGCATAGCACCTAGAAAAAAAGGTTATTTTTCACTTTGATTTAACCCTTCATGGTTTGTCTGAAGGCTCTTCTTTGGCTAAGCATGTCTTATATATTGGCATTCTTTGCAGTTCTTTGTATTCTTGGTTATTTTCTTACTTTATGGTAGAAACTGTAGTAAATGAATGATACTTATTTTATTAC
The DNA here is from genome assembly GCA_006410735.1 of Raphicerus campestris. Classification (NCBI taxonomy): domain Eukaryota; kingdom Metazoa; phylum Chordata; class Mammalia; order Artiodactyla; family Bovidae; genus Raphicerus; species Raphicerus campestris. The sequence continues at coordinate 44,711 of SJYW01034931.1, forward strand.
TTTATTAAACAAATACAATAAAACTGCCAGTTGGAGCTCCTCAGCATTGTAAGGTAATCAGTGTTACTTCAGTAAGTGATTCCCTACATTTTTTGCTAAAAAATTGCCACACACACACACACACAAAACAAAATGGGAAATGGAAATCAGAGGAAGGCCGAACTGATGATATTAATAAGAAATGGTGTAGAATGTAAGTTTAAAAACACTCAGGGTTAGGGTTTAGGGTTAGGGTTAAAGAATAAGACACTGTTTCAGGAGATATAACAGTCTTAATAGTGTATACACAAAGCTTAATACTTAAAGCAAAAGCTATTAGAAATGCATGGGGAGCTTGAGAAAAGTACAGTTATAATGGGTAGTTTCAATGACTTCGCTCATTGTTGGACAAATCTCGCAGACAAAACATAAGGAAGGACATATCTGAATTTAAATTATACCTAAAAGAAACCTAAGTGCATATACACACACATACACACATACACAATGTTCATTTTCTTCCAAGGAATCCCAAAGAAAATCTTAAAAACAAACAAAGAATTTTATGGGCTACATTTTATCATAATCCAATAAAATTATATCTAATTAATGAAAAGTTGACCATGAAAATCTTAATGAATCAGTAATACTTTTGCAAGAATTAATGCGAATTGCAGGACACGTTGGGCTTCCCTGGTGGCTCAGATGGTAAAGAATCCGCCTGCAGTGTGGGAGACCTGGTTTCGATCCCTGGGTTGGGAAGATCCCCTGGAGGAGGGCATGGCAATCCACTCCAGTATTCTGGCCTGAAGAATCCCAATTGACGGAGGAGCCTGGTGGGCTACAGTCCACAGGTTGAAAAGAGTCAGTCACAGCTGAGCAACTAAGCATAGGACACAACCCTTTTGCCAAACAGGAAATCAAAAGGGAAGTTAGCAAGTATCTTTGTCATTCAGTCACTAAGTTGTGTCCAACTCTTTCCAACTCCATGGAATGCAGCACAACAGACTTCCCTGTCCTTCACTATCTCCTGGAGTTTGTTCAAACTCATGTCATTGAGTCAGTGATACCATTCAACCATCTCATCCTCTGGGCCCCATTTTCCTCCTGCCTTCAATCTTTCCCAGCATCAGAATCTTTTCTGAGTCAGCTCTTCACATCAGGTATCCAAAGTATTGGAGCTTCAGCTTCAGCATCAGTCCTTTCAGTAAGTATTCACGGTTCATTTCCTTTAGGATGGACTGGTTTGATCTGTTTCCAGTCCAAGGGACTCTCAAGAGTCTTCTCCAGCACCATAGTTTGAAACCATCAATTCTTCAGTGCTCAGCCTTTTTTTATGGTCCAGCTCTCACATCCATACATGAATCCTGGAAAACCATTGCTTTGACTATATGGACCTTTGTTGGCAAAGTGATGTCTCTGCCTTTTAATTCGATGTCTAGTTCTGGAGGTAATGAAAAAGAGAACTTAATATCAGAGTTAATGGGGCAATGTGAAAGCTGAATAGGAAAAAAAATCATCATTGTTAAAAAAGGTAAATTAATAAGAACTTAAATTTATCTTAAGAAAAAACATCTAAACTAATAGAAATATATTAGGGAGATAAAATTTATAAAGATAAAATCTTAAATTAATAAAATTGCAGGAATAATAAATCTAAAACATTGATTTAAAGTCCAATAAAATAAGCTCCTCTGATTAAACCAAAATGAAAATGTATGCAAGATGAGGAATAAGAGGGCTGACATAACCACAGATGTAGGAGAGATTAAAACAATTATACATCAATAGTTTGTTCAACTGTTTGGTAACAACATATTTGAAAATCTAAAGAAAATTGATGGTTTTCCAAATTAAATATAATGACAGAATTCATCCAAGAAGAAGCAGAAACATGCATAGACCCATTGTCACATGAAGTTGAGCTTTATCTATCCTTAAAAGAGTTCAGTTCAGTTCAGTTCAGTTGCTCAGTTGTGTCCGACTCTTTGTGACCCCATAAATTGCAGCATGCCAGGCTTCTCTGTCCATCACCAACTCCCAGAGTTTCCTCAAACTCACGTCCATCGAGTCAGTGGTGCCATCCAGCCATCTCATCTTCTGTTGTCCCCTTCTCCTCCTGCCCTCAATACCACCCAGCATCAGGGTCTTTTCCAGTGAGTCAACTCTTCACATGAGGTGGCCGAAGTATTGGAGTTTCAGCTTTAGCATAGTCCTTCCAATGAACAGCCAGGACTGATCTCTTTTAATGGACTGGTTTGGTCTCCTTGTAATCCTAAAGACTTTCAAGAGTCTTCTCCAACACCACAGTTCAAAAGCATCAATTCTTTGGTGCTCAACATTCTTCACAGTCCAACTCTCACATCCATACATGACCACTGGAAAAACCATAGCCTTGACTAGATGGACCTTTGTTGGCAAAGTAATGTCTCTGCTTTTTAATATGCTATTTAGGTTGGTCATAACTTTCCTTCCAAGGAGTAAGCATCTTTTAATTTCATGGCTGCAATCACCATCTGCATTGATTTTGGAGCCCAAAATATAAAGTCTGACACTGTTTCCCCATCTATTTCCCATGAAGTGATGGGACCAGATGCCATGGTCTTCGTTTTCTGAATGTTGAGCTTTAAGCCAACTTTTTCACTCTCCTCTTTCACTTTCATCAAGAGGCTCTTTAGTTCCTCTTCACTTTCTGCCATAAGGGTGGTGTCTTCTGCATATATGAAGTTATTAATATTTCTCCCGGCAATCCTGATTCCAGCTTGTGCTTCTTCCAGCCCAGCGTTTCTCATGATGTTCTCTGGATATAAGTTAAA
>SJYW01034931.1:52959-70793 GCA_006410735.1 Raphicerus campestris
GTTCTAACTGTTGCTTCCTGACTTGGATATAGGTTTCTCAAGAGGCAGGTCAGATGGTCTGGTATTCCCATCTCTTGAAGAATTTTCCACAGTTTATTATGATCCACACAGTCAAAGGCTTTGGCATAGTCAATAAAGCAGAAATAGATGTTTTTCTGGAACTCTCTTGCTTTTTTGATGATCCAGCAGATGTTGGCAATTTGATCTCTGGTTCCTCTGCCTTTTCTAAAACCAGCTTGAACATCTGGAAGTTCACAGTTCACATATTGCTGAAGCCTGGCTTGGGGAAGAGTAGGCGATTTCAATTCCAGGCTATTGAAAAGAGGGACGATATACAATACAGTCTAGAAAATGACATAAGTTTAATGTTAGTTGCTCAGTCATGTACAACTCTTTGCAGCCTCATGGACTGTAGCCCGTCAGGCTCCTTTGTCCATAGGATTCTCCAGGCCAGAATATTGGAGTGGGTTGCCATTTCCTTTGCCAGGGGATCGTCCCGGCCCAGGGATTGAACTCAGGTCTACCTGCATTGCAGATGGATTCTTCACCATCTGAGCCACAAGGGAAGTCTGCAACTTTAATATGAAAGCCCAATAAAGATAGAGCAAAGAATGGAAACTACTAAGTTCACTTATTAATTATAGATATCAGAATTGTACATAAAATATTCACAAATAAAATCCAGGAATATATTTAAAAATCCCACTACCTGTACAGACTGTTTTGAGTGTGCACATGAAATACTCTGACTGGAATGCAGGGGTTATAATGGAGAGTGGACGCCCCTAGGACATATTTTGGAGGTAGAGTTGATAATAATTGCTATCAGAGGTGAGGAAATAAGAGGGATCAAGCTCTCAAGGAAATATAAGTGATAGATTCAGACACCCAAAAGTTTTTAAAAAATGTCTACCAAGAACCTTTGCTGAGAAAGATCCCACAGTGTGTGCTCCAACAAAACAGAGGTTTTCTTAAATTAAGAAAGAGGAACACATGGGTTTCAGGGAAACAGAGAGCCCTACTTAAAGAGGTGGAGGGAATTCCCAGTATAACAATGGAAGTCCAAGGGTTGTATTTACTTGTACAGAAGCCAATTTGGAATGGAACAGAAGGATGTAGACAGGTCTCCAGGAAAAAAATCAAAATGACATATTATTTGGTGCTAACATTTGTTTCCTCTGAGCCAGATACTGTTCATCCTAAGTATTTTACACATGATGACTCAGTCTTTCTACTTGGGAAAGTTATTATTATTTCCACTCAATTATAAGCTCCATGAAAGCAAATATTTCCATCTGTTTTATATATTTCAGACACTAAGGATACTGCATGGCTCCTACTAGATACTGAATGGGTATTTGTAGAGTGACTGCAACGAATCCACATTTAACATATGCAGAAACTGAGATATACAGATTCTATAACTTCTTCAACGTACANTGTGCTATACAGTAGGTCCTTGTTGGTATCTATTTTATATATAGCAGTGTGTACACGACCATCCCAAACTCCCTAAGTATCCTTCCCCCAATCCACTCACCCCCCAGCAACCATAAGTTCCTTATCTAAGCCTGTGAGTCTGTTTCTGTTTTGTAAATAAGTCCATTTGTATCATATTTTTAGATCCCACACATAAGTAATCACATGTGATTACTGTCTTTCTCTGTCCAACTTATTTTTGAAGTTTTTTTTAAATTGAAATATAATTGATGTACACTATTATATAAGTTCCAGGTGTACAATATGGTCATTCACCATTTTGAAAGGTGATGCTCTGCAGTTATTATAAAATATTGGCTATATCCCCTGTGGTTTACAATATATCCTTGTAGCTTATGTATATTACACATAGTAGTTTGTACCTCTTAATCCTCTACCCCTATCTNGGTCATTCACCATTTTGAAAGGTGATGCTCTGCAGTTATTATAAAATATTGGCTATATCCCCTGTGGTTTACAATATATCCTTGTAGCTTATGTATATTACACATAGTAGTTTGTACCTCTTAATCCTCTACCCCTATCTTGCCCCTCCCCAGGTCCCTCTCCACACTGGTAGCCACTGCTTTGTTCTCTGTATCTGTGAATCTGCTTTTGTTTTGTAATATTCACTAGTTTGTTGGGTTTTTGCTCTCCTCCTCGCCTGAACCTGTTGCGGTAAGGATTCTGCCTGCCCCTCCCCACATTGTCCTTATCTCAGTCACAAGTAACCCCCATATTACCGCAGCCATTCTACTTCATGTCTGTGCATCATCTTTTCTTTTTTCTTCCTTGGAGATTTTTCAACAGCCTCTCCAGTGCCAGTATCTGTTGCTTCTTTAGAGACATCAGAGCACTTGGTTTGTAAACTAGTAATAATATTTTATTGCCCTTGAATGCACAAAATGCTGTCAGCATCTGAGCAAAATACTTGAAATTCTAGTTTCATGTTTATCCTCAGGATTTGCCACGACTCAGCTGGCATCTTCTCGTGTTTAAGGATGGAGGCATTTTCTCTCTCTTTTTTTTTTTTCATATCTGACATTTAGCATTTTCAGTGGATATCCTTTAAATGTAATATTTGCTCTAGAGCAGTTATATGTCCTCTTGGTACTGTTGTTTTCAGTTTAGTTCAATCGCTCAGTTGTGTCTGACTCTTTGCGACCCCATGGACTGAAGCACACCAGGCCTCCCTGTCCATCACCAACTCCCGGAGTTTACTCAAACTTATGTCCATCAAGTTGGTGAAGCCATCCAACCATCTCATCCTCTGTTGTCCCCTTCTCCTCCTGCCTTCAATCTTTCTCAGCATCAGGGTCTTTTCAAATGAGTTAGTTCTACGCGTCATGTGGCCAAAGTATTGGAGTTTCAGCTTCATCAGTCCTTCCAGTGAACATTCAGGGCTGATTTCCTTTAGGATGGGCTGGTTGGATCTCCTTGTAGTCCAAAGGATTCACAAGCGTCTTCTCCAACACCATGGAGTAATAAAATAGTAATTAAGTTTTTCCTTTGTTTTCTCTTCCATTTGAATTCATAGGTTCCAACTCCAGTAAGACTCCGTTCTGTGATGGCACCTCAATCCATGAATTACACCCAACCAGGCTTAAGGACCAGCAAGGCTTGTGCTGTACCCACAAGAAATAACGTATGTTTGAACTGTTGTTGTTTTGGCCCTTGGTAGACATGTGCAGGGGCTTCCCAGGTGGTACCAGTGGTAAAGAATCCACCTGCCAGTGCAGGAGACATAGGAGACATGGGTTTGATCCCTGGGTTGGGAAGATCCCTTGAAGGTGGGAATGGCTACCCACTCCAGTATTCTTGCCTGGAGAATTCCATGGACAGAGGAGCCTGGCAGGCTACAGTCCATAATTAAGTCGCAAAGAGTCAGACACGACTGAAGCGACTTAGCATGCATGCAGACGTGCAGTCACTGGAGGCAAGACCAGTGTTAGAACAGAGTTTTGCAGTCTACTGTGCACTGTTGTTTCTTCATAGAAGGAAAAGGAATTGTCACATTTTCAGCCTTCAATTTCAGCATAACAGTTTCAGCATTCTAACATTTTAAAAAGACAAAACGGTAAAAACCCAATCCTCTACAAGTTGTGTGGTAAAACCTCAACCAAGTTCCGATATGTAGTCAGCAGCAAACCTTTTATTCATTCATTCAACAGACACAACTGAGAGCAGTGCTGAAGAGGTGGGTAGCTCAGTATGAAGGTTTTAGGCACACTTTTCCTAAGGAAGTGATACCTGAGTTGCATGCTCAGACTTAAAAATGGGTAGCCAGTCAAGGGAGTGGGGAAAGGATCTTCCAGACAAGCATATAAACAGATAGGAAAGCCAAAGCACCATGGGAGATCACAGGAGGGAACAATTAATTCAGGGATAAAAGACTTCAGGGCCTGAATGTGTGGCATTGCTTATAAAATGTTAAGGAGAATTGCGACTAGTGGAGGTATGCATGTTAGAAGTTTGACATTAGACATAGAGGAAACAGTCTGAGCACAGAAGTGGAAGCAGGCAGTGGTAACATGGATGAGGTATAGCTAACCTCAGAAGCAAAAGGGAGAGTGTCATGATCCAGGTGTTCATTGCCTCTGAGTATCATTCTCTAGAAATCTTTATAAGGTTTCTACTTCAGTCTTCAGACCATACCCTGGGGGTCCCCTCGTTCCTGAAGGTTTTAAGAGGCCTGACAAAGCATCAAGCACCAGATAGTGAGCAGACTGACCTGAGTTTTATGTAAAAAATATTTGTAGTTTATTTTATAACCACAAGAAAAAGTATGTGGGAACAATGAAAGATTTATATATCTGTCTTTAACAGACAAAATCCATGTAGAAGTACCAAAGTGAAAATGATTCTGAATCAGAGGTCAAAACAAATGATGATCTCTCTGCTGCCTGAACTGAATCATCCACATCTTCCAAGTCAATAAACATTCACTTGGACATTCGATACCCTTGGGATTCTTCAATTCAGTGGTCTTGAAGTGATGCACTCTCTTGTTTTAATAGTTATCCTGGAAGCTTTACCTGTAAAATTATATTTAAAAAAAACCCTAAAGTTAATATCTTAATCTCCTCTATTAAATAACACAAAGACCTTAGAATAAACTACAAGGGCATTCCCTCCCAACTTATGGATGATGGTAGCCCAATATATTAGCCCTGTCCCAAATTGAAAGTGTTAGAGAGAAACGTTTTTGTTTACATCTGGAAATGTGTTCACAAATTATTTGTTCACCATCCCTTCTTGCTTTGGAACCATTTCCCTCTTCTTGAAGTACAAGTTTTAGAAGTTTATTTAGTGTAGTTATACTGATGATAAACTCAGTTGTTATTGGAAAATGTAGTGCTTCGTACTCATTATTTTAAACTAAATTTTAAATTGATACACACATACAAAATCATTCTTGTTTGAATCTTTTTGTGGACAAATGTGGATCTATCTCTTGGGTAAATACCTAGGAGTAGAATGACAGAGTCATTAGGTAGGTGTTTATCTAAAATTAAAACTGCCAGGACTTCCCTGGTGGTCCAGGGGTTAAGAATCTGCCTGCCAATAACAGGGGACGTGGGTTCAATCCCTGGTCAGTGAGCTCAAATCCCATAAGACGCGAGGCAACTAATCCCATTCACCACAACTACAGACGCCCACATGCCACAACCAGAGAAGCCTGTGTACCACAGTGAAGACCCTGCATGGCCAAAAAATTAAAACTGCCAAAAGTTGTTCAAAATTACTGTACCACTTTATTCCACCAGCAGTCTGAGAATTCTATTGCTTTGAATTCTGGCCAAAAATGACTGCTGTTAGTATTTTAAATTTTGGCCATTCTGGTGGGTTTGTAAGTAATATTTCACAGTGGTTTAATTTACACTTCCCCGATGACTAAGCAACTTTTCATTTACTTACTGTGTGAAGCATCCAACTGTCTTTCCCATTTTAATGTTTTCCTTTTGTTTTCCTTTGATTTTTCCCTCCTTTGGTTGCACCACATGGTTTGCAGTATCCTAGCTTCCCAACCAGGGATGGAACCTGTGCTCCCTGCAGTGGAAGTGGAGAGTCCTAACCACTGGACAGCAAGGGAATTCATAGCTTTTATGCTTAGATCTATGATCCATCTAAACTACTTTTTTGAGCTTGGTGACAGATAGAGGTAGAGGTTAACTTTTTCTATATAATTATCCAGTTGTTCTTGAAACATCTGGGGAAAACAAATTCATTTCACCTTGCATTGTCTTGGAACATTTCTCTAAAATCAACTGACAACATATTTATGGGCTTGTGTTACCTTTTGTTTTGTTCCATGGATCCAAAGATCTGTCCTTAGTCCAATAACACACTGTCTTGATTATCATAGTTTCCTGTAGGTCTCAAAATCAGGCAGTATTAGTCTTCTAGGTTTATGCATATTTTTCAAGATTGGTTCAGGCATTCAGGTGTTCTTTGAATTACATAAAACATTCCAATCAACTGATCAATTTCTATGAAGAAGAAAAGGCCTCAGAGAACACGCTGCTTAGGACTACATTGACTCTCTAGTTCAATTTGGAGAAAATAGACATATAGACATCCTAACAATATCTGTCCTTCCCAATCACAAACATGCTGGAGCTCTCAGGCATTCTTTAACTTCTGTCTTCTGATTTGAGGTTTTGAACAGTTACTAGCACTTTTCATTATGTAAATAAAGACTACTACCAAGTATTTTATGTTTTTAAATTCTACCATAATGGTATTCTTTAATTTCATTTTTTAAGTTTTGTCACTACTATATAAAGGCTCTCACTCTCATCCACCACCAACCATGTTCCAAGGCCTCAAGCCTTGCCACTGTCTCAAGTCTTCAGCCCCTTCACAGTTGAGTCTTACTGCCCTGCCCACTTTCTCCACTCCTGGGATACCAGCCATCCCCTCACCCCTCCAACCCCTCCCTTCTTCCCAGTCGTCTAGCCCTTACCCCACCTCTAGTAGCGCCCTATTTCCCGTCCTCCAAACTCTGGGAAACTCTGTCCTTCACCACTCAGTCCAGCTCAAAGCCCTGCCCACTTAGCAGCTGAACAACAGCAATTGCCTCCCTCTTTCCACTTGTTCATCCTGGCCTAGTTCCCTCACTACTGTAGTCCTACTGTATGCCAAGTACTTATTAGGTATCCTGCGGGAAAAGTGAAAGTGTTAGTCTGTCAGTCATGTCTGCCTCTTTGCAACTCAATGGACTGTAGCCCGTAGCCCGCTGGGCTCCTCTGTCCATGAGATTTTCCAGGCAAGAATACTGGAGGGGGTTGCCATTTCCTTCTCCAGGGGATGTTCCTGACCGAGGGATCAAATCTATGCATTGCAGGCAGACTCTTTAAGATCTGAACCAGCAGGAAAACCCAGGTAGTCTATATACATAATCTCATTTAATCTTTACAACAGCCTTGTTGGTACCCATTATCATTTTAATTTTTAAATAACTCAGGTAGTGTTTTCACCTGTGCTCCTTTCCTACCCCGTGCAGGCAAGATAGAGACGTCTGTGTTTCTTGGTTGTGGTTTGGTCTCTGTGAACCCCATGGACTGTAGCCCACCCGGCTCCTCTGTCCATGGGATTTCCCAGGCAAGCACACTGGAGTGGGTTGCCCTTTCCTTCTCCAGGGGATCTTCCCGACCCGGGGATCAAACCTATGTTTCCTGCATCTCCTGCATTGGTAGGTGGATTCTTTACCCACTGAGCCACCAGGGAAGCTGGAGGCAGGAACCAACACGGTGTTTCGATGTCAAAACGGGGGTAGTGGTGGATGAGCTTGGGGATTCCTTGGGTCTAGATACATCAGGAAAGTTCTTAGGATTTTGTATTAATATGGACAATGTTTAGTTTTGAAAACGTTTGAGCTGGTGGTGAGTCTGATCAAAGGTGCTTTCGGTAAATTGTGATGCAATGGGCGGGGTATTTATTGGAATCAAGCCACTAGGTCCCCTTGGAAGCAGGCTCAAAGCAAGCACTCTTCAGGGGCCAAAAAGCTCGCGAGGATCGTGGGCCCAGAATGTCACTGAGGCCCAAGTCCCGTGGTGGCGTCTAGGTCTCGAGTCTGCTTGAATTCGAGAAGGGATCGGATAGCTTCGATGGTTCTTGCCTGTTCTGGGCTGGCAGTGGAGTCTATTCTGGCTTCTTCCGTGATTGTCAGCATCCTCCAGCCCACCGCCCCACCCACAAAACCCCCGGAATCTCTTTTCCCAGGACTCAGTATTGGTCCTTCCCGCAGAGCCAGCCTCGCCTCCGCTGCCCTTCCACCCCTGTCACTCACCCGCGCAGCCAATTAGAACCCAGAGACCGAGCGACTCTGCCGCGCGGGGGACGGGGCGGGGGGTATTTCCTGTAAGCCAACGAACGCACAGACTCCCAGGCCGGGGGGCGGGCCCGCGGCTGTGACCCGAGCCAATCACAGGCCCCCGGCTACAGGCCGCTCGCGAGGCACGTTAGTCGCGCGCTCGCTTCTCCAAAATGGCGGCCTCTAAGGACGGTTGTGGTGTAGAAGTGGCTGCGGGGAACGGGAGGCGACTCCACCTGGGGATTCCTGAAGCGGTTTTTGTGGTAAGTGGCCAGCGGGTGCTTGATGCTACGCTGTTATACCCTTTTTTTCCTGGCCCCTCACCGGGGACTTGATTGTTGGGGGGAGAGGCGTTGGGCCCAATTAACTGGGAGGGGCCGCTCCGGCCTGGACGGACTAAACTGGGGCGGGACCTGCCTGGGAGGGGGCCTGCCGTCGGAGCTGGTCACAGGCGCTAAGGGGGCGCGGGGCCGGAGGACTCGGGGGCGGAGGCGGGGCCGCTTTGAGGGACCGCCTTACCCCGCCCTCCGCGGCCTGCGGTTCCGATCCCGCTTCCGAGAAGACGGGAGGCGGTGAGAAGCTGGAGCCTCAGCCTAGATTCTGGGGAGACCAAGGGGGACGGGGTAACGGAGCTGGGGCTCAGGTGTGAAGCTTGGAAATGACATCTCGGGTGTGGAAGGGCTGTTGCGGCCTGTTGTCTCGGAAAAAGACCCCGTGATGGGGGCGTCGACCGGGAAAGCTCTCGAAGGCCATGTGAAACCCGCTAGGCCATTGAGGCCTTAGCCCTCTGGCTGCGGGCGCTCACTAGAAAGTGAAGTTGCAGAGTCGTGTCCAACTCTGTGACCCCATGGACTGTAGCCTACCAGGCTTCTCAGTCCATGGGATTTTCCAGGCAGGAATACTGTAGTGGATTGCCATTTCCTTCTAGTGAAGCCACTTGTAATCAGTTTTAGGTACACGGTTCTAACAACGTAGAGAGTCCATTGGGTGCAGTTCACAGAGGAAGCTGGCAATGCGGTGTTGGAGGGTTCGTTGAACGGGGAGACTAAACCAAGGCCAGAGAAGCACGTAGAGGCTTTCAATCCTGTCTCTCCATAAGGCTGTTCTCGAAATACTGTTTGAGAACTACTTGAGTGTTGAGAAAATCTGATGGGTGTTCCAGGCCAGTATCACCCATCTTTCTCCACTCAGTTCTGGCTGAACTACTATAAAACCTTAATGGAAATTTCTCCACCTTTTGCTTTGTCCTGATATTGTCTTAATCTCTGCCTTTTAAAAAAAATTATTTATTTTCATTGGAGGCTAATTACTTTACAATATTGTACTGGTTTTTGCCATACATTGACATGAATCAGCCATTGATGTACATATGTTCCCCATCATGAATCACCCTCCCACCTCCCTCCCCATCCTATCTCTCAGGGTTGACCCAGTGCACCAGCCCTGAGCACCCTGTCTCATGCATCGAACCTGGATTGGCTTTTTGTTGATGAAATCTTCCACCGTTCAGAAGACCCCTGTCTTTTATTTAGACCACTTTTATATGCACTATATGAATATTTGCATTGGCTGATTCAGTTTTGTCCTATTTTTATTTTTGTCCCTGAAATGTGCCATGTATTTCTTTCTGCTCATTTCCCACTTAATTATCAACAAGAGACAAAGTTTGTTGAGTACCAGGCACATTCTTAATGCTTTTACACAGCTCAGTAAGAGGCAAGTACTGTTATTCTCATTTTGTACATGTTTAGACAGAGCCCTTGAGTAATTTGCCCCATGTCACACAATGTGTAAGTGAGTTATCCAAGCTTTAAACTTGGTCAGTCTGTGGGCTCCAGACCTCTACTTCCATGCCATGCTCTGCTGCTGGGAGGAAAGTGAGGTCATTATCTTGCTCACTGGCACTTCCCCTGATCCTAGCACAGTGCCTGACCACAGTATAAACTCATAACTAAATGTCAGATTGAATTTCCATACTGCCTTAAAATCCTGCATTCATGGTGCTCAACCAATGATGGCTTCAGAAATCTAATTCAGGAAGATAAAGTTTATCGAGGGGCTATATAAAGTGTTATCTTAAAATGCATTTTCTCTAAAATCTTATGAGTTGATTTTTCTAGGTCTTTAAAATTTCCATCAATACATTATATAAACGATCCAAATTTATATAAATATTTTTATGTTCCCCAACTAATGGGAAATAGCATGGTATTTTAGAATGAACATTGGTTTCGAGACTAGAGTTTGAATCCTGCCTCTGCTTCCCAGTTGCTACTTATCTTGAGCATATTGTTTTACAACTTTTGAGCCCCTCTGTTTCTTTAACTGAAATAAGGATAATATTACTTACAGATTTCTTCTGAGAAACAGAATGTGCTTTCAGTATTGCAAGTAGATACTTAATACATATTCATTTCGGTAATGAGGCAATATACCATAGTGGTTAGAAGTCAGACTGCCTTTTCCCCATTCCAGTTGGTACAGTAATTTTTTTTCTTTCTCTGCTTTAATTGATCCTTTTCCCCCTTGTCAATTGTTTGGCTGCACCATCTCTCAACACTAGTTCAGATATGACCTCTGTAGTTTTTTCTGACCACCACCCCAGGATAGAATTCTTGGTGTTTCCATCTGTTCCCTTAGCCATATCTAATGTTTGTTGAACACTTGCTAGCTACTGTGTCCTCTTCTGAGTCTTTGACATGTGGTAACTCATTTAATCCCCTATGGGGAAGAGGCACTTTTTTTCTTTTACAGATGAGGAAATTGAGGCCAAGACAAGAGTTAAACAACTGCCTCACGGTCCGCACAGCTAGTACGTGATGCAGCCAGCATTCAAGCCATGCAGCCCCTGGGTCTTAACCACAGACTTTTGCTGCTGTAATTCCTTCTCCTTGCTCGTGTCTAAGCTTCTAATAACATGTGCCAGAAACATTTCTTTTCCTATAAAAATCCTTCTAGGAAGATGCTATCTCCAAAATGCTATCTCCTTGCACTTGATCGCCATGTAGAACTCAGCTGTTGCCTCAGGCTCACTTTTTCAGTTTTTTTTTTTTTTTTTACCGTGTCTAACTTGATGGCTTTGTAATTCACTCCTTTGCTGTGTTTCTCTTCCTTTTTCTTCTTGCTTGGTGTTGGCTAAAATACTCCTTTCAAGCTGGTAAGCACGTGCTCACCTGTTGTCACTTGTGTCCAACTCCCATGGACTGTAGCCTGCCAGGCTCCTCTGTCCATGGGATTTTCCTGGCAAGAAGACTAGAGGGGGTTGCCGTGCCCTCCTCCAGGGAATCTCCCCCACCCAGGGATTGAACCCTATCTCCTGCATCTCCTGTGTTGCAGACCAATTCTTTTCCTGCTGAGCCATCAGGGAAACCCTAGCTAGTAAGCACGGATAAGAATGCCTATCCCAGATAAGCAGATCCCAGAAACTGTAAGATAATTTGGAAATAAAATGGAGATGGCATCTTCCTAGAAGGATTGTTACGGGAAAAGAAACAAGTTTCCAGCACATGTTATTTAGAAGCTTAGATACGAGCAAGGAGAATGAACTACAGCAGCAAAAGTCTGAATTTAAGTTTCCTGTATTGAAGGACTAAAGTTGTTTAAACTACTGGAAGGTTCTTATAGAATCTCCTTGGTTTCCATAGAGTTTCACTTAGTTCCTGATCGTTATCTATTTAATTAGCTTTTCTTCAGGGACAAGCATGTGTAGTATACATTAAAAATGCTGTTCAGTTTTATTGTTTTTCTTTTTCTTATTTATTCCTGTTAGAAAAGATTGTTTTGTTTGCCTTTTAGGCTTGGCCTTTCCTGGTGGCTCAGATGGTAAAAGAGTCTGCTTGCAATGCAGGAGACCTGGGTTTGATCCCTGGGGTGGAAAGATCCCCTGGAGAAGGGAATGACAACCCACTCCAGTATTCTGGCCTGGAGAATTCCATGGACAGAGGAGTCTGGCAGGCTACAGTCCATGGGATCACAAAGAGCCAGACTCGACTGAGCAACTAACACTTTTACACTTTGGCTTACTTTATTTCGATCAGTTGATAACTTAAGGAAGTATTTGTGTCTTCTCTTGGGAACCAAATGACCATATTCAGCATGATTTTTATGGCAGAGCTTGTAGAATTAAAATTATAAGAAATAAAATGGATAATTTTGAATTATTTTGTGGCTAAGGCAGATAACTAAATGACATGTTTGTTGGTAATTTTTGTATTTACTATGAGTGCTGCATGGCATATATATAACGCAGCAAGGTCATCTTTCCCTGTATGGAAATAGGAAGGTGGGAGAAGAATAAATTGACTACATAACGTATGTATGTGCACTGTCTGAAATGGTCTCTAACTTTTTATAACTAAAAAAGTTAAAAACAAGTCTTTGAAGAAAAAGAAACACAAGCTCTCCCCGCCCCCTCACCCCCAAGCTCCTTTTATGTTTTAAAAAAGCTAAGCCATCAAAAATCTGAGGTATGAATTGTAAAATTCTTAATGTATTCTTATTGATATTAAAAGGAAGATGTAGATTCCTTCATGAAACAGCCTGGGAATGAGACTGCAGATATTGTACTGAAGAAGCTGGATGAACAGTACCAGAAGTATAAGTTTATGGAACTCAATCTTGCCCAAAAAAAAAGGAGGTAAGTGTAAAAATTTCTAAGTTTTTAAGATTAATATTACATCGCTGAAACTTTTGAAAGATTGAGATAATTTGCATACAGATAAAAAGTCTATGTGTTGAATATTCAGTTTTATGAATTTTGTTAAATGTATCCATTTCTGTAACCACTGCCCAGGTAAACATATGGAACATTTCTGTTACCCAGGAAGCTTCCTCCCAGCCCTTTCCGGCCAACCATGCCGGCTCTTAGAGACAAACACTGTTCTGATTATTTTTACCATAAATTAGTATTGTCTGTTCTTGAGCGTCATATGACTGGAACCATATAGTAACTACTCTTTTATGTCAGGCTTCTGGAACCATATAGTAACTACTCTTTTATGTCAGCCTTCTTACACTTAGTATAGTGGTTTTGAGAGTCATCATCCATGGTACTGTGGGTATCAATAAATTAGTTTCTTTTTACTGCTGAGTCATTTTCCACTATATGTGGGTTTACCACAGTTTTGTCTATTTTTATCTATTTGCTTATTAATGGACATTTGGGTTATTTCCCCATTTAGTTTTAAATATTTGCACGGACATATATTTTCATTTCTCCTGGATTATTATCCAAGAGGTAGAATCACTGACTTGTATGGTAAGTATGTTTAATTTTATGAGTAACTGCCAAAAATCCTAGGTGGCTCTAGCATATTATTCAGTCACATTACATTATTATATTATAGCAGTATTACATTATTGCAGTTATTATATGCAATTATAATTGCATTATATGCAAGTATTGTTGTATATTACATTACAGCAATGTATGGGAATTCCAGTTCTTCAATCTTGCCAGCAGTTGCTGTTGTCAGTCTAAGATGCTTTTGAAAACCTAAGAGAATGAGTATTGAAGTCCTTATTCCATAGCATCTAGAATCATAACATCCTAAATGTCTACTTCTTTTTTTCATTTTGCCAATGAGATGGCAGACCCACAGAAATTATGACTTTCCCAAGATTTCATAACTAATAGGCTTGGGCCAAAAGTATTCTCATTTTCAGTCCTTTATTCCCCTATATTTTTATAGTAGCTTATGCTGTCAGTTCACTGTAATAAATACTTATGGAGACCTGCTATACACATGTGCCAGCATTCTGATATCAAATATTATGGAGTTGGTAGTAGGTGCCAGATACTGTTTTGGGGTAAAATACCAGTATCTGCTTTCAGTAGGGGTGTAGTCTAGTGGCATGATAGGTATGTAAATAAAAGAAGTACACAAGATATAGCAGTTAAGGTGCTGTGGTACGGAGTGATGAGTTAGCAGAGGGGAAGGGATGACCTGCATGGAAACACGGGTTCAAGGGAAACTTCTAAGAGGAGCAGATAGCTGTGTAGAATGTTGAAGGCTGGTTATGAGCTTAGAAGCAGACTAAAGGGAGGAAGGGTAGTCTGGGTGTGAGGGTACCACTTAGGCAGAGATGCAAAAGTTGGTGTTTAGATGGGAAATCCTTTCTTTTTTAAAATGAATACACTGTGGACATCCTGTTTGACTTACCATTTAATTTGAATGTACTTTGATTTAACAGTTTTTTGTTTCCTTAATGGTTAGTGCTTTTTATATCCTGTTTAAGAAGTATCCCAAGTTCATGAGGGTATTCTTGTCGTTTTCTTATTCTCAGAGCTTTATTGTTTATCTCACACTTAGATCTATAATCTATGGGTTATTCCGAAGGATGTTGCTAAATTTCACAGCAGAAGTGGGCTTTTCAAGTATTGCCTTTTCTGTGTATTCATTGATAGTTGTCTCTGTAGTCTTGTTCATAATCAGGTTTTTCTTGTGTTTCTCTCTTTTTTTGTTTTGGTAACACTTTCATATGTTTGTGTATGGTTTCTCCATTAAGAGGCAGATAGTATCTAGTTCTCTCCTACAATGATACTTAATTCCTCAATCCATTAATGATGAGTCACAAAATGCTGATGTTCTAATTCAGTTATTTATTTTTTATTTCTTAATAAGCTGGCATGTTGCTATAAACAGAAACGTCCCTTTATATTCTCTTTGGTAAAAGTGGCTGTAAGAAATCAGCTCACCTCTCAGTTTGTCCTTGGCAATATTAGCCCTGTAGTCCCTGTCACCTCAACAGCTCTCTGCTGCCTGGCTGCAAAGGAAGTGTGTATTTTCCCTGGCTATTTGAACAGTTAGAAGCACACATGTTGGGTCTGCCGCCATCTTAACCTGAAACAATTTCTATCCTTTTTTTTTTTTTTAAAGCTTTTTACTCTGTTTCTTTAGGTGCATGTGGTTTGAGAATTAATGAAGTCTTTTTGCTGATTTTAAACCCATGTAAAATAATGCTTCTTGTTTTAGTCAGTTTTGTTGGAAACTTAGAGCTACTTCACCTTTGTTTTGGCTAACATTTAAAAATTTGTTGGTGTATGATTTATAATAAATACTGTGTTTCTGCCATATAGCAAAGGGAATCAGCTACACATACACATATATCCACTCTTTTAGATTCTTTTCCCATATAGGTCATTACAGAGTTCCCTGTGCTATATAGTAGGTCTTCACTAGTTATGTGATTTCTGTAAAGTAGTGTGTATATGTCAATCCCAACTTCTGAATTTATCCCTCACCTTTTATTTCCTCCCTAGTAACCATAAGTTTGTTTTCACATCTGTGAGTCTGTGTCTGTTTTGTAAATAAGTACATGTGTACCTTTTTTTTTTTTTAGATTCCCCATGTAAGCAGTGTCACATGATATTTGTCTTTCTCTGTCTGACTTAATTCACTCCATATCACAATCTCTAGGTCTCTCCATGTTGCTGCAAATGGCATGATGTCATTCCTTTTTGTGGCTGAGTAATATTTCATGGTACATATGTTCTGTGTCTTCTCTATCCATTCCTCTGTCCATAGACATTTAGGTTGTTTCCATGTCCTAGCTGTTGTAAACAGTGCTGCAATGAACATTGAGGTGCATGTATCCTTTCGAATCATGGCTTTCTCCAGATATATGCCCGGGAGTGGTGGCTAACGTTTTGTTGGTGTATCTTCTCCAATGCCTTTTCTTTCAACTGTTTTTACTATTTATATTTAAGGATGTTCCATATAAACAACATATTTTTTTTTCTTTTTTTAAATCCAACCTATCTATTTAGATAAACTCATTTTTCTTTTTGGATACTTTCAACATTATCAGCTCTTTTGTTTTCAGTTCAATTCAGTTGTGTCCTACTCTTTGTGACTGTATGCACTGCAGCACGCCTGTCTATCACCAACTCCCAGAGCATGCTCAAACTCATGTCCATTGAGTCGGTGATGCCATCCAACCATCTCATTCTCTACCGTCCCCTTCTCCTCCTGCCTTCAGTCTTTCCCAGCATTAGGATCTTTTCCAATGAGTCAGTTCTTCACATCGGATGGCCAAAGTTTTGGAATTCAGCTTCAGCATCAGTCCTTCCAATGAATATTCAGGAGTGGTTTCCTTGAGGATGGACTGCTTGGATCTCCTTACAGTCAAAGGGACTCTCAAGAGTTCACCAACACCACAGTTCAAAAACATCAGTTCTTTGGCAGTCAGCTTTCTTTATGGTCCAACTCTCAACATCTATACACGACTCCTGGAAAAACCATAGCTTTGACTATACGGACCTTTGTCGATTAAGTAATGTCTCTGCTTTTAAATATGCTGTCTAGGTTGGTCATAGCTTTTCTTCCAAGGAATAAGTGTCTTTTAATTTCATGGCTGCAATCACCATCACAGTGACTTTGGAGCCCCCCAAAATAAAGTCTGTCTCACTGTTTCCATTGTTTCCTCATCTATTTGCCATGAAGTGAGAAACTGGATGCCATGATCTTAGTTTTTTGAATGTTGGAGTTTTAAGCCAACTTTTTCACTCTGCTGTGTCACTTTCATCAAGAGGCTCTTTAGTTAGTCTTTGCTTTCTGCCATAAGGGTGGTGTCATCTGCATATTTGAGGTTATTGATATTTCTCCTAGCAATCTTGCTTCCAGCTAGTGCTTCATCCAGCCCGGCATTTTGCATGATGTACTCTGCATATATGTTAAATAAGCAGGGTGACAATATACAGCATTGTATACTCCTTTCCCAATTTGGGGGCTTCCCTGGTGGCTCAGACAGTAAAGCGTCTGCCTGCAGTGTGGGAGACCTGGGTTCGATTCCTGGGTCGGGAAGATCCCCTGGAGAAGAAAATGAGAATCCACTCCAGCACTCTTGCCTGGAAAATCCCATGGACGGAGGAGCCTGGAAGGCTGCAGTCCTTGGGGTCGCTGAGGGTCGGACATGACTGAGCGACTTCACTTTCCCAATTTGGAACTAGTCCATTGTTCCATGTCTGGTTCTTACTGTTGCTTCTTGACCTGCATACAGATTTGTCTTTTTTGAGGGTATCTTTCATAAATTCTTTCTTAACTGACTTATATTTAGGTTCCTGTAGCCATGGATACCTGTGTGGATTGCTTTTATCCACAGAGGAGTTTGCTTTTTGGGAGCTCTGCATCTATATCAGCCTTGGACCTCTTGAATTCTGTTCCTAGTTCTTGCACTGAATATGTGAGCTCCCGAATGAAGTGTGAGTCAGGGGCCCAGGCTCAGGTCTCCAGCTGATATTGGCACCTGCCTCGAGACACATGCTTTTCTGTAGTCCTTACTGCTCAACTCAAAGCCTTTTCCAGTTTTATTCTTATCTTATTTTTCCTCCTGAAAGTTCTCTAACCTCTGTGATATCAGCTATGCAACAAAACTACTTCTGTGGTTGATAGTTTTACAGCAGATGGCTCCGTGTAGTATGGATATTAACCTTTTCTTTACACATGTTGTTTATCTTTTCTTGCACCCTGTCATATAAATTTACCTTCAGCTTGAAAAGTTACTTGTTAATTCATAATTTTTGTGTAGTGATCTCTTTAGCACATTAATTTTTATGTGCTTTTATAAATTTCTATAACTAGAAATTTTGTGATTATCATTTTTTTTGATCATCTGTTAATTTTTTTCCTTTTCTCATTCTGGAATTCATGTTACTGTGGATGTTCTACCTTCCCTTTCTGTTTATTGTTTCCTTTTTTCTGCTGACTTCAGTAATTTTGTCTTTTGGCGATTAAATGGATTGCTATCCATGAGTCCTTTATTTCAGCCATTACATTTTTTATTCCGAGTATTTTTGGTTCTTCTTATAGCTACTTATTTCTTTTTTATATTACCAGTATCCTGTCTTGTCTTTTTGAGGTATTTAAAAATATTCACTGTATAATCTTTTAGTATTTGGATGGCATCACCGACTCCATGGACATGAGTTTAGGTAAACTCCAGGAGTTGGTGATGGACAGGGAGTCTTGGCATGCTGCAGTCCATGGGATCATAAAGAGTCGGACATGACTGAGTGACTGAACTGAACTAAACTCAATGA
>SJYW01034931.1:74519-87478 GCA_006410735.1 Raphicerus campestris
CAGGGAGTCTTGGCATGCTGCAGTCCATGGGATCATAAAGAGTCGGACATGACTGAGTGACTGAACTGAACTAAACTGCACTTGTTTCATCCGGTAGAGGTCATTGAGTTTATTTTTTTAATTTGTTTATCAGATGACCATTTTTCCCCTGTCAGCTCATATTCCCTAAGGGATATCCTTTCCCTTTGGCCAGTAATATGTGTGGAAGTGGGAGTGAGTAATTCAAGTCCTTCCTGGTAGGCAGAGTTTATACTCTATGGCATGGCCATCAGACAAACGCTCCTTCTCCTCTGCCAAGTAACTCAGGCTCTGGGAGATTCTTTCTATTCCTTTCTCTTTGACTGGTTTCACTGGCATCTCCCCTGAGAGGATGATGGGGAGAACAGAACTACTAGGGGCCAGTACTTTCTTTTCAGCCCTCAGTCTGACCTCTCCCTGCCCCTGGCCAATAGTATTGTTTTTCTGCCCTGTTACAGTCATGGAGTAGGTAATGTTATTCATGCAGGGCCATTTAGAGGGAGGAAAAACAACTAGAAATTTGCCCTTTAGCCTTAAATGCTCCTCCTTTTGAAGCCTTGATCTAGTTCCCTCTGTCTCTCCTCTCACCTAGAAATTTCCATTGTTCATAGAATAACAAAGACCTAGAACTGACCCAAATGTCCACTGACAGGATAATGGATGAACAGGTTGTGTTACATTTGTAAATGTATATTACACAGCAATGAAAATGGATGAACAACTCTTAGGAATTTGATTGGGTTATAAAGCAAACACCAGAAAAATGCAACTAACATGAGCCCATTTGTATCAAGAAACTAGCAAAGAATATATTGTTTAGGAATATACGTAACTGTAATGAAACTATTTGACGAAGTAAAAAAGGGACTGTAAATACACAGTTCAGGAGAGCTGCTATTTTGGGGGACAGAACAGGGTGGGGAGGAACCAGAGATCAAATTGCCAACATCTGTTGGATCATAGAAAAGGCAAGGGAATTCAGAAAAATGTCTACTTCTGCAACATTGACTATGCTAAAGCTTTTGACTGTGTGGATCACAGCAGACTGGAAAATTCTTAAAGAGATGGGAATACCAGACCATTTTACCTGTTTCCTGAGAAACCTGTATGCAGGTCAAGAAACAACAGTTAGAACTGGATGTGAAACAACAGACTTGTTCAAAATTGGGAAAGGAGTACATCAAGGCTGTATATTATCACCCTGCTTATTTAACTTCTATGCAGAGTACACTATGCGAAATGCCAGGTTGGATGAATCACAAGCTGGAATCAAAACTGCCTGGAGAAATAACAACCTCAGATATGCATATGCCACACTTTAATGGCGAAAGCAAAGAGGCACTAAAGAGCCTCTGGATGAGCGTGAAAGAGGAGAATGAAAATGACTTACAACTCAACATTCTGAAAGCTAAGATCATGGCAACTGGTTCTATCACTTCATGGCAAACAGATGGGGAAAAAGTGAAAACAGTATCTTCTCAGGCTCTAAAATCACTGTGGATGGTGACTGCGGCCACAAAATTAAAAGACACTTGCTCCTTGGAAGAAACACTGAGAAACCTAGACAGCATATTAAAAAGCAGAGACATCACTTTTCCAGTGATATCAGTAGTTTTGCTAGTAGTCATATGGATGTGAGAGTTGATCCATAAAGATGGCTGAGCAATGAAGAATTGATGCTTTCAAATTGTGATGCTGTAGAAAACTCTTTTGGACAGCAAGAAGATCAAACCAGTCCATCCTGAAGGAAATGAACCCTGAATATTCATAGGAAAGACTGATGCTGAAGCTCCAATCCTTTGGCCACCTGATAGGAAGAGCCAACTCATTGGAAAAGACACTGATCCTGGGAAAGATTGAGGGTAGAAGAAGGTGGCAATAGGGGATAAGATGGTTAGATGGCATCACTGACTCAGTGGACATGAGTTTGAGCAAACTGGGAGATAGTAAAGTACAGAGAAGCCTGGTGTGCTATAGTCCATGTGATTGTGGGGAATCAGACACGACTTAGTGAATGAACAACAAGGGTGGGGAGGGTGTTTTGCTCAGACATGCACAGTGGCCTTGGTGGTCTAGTTCTTGAGATGTCCAGAGTTGCAGCTGCTTGATTGATTGCTATGCTTCATAACCTATATATTACATGTAATATCTACATGTACAATATAATATAGAAATCATTTGTATGACCAAAACAGTTTGATCTAAACATACTAATGTTACATGTCTATCAGATACTACACACAGGAACACGTCTATATCTTTCTCGCATTTACGTATATCAGCATAGACAAAGAGAAGCAAAATTGAGAGATCTATGGCATCTGTATTGAATCATAAAGAGTTCACAGAACAGTAGCCTTAAAGCTATGCTTAAAAAAAAAATCAATGCTAAGTGTGTGTTTTGCCACTCTTCACTGGGTTGTCTTGCCAGATAGTGATACTGTTTTTTAAGCAGCAGGCCTCTGTGACACATTTCCCAGGTCAGTAGCATAGACTGTAAAGAAGTTTGCGGTGCTAACCTCATTCACATGTACTGTTATTTCCTTTATATGATTCAGGAAGTACATGTTCATTATCATATTTAGAATTTATTTACATGCTGATCTCTAATAATATTTAGTTACATGTCTTCTGAAAGAACCACAGCTTTATTTTTAGTCCATTTTTAGTCCATTTGGTTACAAATTACACTGTGATTTGACAGGACTCCCAGAATAGTTTTGCAGTTTTCCATGTGAAACACTTGAAAGCCTTGGGCAGCTTCTAATCGTCAAAAACAAAAGAGCTAAAATGGTCTCATTCTGTATTCTCTGAGTTCCGCTTTGAGTGTTTTCATATTGTTATCTCTTGTCAGTGAGAGTGATTTCATTTGGGAATCAGTTGCTAGTAGTTTTTAAAAATTATTTTGAATAAGCTTTATTTTTAAAGGCAGTTTTAGTTTTGTAGCAAAATGGAGCATAAAGTACAGAGGTTTCCTGTTTAGCCCCTGCCCCTACACATGTATAACCTTCCCATTATCTATACCTTTCACCAGAGTGAACATTTGTTACAGTTGATGAACCAATATTGATATGTTCTTATTAACTAAGGTCCATAGTTTACATCTGTGTCCACTCTTATGTTGTACATTTGATGGGTTTGAACACATGCACCATGACATGTATCTGTCATTATAGTGTCATACAGAGTAGTCTCACTGCCGTAAGAATGCTCTGTGTGCAATATATTCATCCCTCCCTCCCCTTCCTAAACTCCTGGCAACCAGTGATGCTTTTACTGTCTCCATAGTTTTGTCTTTTCCAGAATGTCTTACAGCCAGAATCCTACAGTATGTAGTACCCCTTTCAGGTTGGTTTCTTTCATTTAGTCATATGCATTTAGGCTTCTTGCATGTCTTTTCATAGCTTGATAGATCATTTCTTTTTAGCAGTGAATATTATCCCATTGTCCAGATGGACCACAATTTATTTCTCCATTTGCCTACCAAGGACATCTGGATTGCTTCCAAGTTTGGGCAATTATGAATAAAGTTGCTATAAACATTTGTGTGTAGTTTTTATGTGGACCTGAGTTTCTAGCTCCTTTGGATAAATACCAAGGAGCATGATTGCTGGATTGTATGGTAAGTAAAGTCACTCAATCATGTCCGACTCTCTGTGACCGCATGGACTATAGCCTACAACACTCCTCCGTCCATGGGATTTTCCAGGCAAGAGTACCGGAGTGGGTTGTCATTTCCTTCTCCAGAGGATCTTCCCAACCCAGGGATCAAACCTGGGTCTCCCACATTGTAGGCAGATACTTTACCATCTGAGCCACCAGGGAAGATATGGTAAGAATGTGTTTAGTTTTGTAAGAACCTGACAAACTGTCTTCTAAAGTGACTGTTCAGTTCAGTTCAGTCGCTCAGTTGTGTCCGACTCTTTGCAACCCCATGAAACGTAGCACGCCAGGCTTCCCTGTCCATCACCAACTCCCAGAGTTCACTCAGACTCAACGTCCATCGAGTCCATGATGCCATCTAGCCATCTCATCCTCTGTCGTCCCCTTCTCCTCCTGCCCCCAATCCCTCCCAGCATCAGGGTCTTTTCCAATGAGTCAACTCTTCACATGAGGTGGTCAAAGTACTGGAATTTCAGCTTTAGCATCATTCCTTCCAAAGAAATCCCAGGGCTGATCTTCAGAATGGACTGGTTGGATCTCCTTGCAGTCCAAGGGACTCTAAAGACAAGAGTCTTCTCCAACACCACAGTTCAAAAGCAATCAATTCTTCGGCACTCAGCTTTCTTCGCAGTCCAACTCTCACATCCGTACATGACCACTGGAAAAACCATAGCCTGTAAGTGACTGTACCATGTTGCATTCCCTTCAGCAATGAATGAAAATTAACGTTGCTTCATATCCTCACCAGCATCCAGAGTTAGTATTCTGGATTTTGGCCATTGTAATAGGTGTGTGTGTGCTCAGTGGCTCAGTCGTGTCCGGCTCTTTGCAACCCCATGGAGCGTAACCCACCAGGTTCCTCTGTCCATTGGATTCTCCAGACAAGAGTATTGGAGTGGGTGGCCATGCCTGCCTCCAAGAGATCGTCCTGACCCAGGGATCAAACATGGGTCTCCTGCATTGGCAGGCAGGTTCTTTACCACTAGCGCCACCTGGGAAGCGCAGAATGGGTGTGCAGTGGTTATGTCATTGTTTAAATTTGCATTTCTCTGGTGATGGACAGGGAAGCCTGGCATGCTGCGGTTCACAGGGTCGCAAAGAATCGGACATGACTGAGCTACTGAACTGATACTGATGATATATGACATGAGCATCTTTTCATATGCTTATTTGCCATTTGTATATCTTCTTTGGTAGGGTATTAAGTCCTTTGGTCCATTTTTTAATACAGTTGTTCCTTATTGTTGAGTTTTGAAAGTTCTTTGTATATATTGGATACCAGTCCTTTTATCACATGTGTCTTTTGCAGATATCTTATCCCAGTCTGTGGCTTGTCTTTTCATTAAAGTCTATCATATCAATTATTTCTTTTATGGATTATGTCTTTGGTATTAATATCTAAAAAATCATTACCAGACTCAAGGTCATCTAGCTTTTTTCCTGTATTATCTTCTAGGAGCGTTATAGTTTGCATCATACTTTACATATGGGATTCATTTCAACTTAACTTTTGTGAAATGTGTATGTATGTCTGTGTTTAGATTCACTTTTTTAATGTGTAGATGTCCCGTTGGTTCAGTCTGATCAGTCTCATCATGTCTATCATTGTTTTCGTAAATTTCCTGGGTTCAAACCAATGATCCATTTATAATTTTAGTAACAATTATTACCTAACTTGAAAAGAAAATAGTATTTTTCAACATAAAAATTAAATCACCCAAAGTTTAAAAGGATCATGAAATTATACTGTATCTTACTGTGGTGTGTTTCACATTCAGTTGATTTTGCATTGTGAGAAGTGCAGGTGCTGAGAAGCTTTCCATGCACTTGTTGCTGTTAAGTTGGTGGTTTCCAGTTGAGAATATAATACTTGAATGCGTGTTATTTAAAAAATTAATCTATTTAAAATGCAATTCTAATTAAATGTAGAACCTCTGAATCACCCTGGGGGATATGACTTTTTGGTGGCTCAGCTGGTAAAGAATCTGCCTGCAGTGCGGGAGACCTGGGTTTAATCCCTTATTCAGGAAGATCCCCTGTAGGAGGGCATGACAGCCCACTCTGATATTGCCTGGAGAATCCCCATGGACAGAGGAGCCTGGCAGGTTACAGTCCATGGGGTCACAAAGAGTCAGACTTGACTGAGTGACTAAGCACACACAGCCCAGAAAAGTTAACTAATGGAGGATTTGACATATAGAACAGGACTGTTCATAATAGGTGTTCCATAAGTATTTGCTGTTATATCTAAGTAGTTTAGTAAATATTTATGTCTGAAATATCTTAGATAATAAACAGTTCATTAAATATCTTACATATAAAATATATTGACTATTTCATATTTACATATTGTCCTCAAAACATATCAGTAGAAAGTACAAAGCTAGTAAGACTGTTTCTTGGTGCCGGATACTAAAGTAACCTTTTTCTTATTCACAGGCTAAAAAGCCAGATTCCTGAAATTAAGCAGACTTTAGAAATTCTAAAATACATGCAGAAGAAAAAAGTAAGTGCCTTTTTTGTTTGTAAACATGAGCAAACCAGGATAGTTCAGCAGAGACAAGTGTTCCTTGATTGCTTGGTTTCTGGTATTCGAACCCATGCTGGAAGGAGTCAGGATGCATGCACTCCCTGCGCAGTCCTATGGCCCCAGTGTTCTTTACCCTTCTCCTTTACCTCTCTGTCCCTCAGTTCCACCACCTGATTTGTCTGTGGGATGGGACTGTTTTGAATGGCTTAAGCTCAGCTCTGCAGTCACTTGTATGACCTTGGTATTAAGATGGACAGTTTACAGTACCGTCATGTATTTATTTACTTTTTTTTGAAGGAGTCCACCGGTTCACTGGAGACCAGGTTCTTATTGGCAGATAACCTGTATTGCAAAGCTTCAGTTCCTCCTACCGATAAAGTGTGTCTGTGGTTGGGGGTAAGTCAGTGTCATTGTCACAGCTTCCTTGGCTGACATTTGGTAAGGCAGTGTGTTTTCCCCAACATGGCAGTATTGGAGAGGAGCTCTTGAACGTGGACGGAATGAAGGGGTAGCGTTGCGGGGGACTAGGAGTATGAGAAAGATTGCTGCAGAAACATGCTCGAGTCTCTTCCGGTCAAAACAAAGTGAACCAAAACCCGGCTTTCCCTCCAGCTAGCACTTTATCTGTTAAATGTAACAGAAGGTATTGTCGGACCACAGATAGATGTTTGTTCATTATCAGAGTTTATGAGTTCTAGAAAGATCTCTCTGAACTTAAGGGGGAACAGATTATTATAAAAACCTTGGGGTTAGAACCCATTTGAAAAAGTCAAACCTTTCAGTTGTGATGATTTCAGAGACCTTGTCTATGATTTTTCTTGTTACTATTGAGTCCCATGATCAACCAAGTCATGCCTGACTATACAGGTAGGTCTTGCTAGTTCCTATGCAGAGTGGCAAATTGGGAGGATTTCCACTCGCTGCTGTCCTGTACAGTCATCCACAAGAGGCACTAGGGCCATGAAAGGTTGGCAGATCATACATGGAAACTCACTTCTCTATCTGTTAGTTCCTCCTTCCTGATTTCTGTTAGCAGTAACATTTCAGAGTTTACGCATTTATTCCTACAAACATAATTCCCATTCTTGCTTAGTTTTAGTTTTATAAATGGAACAGCTAGCCACCCAGTAGCTCAGATCTTAGGGGTTATCCTCCTTGGTTTCTCTTCTCCTTGGCCCACACTTAATCAGCACGTGGAGATAAGATGATTCCATACATTAGACTGGGACAACAGGGAGCACTCTCCTGAGAATTATGGCTGGAGCCTACCTTACACAAGATGGATTCCAAATGGATCATGTACTCATATGAAATTGTGACACCATCAGAGCTATAGACCAAGTCACAGATAATTTTAGCCCTGCAATAAGGATGGTTTTTCAGGCCTCAAAACTCGGAAACCATGAGCAAAATAAAAAGACATCAAGAAAAAATATATGTGACTCATATTGCATGCAAAGGACTAACAGGTTTGCAGGACGACATGGAGTTGACTTTTGGGCATGTCAGTCTTCAGATGCCTGTTAGACTGTCAAGTAGAGAGGCTGATAAGTGTTTGAGGAGTGAATCAACTAAGGAGATACACTTGAATGAATGATTGATGGTTTTTGACACGAATGAAGTGTTTTAAAATGTATTCTATTTCCTCTTGTTAAAAGTGAAGTGAAGTCACTCAGTCGTGTCCGACTCTTTGCAANAGTTCCTCCTACCGATAAAGTGTGTCTGTGGTTGGGGGTAAGTCAGTGTCATTGTCACAGCTTCCTTGGCTGACATTTGGTAAGGCAGTGTGTTTTCCCCAACATGGCAGTATTGGAGAGGAGCTCTTGAACGTGGACGGAATGAAGGGGTAGCGTTGCGGGGGACTAGGAGTATGAGAAAGATTGCTGCAGAAACATGCTCGAGTCTCTTCCGGTCAAAACAAAGTGAACCAAAACCCGGCTTTCCCTCCAGCTAGCACTTTATCTGTTAAATGTAACAGAAGGTATTGTCGGACCACAGATAGATGTTTGTTCATTATCAGAGTTTATGAGTTCTAGAAAGATCTCTCTGAACTTAAGGGGGAACAGATTATTATAAAAACCTTGGGGTTAGAACCCATTTGAAAAAGTCAAACCTTTCAGTTGTGATGATTTCAGAGACCTTGTCTATGATTTTTCTTGTTACTATTGAGTCCCATGATCAACCAAGTCATGCCTGACTATACAGGTAGGTCTTGCTAGTTCCTATGCAGAGTGGCAAATTGGGAGGATTTCCACTCGCTGCTGTCCTGTACAGTCATCCACAAGAGGCACTAGGGCCATGAAAGGTTGGCAGATCATACATGGAAACTCACTTCTCTATCTGTTAGTTCCTCCTTCCTGATTTCTGTTAGCAGTAACATTTCAGAGTTTACGCATTTATTCCTACAAACATAATTCCCATTCTTGCTTAGTTTTAGTTTTATAAATGGAACAGCTAGCCACCCAGTAGCTCAGATCTTAGGGGTTATCCTCCTTGGTTTCTCTTCTCCTTGGCCCACACTTAATCAGCACGTGGAGATAAGATGATTCCATACATTAGACTGGGACAACAGGGAGCACTCTCCTGAGAATTATGGCTGGAGCCTACCTTACACAAGATGGATTCCAAATGGATCATGTACTCATATGAAATTGTGACACCATCAGAGCTATAGACCAAGTCACAGATAATTTTAGCCCTGCAATAAGGATGGTTTTTCAGGCCTCAAAACTCGGAAACCATGAGCAAAATAAAAAGACATCAAGAAAAAATATATGTGACTCATATTGCATGCAAAGGACTAACAGGTTTGCAGGACGACATGGAGTTGACTTTTGGGCATGTCAGTCTTCAGATGCCTGTTAGACTGTCAAGTAGAGAGGCTGATAAGTGTTTGAGGAGTGAATCAACTAAGGAGATACACTTGAATGAATGATTGATGGTTTTTGACACGAATGAAGTGTTTTAAAATGTATTCTATTTCCTCTTGTTAAAAGTGAAGTGAAGTCACTCAGTCGTGTCCGACTCTTTGCAATCCCATGGACTGTAGCCTATCAGGCTCCTCCATCCATGGGATTTTCCAGGCAAGAGTGCTGGAGTGGATTGCCATTTCCTTCTCCAGGGGATCTTCCCAACCCAGAAATCAAACCCGGGTCTCCCGCATTGCAGGCAGATGCTTTACCGTCTGAGCCACCAGGGCAGCCCTGAAGTTGCTCAGTCGTGTCCAACTCTGCAACCCCATGGACTGTAGCCCACTAGGCTCCTCCATCCATGGAATTTTCTAGGCAAAGGTACTGGAGTGGGTTGCCATTTCCTTCTCCAGGGGATCTTCCTGACCCAGGGATCGAACCTGGGTCTCCCGTATTGTGGGCAGATGCTTTATTGTCTGAGCCACCAGGGAATCCCTCTTATTACAGGTAAGCAAAGTGTAGACATTTTCTGGGAAAAAAAGTGCTAATAAGTATCAGTAATTGAGAAGTGAGATTGGGAATCTGGGTTTGGAGAAGCCTTTACTTTGCACTGAATATTTTAGTCCTGTCTAAATTTATGCAGCTTTCTAATTATCACGAGGGCTTTCCTTGTGGCTTAGCTGGTAAAGAATCCGCCTGCAGTGCGGGAGACCTGGGTTCAATCCCTGGGTTGGGAAGATCCCCTGGAAAAGGGAAGGCTACCCACTCCAGTATTCTGGCCTGGGGAAATCCTTGTCCATGGGGTTGCAGAGAGTCAGACACAACTGAGCGGCTTTCACTTACTCACTTGAATTCCATCAATAAGTGTGTAGCACCTGCTTGGTGCTAAGTCCTTTCATGCTGTCTCATTAATTCTTAACAATCCTTTGAGTAATTTTTAAATTCCATTTATCATGTGATGAAAATGGTTCAGGAAATGCCTGGTCGTAAGTCAGGTGATAGTTCAGAGCTGTGAAAGGTATGGTTCCCTGTTACAAAGCACATGCCTTCCCAAATGTCAGCAGATACTCCAGATCTTAGATCCAGACTTGGTCACCTTGCCTTTGCCTCTGGCATCTGTTGAAGGTTGGAAAGGGGCAGTTAAAGCTAGCTGTTTCTCTTAATGGACCAAATGTAGATAATACGTATGTCTTTGAAAGCTTTAAAGTTCTACCTTAAGCTCAGAAACAACTACTTTAGTTGATTTAGTGTCCCGATAGAGGTGGTAGAAAGATAGGGTTTGGTAACTAAAGATACTGGTTCCTATCCTAATTCTTCCATTTATTTAGTATCTCTGAAATCATAGGTAAGCTGACTTCTCAGAGCCTATTTTCTTCACTGTAGAGAAGTTGAGGAAAAAATGATAAAATGTATGTAAATATATTCTCTAATTCAGGGAGCAATAAATATTGTGTTAAAAGCCAGAGAGTAAATATTTTTGGTGTTGCAGACCACATAGTCTCTGCCACAACTAGTACTTGGCTCGCCACTGCAGCATGAAAGTCTTAAGTGAATAAAGAGTGCCTGGGTTTCCAAAAAACTTAGGACAAGAGATGGCTGGCCAAATTTGACCCAAAGGCTATAGTTTGCCGACCGCTGCTTTAACCTATGAAGCACAAAGTCAGTGTTCGCTCATTGTCACGCTTTTCTCTGCAGGCGAATGTAATGCTTGAATATGATATTGATGAAGCTCAGGCATTGTTGGAAAAGAATTTATTGACGGCCACAAAGAATCTTGATTCTCTTGAGGAAGACCTCGACTTTCTTCGAGATCAGTTTACTACCACGGAAGTCAGTATCCTTTCCTAAAGAAAGGCAAAGCGGGGAAAGGAGAAAAATGTTTTTTATGTTCTTATATGCATTGCTTTAATGAGAAGAATGTCCTTATTCTTTGACTAATGTTAAGTTGCAGATTTTATAACAGTAGTAAATGACATATTTTAGAACTAATGCTGAAATAAGTTTATAGGTAGACTTATCTGAATTTGAGGTGTGAAAGTGGAAATAGCAAATTCAATTTAGTACATGAGTATTTCTAGTTAAATATTTTCTCAAAATAATCTTTATAGCTAGGTAAGTACTAGAGTTCCACAGCTCTTTACTAAGGGTCTCCTGTGTTCCTACAGCTGTGCTAAGCTGTGTGGGACATGCACTGGTGAGGAGATCAGTGTAAAAAAAGAATGCCAAAACACACATGAGACAGCTAGTGAGCATTTCATAGCAAAATAGAAGTTAGTCAACTTCAGGTAGTCAACACCAAGGCAGTTTAAAATTAGGGTGATAGATGTGAGCTTGAGTGATTTCAGAAGTCCTTGAGAAGATAGGACTGAGACTATATTTAAAGGTAATGTAGGATTTCTTTTAGCAGAGAGAAAGGGAAGGCTCTCATGTTGAAACCCAGCTCTTGGCGTTTTCCCTCTGACCTGTGTCTCCTCATTGTCAGAATCATTGGCCCCACACAGTCATTCAAGACAGAAACCTGGAAGTCAATCTTCTTACCTCTCTGTTATGCTCATTTTGGCCTTTTAGAACCTAGGGTCAGTAGTTTTCTTTTTTATTTATTTATTGTAATTGGAGGCTAATTAGTTTACAATACTGTGGTGGTTTTTGCCATACATTCCCATGAATCAGCTGTGGGTTTACATGTGTTCCCAGCCTGACCCCCCGACCTCCCTCTGCATCCTATCCCACAGGGTCATCTCAGTGCACCAGCCCTGAGCACCCTTCCTCGTGCATTGAACCTGGACTGGCGATCTGTTTCAAATATGATAATATACATGTTTCAATGCTATTCTCTCAAATCATGCCACCCTCGCCTTCTCCCAGAGTCCAAAAATCTGTTCTTTACATCTTTGTCTCTTTTGCTAGGGTCATCGTTTTCATCTTTCTAAATTCCATATATATGTGTTAATATACTGTATTGGTATTTTTTTTTCTGACTTACTTTGCTCTGTACAATAGTCTTCTAGGCTTCAGTTTCATCCACCTAATTAGAACTGATTCAAATTAATTCTTTTTAATAGCTGAGTAATATTTCATTGTGTATATATACCACAGCTTTCTTATCCATTCGTCTAAGGATGGACATCTAGGTTGCTTCCATGTCCTGGCTATTGTAAACGGTACTGTGATCAACATTGGAGTACACATGTCTCTTTAATTCTGATTTCCTCAGTGTGTATGCCCAGCAGTGGGATTGCTGGGTCATATGGCAGTTTTCTACTCTGTTTTCCTCTTCCCAGTCCTTCACACTTTCTCTGCTGTGAAATCACTGAGTCACACTTCTTATTTTTATTCCTCTGGCTATAATGCTTCAGTGGTTCTTTGTTACATGTCAGCTGTGCACATGGGCACTCTTGGTGGCGGGGGTAGGGGGTTGTCCCTGCCAGTCTCAATTCCATGTACCACTGACTGTTTCCTGCTCATGTCCTCCCCTGGTGCACCCAAGGTCCAAATCACCCCAAGTGGTTTTACTCACCCCCTAAATGAGGTGTGCCCTTTATATGTCCACATTTGGTTCCTCCTACCTAGACTGATTTCCTCCTATTTGCTTGGGCTCCTCCATCTTATCTTTTGTCTTTCAGCTCAAGCAGCAGAACATTTCTGAACATTTTCTTTCTTTTTTTTTTTTTGGTTGGAGAAGACTCATATTTATTTATTTATTTTTTAATACTTTATTCTATTTTACAGTACTGTATTGGTTTTGCCATACATTGACATGAATCATCCACAGGTGTACACGATCTCCCCATGCCGAAGCCCCCTCCCACCTCCCACCCCACCCCATCTCCCTGGATCCT
>SJYW01034931.1:88129-114699 GCA_006410735.1 Raphicerus campestris
TGCTTTAATGAGAAGAATGTCCTTATTCTTTGACTAATGTTAAGTTGCAGATTTTATAACAGTAGTAAATGACATATTTTAGAACTAATGCTGAAATAAGTTTATAGGTAGACTTATCTGAATTTGAGGTGTGAAAGTGGAAATAGCAAATTCAATTTAGTACATGAGTATTTCTAGTTAAATATTTTCTCAAAATAATCTTTATAGCTAGGTAAGTACTAGAGTTCCACAGCTCTTTACTAAGGGTCTCCTGTGTTCCTACAGNTATTAAGTGACCTGTTCACAATTGGTATTTTTACCCTTGAGAAAGACAATAATATAATTTTTTAGAAGGTGGAGATTAACTGGAATTAAGGAAAAAATCTAGATGAAGCAAGTTATTTTTTAATAAATAACTTAGTACTTACTTTTAATGAAACACTGCCATTGTTTTCATAAAGTTATATTTTTCCTTACACTTTTAACATATACTGTGTGTAAACTATTCAATTAAGCCACATAATGGTGGGTCTGATAGGTAGAGTGCCTGAAGAACTATGGAAGATGTGTATAAGAGACAGGTTTAAAATTAGGGTGATAGATGTGAGCTTGAGTGATTTCAGAAGTCCTTGAGAAGATAGGACTGAGACTATATTTAAAGGTAATGTAGGATTTCTTTTAGCAGAGAGAAAGGGAAGGCTCTCATGTTGAAACCCAGCTCTTGGCGTTTTCCCTCTGACCTGTGTCTCCTCATTGTCAGAATCATTGGCCCCACACAGTCATTCAAGACAGAAACCTGGAAGTCAATCTTCTTACCTCTCTGTTATGCTCATTTTGGCCTTTTAGAACCTAGGGTCAGTAGTTTTCTTTTTTATTTATTTATTGTAATTGGAGGCTAATTAGTTTACAATACTGTGGTGGTTTTTGCCATACATTCCCATGAATCAGCTGTGGGTTTACATGTGTTCCCAGCCTGACCCCCCGACCTCCCTCTGCATCCTATCCCACAGGGTCATCTCAGTGCACCAGCCCTGAGCACCCTTCCTCGTGCATTGAACCTGGACTGGCGATCTGTTTCAAATATGATAATATACATGTTTCAATGCTATTCTCTCAAATCATGCCACCCTCGCCTTCTCCCAGAGTCCAAAAATCTGTTCTTTACATCTTTGTCTCTTTTGCTAGGGTCATCGTTTTCATCTTTCTAAATTCCATATATATGTGTTAATATACTGTATTGGTATTTTTTTTTCTGACTTACTTTGCTCTGTACAATAGTCTTCTAGGCTTCAGTTTCATCCACCTAATTAGAACTGATTCAAATTAATTCTTTTTAATAGCTGAGTAATATTTCATTGTGTATATATACCACAGCTTTCTTATCCATTCGTCTAAGGATGGACATCTAGGTTGCTTCCATGTCCTGGCTATTGTAAACGGTACTGTGATCAACATTGGAGTACACATGTCTCTTTAATTCTGATTTCCTCAGTGTGTATGCCCAGCAGTGGGATTGCTGGGTCATATGGCAGTTTTCTACTCTGTTTTCCTCTTCCCAGTCCTTCACACTTTCTCTGCTGTGAAATCACTGAGTCACACTTCTTATTTTTATTCCTCTGGCTATAATGCTTCAGTGGTTCTTTGTTACATGTCAGCTGTGCACATGGGCACTCTTGGTGGCGGGGGTAGGGGGTTGTCCCTGCCAGTCTCAATTCCATGTACCACTGACTGTTTCCTGCTCATGTCCTCCCCTGGTGCACCCAAGGTCCAAATCACCCCAAGTGGTTTTACTCACCCCCTAAATGAGGTGTGCCCTTTATATGTCCACATTTGGTTCCTCCTACCTAGACTGATTTCCTCCTATTTGCTTGGGCTCCTCCATCTTATCTTTTGTCTTTCAGCTCAAGCAGCAGAACATTTCTGAACATTTTCTTTCTTTTTTTTTTTTTGGTTGGAGAAGACTCATATTTATTTATTTATTTTTTAATACTTTATTCTATTTTACAGTACTGTATTGGTTTTGCCATACATTGACATGAATCATCCACAGGTGTACACGATCTCCCCATGCCGAAGCCCCCTCCCACCTCCCACCCCACCCCATCTCCCTGGATCCTNTCAGTTCCACTTGCAGCCACCCCTTAATGATTCTATGGCTTCCATTTCTTTTCCTATGCATAGGTTTTTTAAAAAACATAATTTAAATAATTTTGTCTGCAAAATTTTTATCATACTTTCTTAGCATGGAATTTGCAATCTGCCTATTATATAATGCTTTTAAATTAACATTATTTTACTGGTTTCATAGTATTCTAAATAGCTGGACCCTAATAAACTGTNCTTTTCCTATGCATAGGTTTTTTAAAAAACATAATTTAAATAATTTTGTCTGCAAAATTTTTATCATACTTTCTTAGCATGGAATTTGCAATCTGCCTATTATATAATGCTTTTAAATTAACATTATTTTACTGGTTTCATAGTATTCTAAATAGCTGGACCCTAATAAACTGTGACCTATAGACATTTGATGTTTTAAAATTTTTCCTGTATTTAGGATTTTTCCTGAGATTAGATTACCAAAAACAGAATTACAGAGTCAAAGATTATAACATTTTATTTTCTGGGGTTAACTGAGAGGAGTTTGGTCAGGGGATGATGGCAAACAACAAGGGATTCAGATGAACACAGGAACTTGAAACAAAAATAAATGTCCAAAAAAAAAAAAAAAGTCTGACACACTACAGATACTGACAGCCACAGCCACATAGCCAGAGTGAAACCAAGGTCTGGTTTCCAGGTGAATTTTCTTCCCTCTGTACCATGGCACATACCGAGTAATTAAGTTCAGTTCCTTAATGAATGAATACTCTCCATTCTTTTATGTTTGCTATTCTCGGCCCTATACCTCAATATCTTTAAGGGTCTCAAATAATTTCTTAAAGGTTCATCTTGGTTGGTCCTGATCCCCTATGGAGCCATGTCTATTGTCTGTTTAGTGCTAAATGTGGGGGTGTATTGTCTCTGAAGACTGCCAAGAGCACAGGCAATACTCATCATAGTTAGTGTCGGGTTTAACAACACATTTGAACTCCCAAGACCTGGATAGGCCATGCCTGAATACCAGTTCACTCTGAAGAATACAGGACAGGCAAGACCCCGTGGACGCCATGCCATGCCAGCTTGAAGCATTCTTAGGTGGAAATTCTTGCAGTGGTCCCCACAGATGACACAGATGGGTGCAGGAGCTGCCGGACTTAGAAGCCATCTTGTAACAGCCTCCTGTGCACAGCCTGGGTCCCAGCTAGGGTCAAGGCCTAGGAACAAGAGGTCCATTGCACTCAGGGACCCTGAGCTGTGGCCCCCAGCAGATGTTTACATTCAATTGTAGCCCTCCCAGGCCAGGAGTGGGGTACCTGTGACTTCCTACTAGAAGCAGGCACAGCAGTCCCACAGAGGACCATACACCTTCATCACATTTCCAGGACAACCAAACTAGAAAGCTAATCCAAGGTGAGCATCTCGCCTCGACGTAGAAAGGGTTTTTCAACACCTCTCACCTGGCCTGTTGGATCTTGCATGATCATGGTCAGTTTTTGTCAGTGGGATACTTCCTTTTCTAGTCCCCTTCATAAGGCTGCTTAGCTAGTATCTGCCTCCGCAAAAAAAAAAACAAAAGCAATAATCGTTAAGATATTTTAAAGAGTCAGATGGAATCATTTCTGTCTAGGTGAGGCAAAACTCAGGAATCAGCTGAGAGGTCAAGTTTAACAATGACATGATGGATTGGAGAGCTGTTCTCTCCTTAACCCAAAGCCAGGTACTGCCATAAATTTACTGAACTTCAGGAGCTCGTAGCAGAGTGACTTTTTAGTCTTGTGGCCAAAACTAGTCAATAACCTTTTGAATTTTTACATTTATTATTTTGAACTTTTATAACTACAACCAGTATCACAGACTAGATGGGCCTGATAATACAAAATTATGTAGTTTATATATAAATTGTATATATATATATGTTTGCATNAAAAAAAAAAAAAAGTCTGACACACTACAGATACTGACAGCCACAGCCACATAGCCAGAGTGAAACCAAGGTCTGGTTTCCAGGTGAATTTTCTTCCCTCTGTACCATGGCACATACCGAGTAATTAAGTTCAGTTCCTTAATGAATGAATACTCTCCATTCTTTTATGTTTGCTATTCTCGGCCCTATACCTCAATATCTTTAAGGGTCTCAAATAATTTCTTAAAGGTTCATCTTGGTTGGTCCTGATCCCCTATGGAGCCATGTCTATTGTCTGTTTAGTGCTAAATGTGGGGGTGTATTGTCTCTGAAGACTGCCAAGAGCACAGGCAATACTCATCATAGTTAGTGTCGGGTTTAACAACACATTTGAACTCCCAAGACCTGGATAGGCCATGCCTGAATACCAGTTCACTCTGAAGAATACAGGACAGGCAAGACCCCGTGGACGCCATGCCATGCCAGCTTGAAGCATTCTTAGGTGGAAATTCTTGCAGTGGTCCCCACAGATGACACAGATGGGTGCAGGAGCTGCCGGACTTAGAAGCCATCTTGTAACAGCCTCCTGTGCACAGCCTGGGTCCCAGCTAGGGTCAAGGCCTAGGAACAAGAGGTCCATTGCACTCAGGGACCCTGAGCTGTGGCCCCCAGCAGATGTTTACATTCAATTGTAGCCCTCCCAGGCCAGGAGTGGGGTACCTGTGACTTCCTACTAGAAGCAGGCACAGCAGTCCCACAGAGGACCATACACCTTCATCACATTTCCAGGACAACCAAACTAGAAAGCTAATCCAAGGTGAGCATCTCGCCTCGACGTAGAAAGGGTTTTTCAACACCTCTCACCTGGCCTGTTGGATCTTGCATGATCATGGTCAGTTTTTGTCAGTGGGATACTTCCTTTTCTAGTCCCCTTCATAAGGCTGCTTAGCTAGTATCTGCCTCCGCAAAAAAAAAAACAAAAGCAATAATCGTTAAGATATTTTAAAGAGTCAGATGGAATCATTTCTGTCTAGGTGAGGCAAAACTCAGGAATCAGCTGAGAGGTCAAGTTTAACAATGACATGATGGATTGGAGAGCTGTTCTCTCCTTAACCCAAAGCCAGGTACTGCCATAAATTTACTGAACTTCAGGAGCTCGTAGCAGAGTGACTTTTTAGTCTTGTGGCCAAAACTAGTCAATAACCTTTTGAATTTTTACATTTATTATTTTGAACTTTTATAACTACAACCAGTATCACAGACTAGATGGGCCTGATAATACAAAATTATGTAGTTTATATATAAATTGTATATATATATATGTTTGCATATGTATATAAATTGTATATATTTAATATATTAAGCTAACAACATGCTAAAATTATATATTAGCTAATAGGCTAGTATAATGATAAGCTAATATTAAGCAAATATAATATGTAATATATTACTAAGTTGATATAATATTAAGCTGAATCTCCAATAGTTTGGCCACCTGATGTGAAGAGCTGACTTCTTTGAGATGTGGATAGTGCTTCAAAGTTCATGTAAAGAATTGACTTTTATTTGTGTCTCTTTCTTGTCTTGTGTGCACAGTGTATTTGAGCAGTTTGTGTATAAAGGATCATGCCTCCTAGCCATGGCTTATGTTCAGTAGGTTGTGTAACAACTTGTCTTTGGGGCCATGATTTTTTTCCCAGTTTTATTAGCACCTCCAAGTAAACCTATCTTAGGCCGAATCAGCTTATTTTCTCCAGCTCAAAGCTGTGGATTCTAGAGAGTAAAATACACAAACATTTTAAAAAGCTAAAGGTTAGGAGATAATGTTCTCTTCCTTTTCGTCAATACCTACATCTTTGGCTACTTAGGTCCATGTTTGGAGTGGCTTGGGCAATAGTTTATTCTCAGTTAGGTGGTCCAGAGGCAGCTTAAGAGTTGCATTTTAACTGACCTGGGACATGTAATTTTCAACTCCAGGATCACTGTTGCTTGCAA
Organism: Raphicerus campestris; assembly: GCA_006410735.1. Taxonomy (NCBI): domain Eukaryota; kingdom Metazoa; phylum Chordata; class Mammalia; order Artiodactyla; family Bovidae; genus Raphicerus; species Raphicerus campestris. Next base: position 94,110 of record SJYW01034931.1, read on the forward strand.
TACCACAGCAAAGTGACAATATTAGCTTTTCAGGATCGACTTGATGTCACCCTGAAACATCGACTCCAGGGTTCAGTTACAAATGGGCTGTAGTTGCCCTTGTTTTCCATTGGTCCTCAGCTACACAAGAGATGACCAGGGTCTAGGACTGACCTTGGCTTTAAGGATAGAATCTGCACAGTTCAGATGATACAAAGAAGGTCCCAGAAAAATAAGAATTGGTCCAAGATAAGATAATCCTGGAAGACCCCATCCTTGACTCCTCCTATCCTATACGTATTCAGGTGGTCACACCACGAACTGCTGAAAGTTGATGGGTCTCAACATAGTTCTGTGAGAAATCCAGATAACAGTGACCATAGGGAGAATTGTTCACCCGTAGGAATGACCAAAGGAAACGACATTTTTAAAGCAGGTAATAACAAATCTTGGAAGAGTTTTAAAAAGAGCAGGAATATGGTCAGAGTGCTTTTGTATAGCTCAAATCGTTCATGTATGACTCTGTATATGTCATAAGGAAAAATGATTCAGGTAGCTGAATAATGTCAAATATATACCAATATTTAATATTAAGCTTAGAAGTGGTGGGGTATACTGAACACTGGTTATGGAAGTCAGTATTGTAAACATTATCTAGTATGACTTTTGTTAACCCATCTGTTTTTGCTTTTTTCCCACCCCCAAAAAATATTTGCATAGAGTTGTTATTAATACAAATGAAGTTTTTCAGAGTAACATACTTTTTTTAATGTTTTGAACACTTCAACTGAGATAGCAATGGGAGGTTTTTGAGAATCAATTTTGTGTCTTGCAGAATTTAATGGAATGCGAACATTAGGCAATTTGGGAACGGGATTTGGATGAAAATAGAAACTTAAAACGAAAATGTCAAAAAAAAAAATAACTTCTGTTGCCTTCCTCATTAGAGGTTGCAGCTGATATGTCCTTAAGATAAGGACAGAGTTTCTCCTGTTTGATCTCCCTCACTGGGGTGTCTTGTTATCTCTGCATCTCTCAGCCACAGTCACACCTGAGACCTTGTCAATCCCTGCAGTGTCTTCTTAAATCTCCACCTCAAGTCATTCTATTCTGTTCCCTTCCAGGTTTTCATGGTCTGTCTTGTTCAGGTCCTTGCACACACCACAAATGATTTGGTTCCACTCCTGCTTTGCTGTCCTGACCTGACTAAGCCAGTGTCTTGTTTAATCAGACAGCCAATTCCCAGCACTTTCAAGTCAGGGATGCAAGGCTCCACCATCCGTAGGTCAGCCATTCAGAACTCCACGCCCCCATTCTGGCTCTGTCCATATCTATCAGCCTTGGCTGTCGTTTTCATCACTCAAAAGCAAAAAATGTTAGAATAGCACTGAAGCATGTACATTACCATATGTGAAACAGATCACCTGTCCAGTTTCGATGCATGAAACGGCGCTCAAAACCAGTGCTCTGGGATGACCTGAGGGATGGGTTGGGATGGGAGGTGGGAGGGGGTTCAGGATGGGGAACACATGTACACCCGTGGCTGATTCATGTTTATGTATGGACAAAACCACTCCAATATTGTAATTAACCTCCAATTAAATTTATTTAAAAAAACACACCCAAAAAAGCTTCTGTTCTTTACATCTGTGTCTCTGGCTGTAAAGAACAGAAGCTTTTTTTGTGCTGTGGTTTCTCTTTAACTTTTTTATTTTAAAGTAATTAGCCTCCAATGAAAATAAATAAATTTACAAAAAGAAAAAAGAAAAACCACACCCACAAAAAGTGTCTGTTCTTTACATCTGTGTCTCTTTGGCTGTAAAGGACAGATGCTTTTTTTTGTGCTGTAGTTTCTCTGTAACGTTTTCTATTGTAAGGTAATTAGCCTCCAATTAAAAAAGTAATAGTAAAAAAGCTTTTGCAGGAGGCCCCTTGCTGAGTGCAGCCCCCAGCCTATGACTGCCTCCATCCACAGTTGTCTCACCCAACTCAGTTCTGCCTACTGTCAGTCTCTGGCCACCCCACACTTGCTAAGACATGTGGACCATCATAGGCATTCTGGGTGATATGTGAAGCATCTTGAATGTGTGTGGGGGTGGCATCTGCTCAGCCAGGTTCTGGCCTGGGTAGTGCACACATTCTGTCCCCAGTGCCAGTGACCAAACCTGTTTGTCCCCTGTCCTTGTTACTCTTGGCCTCTGATGCCCTAGAAGTGAAGATGCTCAATCATGTCCAACTCTTTGCAACCCCGTGGACTGTAGCTCCCCAGGCTCCTCCATCCATGGGATTCCCCAGGCAAGAAGACTGGAATTGGTGGCCATTTCCTTCTCCAGGAGATCTTCCCAACTCAGGGATCAAACCCAGGTCTCCTGCATTGTAGGCAGATGCTTTACCTTCTGAGCCACCAGGGAAGTCTTAAAAGAACAGAAATGTCTTCAAGCTTTTTCTGGAAGCCAAAGTCTGACATCAAAGGATCCATGGGGCCACCCTTCTAATGACAGCTTCTGACCCTGTCTCCAAACGAGGTCAGATTCACTGTGGTGACCTCAACATATCTTGCTGGGGGGACACAAATCAGCTCATCAGAGGCAGATTGTGGCCCTGAAGATTCTGGAAATGTCAGAGGAGCATGGGCATCATGTCATGGTCCACAGCAGAGAAGCTGGCCTCTCTCCACTTCACCCCCCTCCCCACAACCAGGGCCCCTCTCTCCTGCATCCTCTATCTTTGTCCACTGAATTTCTCTTATCTTAAAAACAATTCTCTCCTGGCCTCTCTTCCCCTCAAGCTGCCATCCTGATTTCTCTGCCCTTCGCAGAAAGTATTGTCCTGAAAGTGTTTGTACTCATGGTACCCGTTGTTCTGTTTCTCTCCTGCTCTCAGTCAGATGCAGCTAACACAGAAGATTACGCTCTCCTCCTGAGACTCCCTCTTGGCTTTTTAGGATCCTTGCCTGGTTTTCTTCCTACCTCTCTGCCTGCTTCTTCTCACGTTCACGTGTCAGCGCTTCTATCTCCTAGACGTGTGGTTTTTCATTCACCCTCATGTTGCAAGGGCTTCCCTGGTGGCTCAGCTGGGAGAGCATCTGCCTGCAATGCAGGAGACCTGGGTTCGATCCCTGGCTCAGGAAGATCCCCTGGAGAAGGAAATGGCAACACACTCCAGTACTCTTGCCTAGAAAAGTCCATGGATGCAGGAAATTGCTAGGCTACAGTCCATGGGGTTAAAAGAGTTGGACACAACTGAGTGACTTCACTTATTTCATGTTGGAAAACACTCCTGCCCAGGTGAGCCTCAGAATTTGGTCTCCAACTTGGACCTTGAGAGCTCAGAATTTTGGACACCTGTATCCAGCTGCTTACTTGACAGTTCCATCTGCCAAACTTCATGAGCATCTCAAGCTCAGTGTGTCAAAAACTTAACTCCTTCCCTTGCCTCACCTCCAACTCAAGTCTACCCACACTCCAACATATTCTGATTTCCTATTTGTACATTTGCAAATCCTGACTCTTTAACATCGTGGTGTATCCAAAATGTGACTGACTCGTCACCTCCTCAGCTACAATCCTGGCCCAAGTCTGAACATCTGTTGCCTGGATCACCACCACAGCCTCCAGAGTGGGCTGTCTGCTTCCACGCTTGTCTCTCTGCAGTCCACCATGTGAAGAGGTCAGAGGTCAGGGCATAAGTCATCATCCTGACAACGGTCTAAATTCACTGACATGAGCTGGCTTCCACTCTGGCCCTTTGCCTGCCTCGTACCCTTCCCCTTGGGCCTTCTGCTCTAGCACGCCTGGTTCCGCTCTTCCTAGAATGGACTCATTTTGCTCCTATTTCAGGACTTTACTTGCTTGCTATTCTTTCTTCCTGGAAAATCCTTCCCCATTTTGTCCAGATGTACAGATGTTATTTACATAGCTTCTCCCTGAACTCCTAAATTCAAGTCTCCGCTCAAAGATAACTTCCTAAATGAGCTTCTTAAGGCCACCATACACATGTTGGAAAGGACTGGCTCCTGCACAACACACACAAATATGTGTCCTTACCCCTCTTCCTTGCTTTATTTTCCCATGAGTACTTAACTCATCAGTTCAGCAGTTGCTTAGTCATGTTCAACTCTTTGCAACCCCATGGACTGTAGCACACCAGGCCTCCCTTTCCATCACCAACTCCAGGAGTTTACCCAAACTCATGTCCATTGAGTCAGTGATGCCATTCAACCACCTCATCCTCTGTCATCCCCTTCTCCTCCTGCCTTCAATCCTTCCCAGCATAAGGGTCTTTTCTAATGAGTCAGCTCTTCCCATCAGGTGGCCAAAGTATTGGAGTTTCAGCTTCAGTGTCAGTCCTTCCAATGAATATTCAGTCCTTTAGGATAGACTGGTTGGATCTCCTTGCAGTCCAAGGGACACTCAAGAGTCTTCTCCAACACCAAAGTTCAAAAGCATCAATTCTTCAGTGCTCAGCTTTCTTTATAGTCCAACTCTTACATCCATACATAAATACTTGAAAAACCATAGCCTTGACTAGATGGAACTTTGTTGGCAAAGTAATGTTTCTGCTTTTTAATATGCTATCTAGGTTGGTAATAACTTTCCTTCCAAGGAGTAAGTGTCTTAATTTCATGGCTGCAGTCACCATCTGCAGTGATTTTGGAGCCCAGAAAAATAAAATCTAGTATGGACGCTACTGTTTACTAGGGACAGCCCTGCTTTATACTTGTACAGCAGTTAACACTCTGTTCTTACCTCCCCTTCTGCATTCAGTCGTACTGGCTTGGTTGGGAATTTTGACTGGAGCACAGAAAAGGGAACGCCTTTTAGGTAGGTAACATAAAAATTAATACATCACAATGCAGAAGAAGTAAAAAAAAAAAAACCATAAAACCAATAACACAACTGATTATTTGGAAATACTGACAAAAATAGGCAGACCTCTAATAACACCTCTGAATAATAAAAGAAAAAAACAGAAACATGTAACATTGTAAATGAAAGGTTTCTATCCACAAATACAGATACTTTAAAATTATACTAAGCTCAACTGTATGCCAATACATTTGAAATTCTAGATGGAAGATACAAGTGTCAAAGAAAATATAAATATACCAAAATTTACCTACAAGGATTCATGTGTTAATCTAGACAGTCTGTGTGCAGATATGTTGTTCAGTTGCTCAGTTGGGTCTGACTCTCTGAGACCCCATGAACTGCAGCACAGCAGGCCTCACTGTCCTTCACTATCTCCTGGAGCTTGCTCAAACTCATGTCCATTAAGTCGGTGATGCCATCCAACCATCTCATACTTGGTTGTCCTCTTCTCCTCCTGCCTTCAATCTTTCCCAGCATCAGGATCTTTTCCAATGAGACAGTTCTTTGCATCAGGTGGCCAAAGTGTTGGAGCTTCAGCTTCAGCATCTGTCCTTCCAATGAATATTCAGGGTTTATTCCTTTAGGATGGATGGACCGGTTTGATCTACTTGCAGTCCAAGGGACTCTCAAGAGTCTTCTCCAGTACCACAGTTAAAAGCATCAATTCTTCAGTGCTCAGCTTTCTTTATGATCCATCTCTCAAATCCATACATGACTACTGGAAAAACCATAGCTTTGACTATAGAGACCTCTGTCAGCAAAGTCATGTCTCTTCTTTTTAATGTACTGTCTAGATTTTATTCCAAGCTTTTCTTTTCTTCCAATAGCTTTTCCAAGGAGCAAGTGTCTTTTAATTTCATGCTGCAGTCATCATCTGCAGTGATTTTGGAGCCCAATAAAATAAAATATGTCACTGTTTCCAATGTTTCTCCATCTATCTGCCATGAAGTCATAGGACTGGATTCCATGATCTTCGCTTTTTGAATGTTGAGTGTTAAGCCAGCTTTTTCACTCTCCTTTCACTTTCATCAAGATGCTCTTTAGTTCCTCTTTGCTTTCTGCCACAAGGGTGGTGTCATCTGCATATCTGAGGTTATTGATATTTCTCCTGGCAATCTGGATTTCAGCTTGTGCTTCATCCAGTTCAGCATTTCACATTATGTACTCTGCATATAAGTTAAATAAGCAGAGTGACAATATACAGCCTTGACGTACTCCTTTCCCGATTTGGAACCAGTCTGTTGTTCCACGTCTGGTTCTAACTGTTGTTTCTTGACCCAGCATGCAGGTTTCTCAGGAGGCAGGTCAGGTGGTCTGGTATTCCCATCTCTTGAAGAATTTTCCACAGTATATTGTAATTCACACAGTCGAAGGCTTTAGTGTAGTCAATGAAGCAGAAGTTTTCTGGAATTTTCTTGCTTCTTAAATGATCCAAGAGTTCTGGTTCCTCTGCTTTTTCTAAATCCACCTTGAACATCTGAAGGTCCTCAATTCACATAGTGTTGAAGCCTGGCTTGGAGAATTTTGAGCATTACTTTGCTAGCATGTGAAATGTGATTGTGTGATAGTTTGAACATTCTTTGACACTGCCTTTCTTTAGGATTGGAATGAAAACTGACCTTTTCCAGTCCTGTAGCCACTGCTGAGTTTTCCAAATGTGCTGGCATATTGAGTGCAGCACTTTCACAGCATCATCTTTTAGGACTTGAAATAGCTCAGCTGGAATTCCATCACCTTCACTAGCTTTGTTCATAGTGAGGTTTCCTAAGGCCTACTTGACTTCACATTCCAGGATGTCTGGTTCTAGATGTGTGATCTCACCATCATGGTTATCTGGGTCATGAAGATCTTTTTTTGTATCATTATTGTGTGTATTCTTGCCACCTCTTCTTAATATCTTCTGTTTCTGTTAGGCCCATACCATTTCTGTCCTTTATTGAGCCCATCTTTGCATGAAATGTTCCCTTGGTATCTCTAATTTTCTTGAAGAAATCTCCAGTCTTTTCCATTCTATTTTCCTCTATTTCTTTACACTTATCACTTAGGAAGGCTTTCTTTGGTGTTCTTTGGAACTCTGCATTCAGGTGGCTATATCTTTCTTGCTGGATTGAAGTTGGGCAAGAAGAAATCATGATTCAAACCTATATCTATAGTACACATTGTAGAATAGAAATATCTGTGAACAAGATGAATAATGTTCTTACTTTCATGGACCTTACAACTAGACCGGTAGCCAGAGGCCAGATCATACATGGCCTTGTAGCCATGTTAAGAAATGTCAAGTTTGTCTGGACTTTGTTCTAAATGTGATGATAAACTGTTGGTGGGTTTCAAGCAGATGAATGACTTGATGTGATTTCCTTTTTGAAAAGGACATTCTGGCTGTTATATTGAGAATGTATCATGGGAATAAGAGCTGAAGTAGGGAGACCACTTAGAAAGATAGTAAGTAGTTCAGCAAAGAGTTGATAGTGGTTTGGACAAAGGTGATAGCAATAGGGGCAGAGAAAATGGCAGAGTTGGCTATATTTTGGAGAAAGAATTGATAGGACTATTTGATATGGGAAGTGAGAGGAAGTGAGGAAATAGAATAACTTTTAAGTTTCTGTGTTGAACAGGGATGGTGGTGTCATTTACAGAATCAAGTCTAGGGTTGAAGGAGCTTATTTTGATTACCATTGATTTCATACTGGATATGTCAAGTTTGAGGAATTTGTGGATGTGTTTAGTAGGCAGATTGGTTGTATTGGTATAATGCACACAAGAGCGGGCTGGAATTCTTCAGTTGTGAGTCATCAATACAGACAGTAACTAAAATCATAAAAGATTGGGCCTCCAACAGAACTAAGAACATCAACTTACTAAGAGGCTTGGTGTCGGCAGAAATCACTCCACCATCACTATACTGGCAAAGGTGCATGCCTTCCTGCTCCCTGAAATCCTAGGGATATATTTTCAGATTTGTCTTTCTTAACCCACTGCTGCATGGGGATACTATTGTCTACTCCTTCCTGTGAAACTGTGCTCTCAAAGTTTCTGATTCTCTCCTCCTAAGTTCCATTACTTTGCCAACAAAGGTCCGTCTAGTCAAGGCTATGGTTTTTCCAGTAGTCATGTATGAATGTGAGAGTTAGGACTATAAAGTTCAGCACCCAAGAACTGATGCTTTTGAAATGTGGTGTTGTAGAAGACTCTTGAGTGTCCCTTGAACTGCAAGGGGATCCAGCCAATCCATCCTAAAGGAGATCATTCCTGGGTGTTCATTGAAAGGACTGATGTTGAAGCTGCAGCTCCAATACTTTGGCCACCTGATGGGAAGAGCTGACTCATTGGAAAAGACCCTGATGCTGGGAAAGATTGAAGGTGAGAGGAGAAGGGGACAACAGAGGATGAGATGGTTGGATGGCATCATCGATTCAATGGACATGAGTTTGGGTGGACTCCAGGAGTTGGTGATGGACAGGGAGGCCTGTTGTGCTGCTGTCCATGGGATCTCAAAGAGTCAGACACGACTGAGTGACTGAACTGAATTGAACTGAATTTCCCTTTCCCTAAACCTTGTTGTTTCCCAGGGGAGACTAAGGAGTTAGACTATAGGTTGCATTGTCAGAAACAACTTCTCAAGCCATATCTTGTCTAGGATCAGGAAGATGCTTGCAGATTTCAGCAGCTGTTGGTTTCAGAACTTGATGGAGGTCAGGGAGAAATCCATGCAGACATCTCAAAGTAGAGAATCTAAGATTGAGTGAAGGGCAAGTACAAACACCCTGAGTTGTGAATGTGCCAGGGGTGTTTGATGAACAAGGCCACACAGGTGATGCAAAGGGGTTGAACTTCATTTTGAAGGCCGCTGGAAATACTTTGGGTTTTCAGCTGACTAAAATGGATAACCACTGGGGCATTACAAGCAGCTGATTGCTGATAATAAATGTTTTATCAGGCTCCTTCTGGCTGCTGTGTGGAGAATAGAATTTGGAAGCAGAGAGATCAGCAATCACAACAACTTTGGCAACGAATGACAGTGTGACATGTTACATACACTTCTGACCCTAATAGACATTCAAATGGAGACGTTGGCTACACAGTTGGTTCTAAATGTATAAACTTCATGGGAGAAAGAGATGAGCTGGAGATAGAAATTCAGGACTCATTGGCTGACAGATATTTACAGTCATGTAACTGAATGATATTGCATTTTTGGTCCTTCCCTCCCTCCTTTCTCCCCGGCCTCCCTTACCTCCCTCATTCACTCATGATTATAAAAGTAATAAAGCTTATTCCCAGACTCTGAATCAAACATTTCCCCCTTTATTCATGTGTGTGTTCAGTTGCTCATTTGTGTCCTACTCTTTGTGACACCATGGACTGTAACCCGCCAGGCTCCCCTGTCCATGGGATTCTCCAAGCAAGAACACTGTAGTGGGTTGCCATTCCCTTCTCCAGGGGATCTTCCCAACCCAGAGATAGAACCTGTGTCTCCTGCATTGCAGGTGGAGTCTTTACTGTTGAGCTATTGGGAAGGGCTTCCTTTTTTTTTTAACTCCCCCACCAAATATGTGCTATAAACCCTAGGCAGTGTATGGAACTCTTGTGTTGTGATCTGGGCTACATACTGCAAGTGATCCTGACACAAAGTGCACATCTTAGTAGTACTTGAAAAGATGGAAGCAATGTAGCCTTGAGAAAAGAAGACTTTCTAGGAAAAACAGTTGTAATAAGCTATGTGGCATCTATCTAAAGCAAATAAAACCTCTAATTTCAAAAGATACACGCACCCCAGTGTTGACAGCAGCACTATGTACAATACCCAAGCCATGGAAGCAACCTAAGTGGCCATCAACAGATGAATAGACAAACAAGATGTGATATATATATAAAATATGATATGTGATATATATATAGTGGAATATTACACAGCCATAAAAAGGAACAAAATTGTGCCATTTGCAGAAACATGGATGGACCTAGAGAGTATCTTACCAAAGTGAAGTAAGTCAGAGAAAGACAAATATATCACCTGCATGTGGAATCTGAAAAATACAATAAACTACTGAATATAACAAAACAGAAGCAGACTCATGGATATAGAAAACAAATCAGTAGTTCCTAGCAGGGAGAAAGAGAAGAGGCATGATAAGGGTAGAGGATAAAGAGGAACAAACTACTATGTATGAAATAAGTAAGCTACAGGGATATATTGTACAGCACAGGGAATATAGTCAATATTCTATAATAACTTTAAAAGTAATATAGTTTATAAAAATACTGAATCACTATTTTATAAATCTGAAATGAGTATAATATTATAAATCAGCTATACTTCAATTAAAAAACAACCCCCCCCCAATTTTTAGGAGCTATTTAATAAAAATAGTAAAAATTTAAACAAAAAACCCTTGACTAGAAATTGCAATGATTCATATTTAGGCTTCACAGAACAAATGTTTGCAAAAGTCATATGGCATTTCCAGGCATTAGTGAGGTCTCTGTGACTTTCAACCTGATGATCCTATAACTTTCTGGCTTTAAGATATTGGTGAATACTGTTGTGCGTATGTCCCACCTACCTGATGTTCTTGGTAGCAGTTGCTACACTGTAGGGACAGACTCCTCTGGAAATAGCTACAACACACACTTGGAATCTTACAGTCACATTATCAACCATTTTACTAAATACAAGCATATTTTCATTCACATACAGCTAAAGTTTTTCACATTTCATTACAGTGCACAACAAAGTGAGGAAAAGTACACAGTACATTTTATTCTGGAATATGAGGCAATCTAATCCAACATGCAGTTGTGGTCTTTGTTACAAGTTAGTTTATTTTATCTTCACCTATGTAGTAAAATAGCTTCTAGAGCTTTACCCTTAATATTGTACTAACACCTGACTTTTTCACACATTTTCCAAAACCCACTTACTGCAGTGACTACAGCACTGAATTCTACTAAAATGAGTTTTAAAGTTCTAGAACTTGTTTAAGCAGTTAAACTCAGCCACTTCTGCTGAATCTATGATGAGTATTTTTAAACCTGTCTAAAAATGCAAAGAATGAGAAAAATATACATATGATGTATTTAAGTCAAGAAAATGGTAGAGTTTTGTTTCTATCCTTTTTTTCTTGAACTGACAGAATCCAGTCAACTCTCATCTATCCACTGGATAATCTTGCTTTCAGAATCTTCTAAACATAATTAAGTATAGCAGTTGATGAAACTTTGTGTTAGCCCAATTTACTATCTTTTATTTGTCTTCGACATCCACAAAGCTGGCAACTTAGTTACTCCACCCAAGCTAGGTCACGCTAAACCGAGGAAGAGATGATGATTGGGTCACTTGTAGTAGATGCTGCAGGTAGGTCCAAGGTGGTTTGTTTCCATAATTTTCATGATTTTACTGCTTTATTTTGGCTGAAGTAAATCCTCCAAATTTCAGATTCAGTTACATCCATTCTGAAATTCAATACCATATTTCAAAGCAATTTACCATCCTTAGGCATTCCTATCACAATGGAAATGAGAAACCTGACTCTAATCAGAATTGGTTTTTTCACTACAAAAAGTATGGCTTTTGCCTGGCTGAACTGGCTACAATCAAAAAATCATTTAAAGCATCACATCTCTTCAAGAAGATAATGGAACTGCAAGGCAACCATTTCAAGTTTCTGATGCAACTAGTTAGCTGTCTGTTCACCTGAGAATTAAGAGTTAACTTTGTAGGGTAGATAGGAGCCCAGTGTAGGCATATGGCAAAAAAGGAGCCAAGGTCATTGTGAAGTGAGTATTTACCCCCACCCCACTCCCCATTGCTGTATTTAGTTCCTTTCAATAATATACCCACTGCATTTCAGCAATAAGAACACTTATAACCCAAACAGTTCTAATGTGTGTTTACTGTGCAATTATTCACTTGTGTAAAATCCTCTTGTCGATAATACCTGAATAGGTTTTACCTTTTGACTTATGCCCAGGTTTCCTCAGGGTTAGAGCTGAGTTATAATCAATAAGGAAACGTATCCTAACATGTAGAGAATATTTATTTGCAGTCATATCTCTTCCAAAGTAAACAATAACAGTTTATTCATTGGGCAGCAGGATGATGCAGTGAAGTAAAAACCAGGAGTCAGAAAACTTTCACTTTGGCCTAGTGACTCTCCTCTGCCTCTCAGTTAATTTTTTTGTAAACTGGGGAAGAAAACCTCATGGCCTCTTACAATGATCAAACAGCTCATTCAGTGAACCATAATGTGTCTGTAGGGTTACAGCCCCTCCTAAGCAGATGTTTATGTTCAGATCATAGTCACCAAAGCAGTGAAACCCCAGGTGTGGTCAGAGGCGAAAGGGGGATGGCATCAGTGTTAATAGTATTTCTCTCTTCTAATTCCATGATAATTTACATGGGACTATTTCTTACACACTGCTGGTTATTCTTGCACAAGACTGTACATTTTTTTGAATGTGATAATAACAGTGTATAAATTGACTCCCTCTTGACATTCACACCATTTTTTTTCACCAGAACTCCAGGCCTTGAATGGGTCTTATGAAAAAGACTGGCCCATACCCCTCATTTTACAGATGAGCTATGGAGAGCTAATTGGTACCTTTTAACCAAACCCCACACATACATTTAGTGCAGGATAGTCTCATTGGTTGGGTCGATATCTCTCATTTTTGTAGGTTTGAACATTGTTTCCCGATATGATACTTTTCTCCCCTTTACATATTTTATCATGATCGTGACCTATGCAACACCAAGAAATAGTTGTCCTGACTGTGGGTGTACTTTCCTGGGGGGCCTGGTTCTTGGACCTCAGCTTCTTGACATACAGTCTACAAAGGGCATACAGAGCAGCCAGTGTGCAGCTTGGGCCACAAAACAAGGCCAGTTCCAGTTCCAGGTTCCCCCACCCACCTAACCATCACCTGTCTGAGGGCCCCTTGGGGAAGAGGCTCACTTGGTATCCAATATAGAGGCTTAAGTTCTCTTGAGTCGCACGATGATTCTATCATTTTGATCAGCTGAAGTCCAGGTGGGACAGCAGGTTTTGGAGACACGAGGGCTGACTAGCACAAACATCTTCTCTCTGATTTGACTACCTCTTCTGAAGAGTGAACCACGTTGGGGACAAATCCACTCTTCACCCCTTCCCAGCCCTCCTGGATGGTAATATCCCCCCTTTTCACCAGCTCATATATGTCTCTCGTCAGGTCTGTGAAGGCCTTCTCTACATTAATGGCGTCTCGGGCTGACGTTTCAATATACTTCATGCCATACGCAGCAGCCAGTTTCTCAGCCTCGTGGCGAGTCACTTGCCTCTGTGTATCCAGGTCACACTTGTGACCCACGAGAACGAATACAATTTGGTAGGGCTGGACGTGTACTTTGGTCTCTTCTAACCACTCGTGGACATTCTGGAAAGACCTGCGGTTGGTAATGTCAAATAAGAGAAGACCACCTACTGAGTTCCTGTAGTAGGCACGAGTGATGGATCTAGAACACAAGAGAGAAGTCAAGATTGAATGCCAAGCCCAAACTCCTGTACTTCAGTGAACTCAAAGAGTGGTCTCTGGTTAGCGACAGAGTCCTTCGGTAAAAATGCTTTTCTCTTTGTAACAAAGGAATACAAATGTCATTCCATCATAATAACGATACATGAATTTGCAATTGAGCTAAACTTTGAGGCGGTATCTTCTAGAAATGAATGCTCATGGGCATACAGGCATTTTCCCCCAGCCTAGGTCAAACCATAGTTAACCTGTCCATTCTCGCCACTGAAGAGCTGAATGAGATTTCTTTTCTGCTAAGTGGGATATCTAAGTAAAAGGTTATCATGAGGCAAATGAAATAATGGATTAAGTATTCTGTCACCTGGAGAGCTCATTACAAATGATCATAGTTGGCATAGCATTTTCTAAAAAAGAAAAATGAGTTTATGACAGTTGATAGGAAATACAAGTATATATCACAAAAGTGCTCCATTTATCATTACTGTATTTCACTGTTACCTTTTTATTTTTATCAGAGGTCTTCAATCTCTTCTGTGAGGAGGAACACGATTTTTTATTTTGCAGGCCATGTGGGAATAGGAAAAAGAGGGATTGTCTGCAAAGGTCTTGAGCCAAGTGTCTGTCTGCCCCACTTCAGAGAGGCTGGCTCAGGAGCTACCAGGTGGGAAAAACTGCCTAAACAGACAAAACTTCCCCTTAAAATCATATGATTTATTTAAAGCATTGTAATCAGAATGTTTCTAAAACCTATTATACATTTTCTCTACTTTTGAAATGGAAGAAACCATATATATTTTCACTTCTTGATTTGAGGAGCTTCATTTTCAATGTGCATTATGGTACTTTTCTCAGGGCGTCTTAGACATTGTAGAACTATTTGCTTATCCAGTCACTTTCCTTAGACTACCATGCTTTTTGACCTATGTCTATTTTTAGTTTTTCTTTCTCCTTGGATGAAGAATATAAACAATGAGGGACTCGATAGCTTAAGCCTTAGGACAAATGGCCCAGTAATAACAGAACAAACATTGTCCAGGGAATTGGAGTCCTAGCTAGATGATGGTAAGAACAAAACAGCAAAAAATTTTCTTAATGTAAATAAAGTTAAAAGACAAATGAAAAACTGGAAAAACACTTTACAACGTCCATGACAGAAAAGGACTAATAGTCTTAATATACAAAGAACCCTTAGAAGTCACTATCATCCAATAAATAATAATCCGTGGATATAAAAAGGCTGCTCATACAGAAAGAAATTGTGACAAACACACAAGATGCCTTTCTTCGCTTACAGTATGAAACATGAAATCACAAGTTCAAAGTGAACCTGGACAAGGATATTTGTTTGCGGAAGTGGGGAAGTGGAGACAAGTCTAATTTTTCTCTTCTCCCCACCCCTTTCAACCAGCTAACCAATATCTTCTATGCTTGATTTGTGTTCACTAGCTAAATGATGATTTATTGAGGCCTCTTGATCGAGTTTCAGCTCCTCTGCATGACTGTAGCTCAAAGTTTTTTGTGTACGCTGTTCTGACTTTTGTCTTTATACATGCAGTTTCCTCACACTCATCAGGCGGCATTGTCTCCAGTAAGTCTTCCCTAATCTGTGTCCATACATATAATTACACATGATACATGCTACAAGTGAAACAAAGTGTTGGAAGAGAAAATTCCACCTGTTTATTGATCACTCATTATGTGCTAAGTGTTATCGTAGGTGGTGAGCCTACAAATATGAACAAGGCACTCCTTTGTGTAATTACTGACCTAGTCCCCCCTCCACTATGCTAGCAGAGACATTCTAGGAGGGCAATGCCTGTGTCTATTTTGTTTACATGGCATCCCCTTGCAGGAGTTTCCTCAGGCTGTTTCCCCAGTGATAGGTGCAGTATCTGGCAGAGAGTGAATGATCATTGCATGTGTGCTAGTTGCAAGAAAAAATCAGTCATCACAGACATCTCTATCTAGTATTTATATCTATATCTTTATCTCTACATCACCTATCTAGATCTGTCATCCTACATTAGGATGACCTGGGAACATTTTTTGAAATGTAGCATAGGGACTGAAATTGATGAATAACAGTGATCAACTGCAGCGAGTTGATTAACTACCAAGGGGGCAAGTTGGTGGAGTTGTGGTATGAGCAGTATGTATTGCTGATTGCCAGGATGTATCTTTCTCTGTACTGAATTCCCAGCTAGCTGAAGGTGGGCTTGAGCAGAAACTCTCAGAGCCTCGCTACCTTGGCTAAGGGTGGCGACCAGGACCAGGAAGTCCTCTTCCCCCGGGGATCGGGAAAACCCAGAAGACCCTCCCACTGCTCACGGGCCGAGTCTGCGCTCCCACCTGAACCTCTCTTGACCCGCGGTATCCCAGATCTGGAGCTTGATGCGCTTTCCGGGTTCGATCTCCACCAGACGGGAGAAGAAATCCACCCCCACCGTCGGGTCCGAAACCTGGGCAAAGCGGCCCTCGGTGAAGCGGCGGATCAGACACGACTTGCCCACCGTGGAATCCCCGATGACAATCAGCCGGAACTGATACAGCCAGATGGCCTCCATGGCCGAGGCTCGGCAGGACTCCTTGGCCCGGGCCGCGAACGGCGAGATGGGGGCGCCAGGCCGGGGCCTCGGAGAGCGCGGCTCGGTCCTGATCTAGATCGGCCACGAGGGCATCGTTGGCCTGGGAGCCTCAGGCCAGGTAGGCCCAGGCGCTGGGAGGATCGAGGGATGGATGCTGCGCTCGCGGAGGTGATGAAATGGCAGCAGCATCAGCACCACGCACTCTGACTCATCACTGACAACAGGCTTACTGTAATCCTCCAGGTAGAGGCGACGCNTGAACTGAACTGAACTGGTCATTGGAAGAAGACAGTGTTACTCGCTCAATCGTGTCCGACTCTTTGCGACCCCACGGGTGGGGTCCGCCAGGCTCCTCTGTCCATGGGATTCTCCAGGCAAGAATACTGGAGTGGATAGCCATTCCCTTCTTCAGGGGATCTTCCCGAATCTGAGATCAAACCTGGGTCGCCTGCATTGGCAGGCGGATTCTTTACTGTCTGAGCCACTAGGGAAGCCTTGGAAGAAAAACCATGACAAATCTAGACAGCCTGTTAAAAAGCAGAGACATCAGTTTGTGAACAAAGGTACCTATAGTAAAAGCTATGGTTTTTCCAGTAGTCACCTATGAATGAGATTTGGACCCTAAAGAAGGCTGAGCACCAGAATTGACGCTTTTGAACTGTGGTGTTGGAGAGGACGCTTGAGAGTCCCTTGGACTGGAAATAGATCAAACCAGTCAATCCCAAAGGAAATCAACCCTGAATATACATTGGAAGGACTGATGCAGAGGCTGAAGCTCCAATACTTTGGCCACCTAATGGGAAGAGCTGACTCACTGAAAAAGACCCTGATGCTGGGAAAGATTGAAGGCAGGAGGAGAAGGGGATAGCAGAGGATGAGATGTTGGATGGCATCACCAACTTAATGCTTTGAGCAAACTCCGGGAAATAGTGAAGGACAGTGAAGCCTGGTGTGCTGCAGTCCATGGGTTCACAAAGAGTTGGACACGATTTAGCCACTGAACAGCAACTTCCTTTCTTCCACCCACCTCCTTTTTTTAATTAGTTTTTTTTTTCTGTCTTTCAAATAGCAAAAGTAACACCTCTTCATTAAAACTAGTGNAGTCCATGGGTTCACAAAGAGTTGGACACGATTTAGCCACTGAACAGCAACTTCCTTTCTTCCACCCACCTCCTTTTTTTAATTAGTTTTTTTTTTCTGTCTTTCAAATAGCAAAAGTAACACCTCTTCATTAAAACTAGTGAAACAATACAAATATACTGAAAAGAAATATGAAGTTTGCTATATATTCTTCCACATGTATTTCTATAAAATATATACATAAACACATTTGTTGCTGTTTGATTTCACACAAATTTGATCAAACTGGACCATTCTGACATTTGCTTTTTGCAATTAATAAAGAATCATAGACATCTCTTTATTCCCAACTCAGTTTCCTTTTGCCATAACAATTCTGCAAAACAACCCAAATGTCCATCAACAGATAAATGGATAAACAACACATATGTTATTTCTATGAAATAGGGTTTTAAAAAGAAGGACCAGAAAGTCAAAGAGTATGAATATTTTAAATGCTATAGGCTCTCTCTCGATTTCTCTCTCTTCCTCTCCCTCTCTCTTCCTCTCCCTCTCTCTTTCTCTCCCACGTGCGTGCGCTCTTTCTCTCTCTCTCTCCCTCCTGCGTGCATCACTCTTTCTCTCTCTCTCTCTCTCTCTCTCTCTCTCCCATTCTCCTGCTATCTTCTAAATAAAATAGAGCTGTAACACTGAAAAAAAAATAAAATAAATGCTATAGATATGGGCATTATACTTTGCAAACATACTTAGCAATTTAAATTCTAGTTGGCAAAGTTTGAAAAGACCATTTCTTTTTTCTTTTCTTTTTTTTTTAAGGAAAACTATCAGAAGTTACTTTAATAAAATTAAATCCTGCCACAGTGGGTCAGGTACAGTGAGGTGTCTGGCTCTCCCAAGACTATAAATTGCAAAGTGAACATCTTGTAGTCTTTGAATATGATGTACTAAAATCATTAACTTTATTCCTGATAAAACCAGTACAAAGTTTAAAAATATGTTCAAGCCTCTATGGCCTTGTCTTTTGAAGTAAAATGATTGGAAAATGTGAAGATTTAGAAACAAAGAATAGCTGTTGGGCTTAGGAACTGGTAACAATTTAGACTATAATTCTGCCACATAACAGAATCACCTGAACTCTCAGTTCCCTGAAGGATTTAGATAAAGGCCTGATACATATTCCTAAGTTGTTTTTACAGGAAGCAGACACGCCCTGCCCACCAGATGAAAACTGTTGACCTCAAGAACACAGACCCTAGGCTGGCTGAAACCAGAAGCTTGATAATGCTTGAAATGTCACTTTGATGCCAACCAATCCAAGAACTGTCCACAAGCTGATCACACTCTGCTCCTTGAACGCTATAGAACTCCTTACTACCCCCTCCAGGCTGGGTCATAGGGTCTTCAGGACATTAGCTCATTGTGGCCCCCTTTGCCTGGCAAAGCAATAAAAAAAACTATTCTACTTCATCCAAAACTTGTCTCCCTGTTCCTATTTGGCACCATTGAACACAGGACAAGTTTCAGTGACAAGTTTACAGCAGTTAAAAGCCCTAACAGTGAGGCTTGAAAAGACCATTTCTTTGGCATTACTTCAAACATCCTATGTGATAGTCTTTATTAATTCTTTCCAATCTGATGTAATTACAAATAAATGGAATCACACAATATATGGACTTTTGTAACTGACTTCTTTCACTTATCATAATGTTTTTGAGTTCATCCACATTGTAACATGTATCAAGACTTTCTTCCTTTTTATAACTGAATAATATTCCAAGGTATGACATACCATATTTTGTTTATCCATTCATCTATTGATGGACATTTGGGTTGTTTCCGCCTTTTGACTATTATGGATAATGCTGCTATGAACATTCATGTACAAGTTTTTGTTAAAACCCATGCTTTGAACTCTTTTGGATTTAAACCTAGGAGCAGAATTCCTGTGACCTATAGTAACTCTGTGTTAATCCTCTGAAAAAACACTAGAATGTTTTCCACAGCAGCTGCACCATTTTACATTCCTACCAGCAATGCATGAGGATTCTGATTTCTCCACATCTTCCAACACTTTATTTTCTGACTTTTTGATTCTAGACATCCTAGTGAGTATGAAGTAGTATTTCATTGTGGCTTTGATTTACACTTCCCTGATGACTAATGACAATGTGCATATTTTCACATTCTTATTGGCCATTTGCATATCTGGCTTGGAGAAATGTAGACTCAGATCCTTTGCCTTTTCTTTCTTTTTCTTTTCTTTGGCCATGCCAAGTGACAAGCAAGTATCTTGTGGGATCTTTTTTCCCCACCAGGGATTGAGCCTGAGACCATGGCAGTGAGAGTGTGTTGTCCTAACCACTGGACAGCCAGAAAATTCTCCCTTTGCCCATTTTAAAACTGGATTATTTATCTTTTTATTATTGAGTTATAACAGCTCTTGATATATTGTAGGTACAAGTCCCTTATCAGATATGTGATTTGTAAATATTTTCTCCCATTTTGTGTGTCCATTTTTGACTTTTGTTAAGGGTGCCCTTTGAAGTGCAGTTTTAAATTTTGATGAAGATTGTCTATTTTTGCTTTATCACTTGTGCTTCTGATGTCATGTCTAAGAATGCTTTGCCAAATTCAAGTACATGAAGATTTACTCCTATGCATTCTTCTAGAGTTTTGTAGTTTTAGCTCATACATTCAGGTCTATATTTCATCTTATGCTAATTTTTATATATGCTATAAAGTAGGGGTCCAGCTGCATTCTTTTGCATGTGGATATCTAGTTGTTCAAGCACCATTTGTTGGAGAAACTATTCTTTCCCCACTGAATGATTTTGACACCCTTGTTGAAAGTCAGTTGACCCCAGACTGGTTTATTTCTGGACTCTCAGTTTTATTCCATTGCTCTATGTCTAGTGTCTAGTCTTCTGCCAGTACCACATTGTCTTGATTGTTGTAGCTTTATAGTCAGTTTAGAAATTGGGAAGCAAGAGCCTCCTTCTGTGTTCCTTTTTGTCCAAGATTGTTTTCGGCTATTTTGGGACCCCTTTCAATTCCATATGAATTTTAGCATCTGCTTGTCAGATTCTGCATATAAGGCAGCTGTGATATTGATTGAGGTTTCCTTCAATCTATAGATCAATTTGGGGAATACTGACTGCCATCATAATGAAATTGTCTTCCAATGCTTTAACATAGAATATCTTTCCATATATTTAGGTATTTTAAATTTTCTTTCAACAAAGATTTGTAGTTTTCTGTTTACAAGTCTTGAACTTCTTCAGCTAAGTTATCTGCTTTCTTAATTTTTCATTTTTGGATTCTTCATTGCATTTTTTCAATCATTTTATTTTGACTGTACTGCATAGCTTGCAGGATCTTAGATCTCCAACCAGGCACAGAACCTGGGGCCTGGCAGTGAAAGCACTGAGTTCTAACCACTGGAGAGTCAGGGAATTCCCAATTTTTTTAGTGCATTCCTTATGATTTGGTCAAATGCTTTTTCTGCATTTTTGAGGCAAACATGAGAATTTTTTCTATTTATTTAATTTATTTCTTTTATTT
>SJYW01034931.1:122016-139224 GCA_006410735.1 Raphicerus campestris
ATTAGGAGCTTTCTGGTTTGGTTTTTTTTTTTTTTTTTTTTTTTTGGTCTGTGCCTCCTTTTGGGTAAAATCTGTGAGCCATGGCTCTGGAACTGGGGTTGGGGACAATGGAAAACTTTTGAGTGACACTCGTGCTCTAGGACTTGAACATTTGGAAGGGGGCATCTGCCTGAAGTGGAACCACTGACTCATGAGCCAGAGAAAGAACAAGATGATCAGGACCGCAGTCTTCTCAAACCATCACACCCAAGGTGCACCCTCAGTCTGGTAAGTGGGAACTGAGTGGAAGAAGCGAACTTTAACTTCTCCACCACACTTGCCTGGGACTTAGCCTCATCGGCACACAGCTGGGGTCAGGATGAGACATAATGACATACTGCTCCTCCCAGGAAGAAATCCCTCTGACTACAAGTCAAGGGAAGAGAAATTGCAATCTGAAGCGGAGCACTGAGTCTGGGTAGGGGGCAGGTGGGAAGGGAGCAAGTGTCCTTGGTTCAAATATGACTGATTTTTGCTTTTTTTAATAAAAGTTTTATAGATTTTGATATGCTTCTCCATTTGCTGTTTGCAGGAGACATTCATTTCACATATTCTAAAAGCTTAAAATCTCACTAAGAAATTTTAACATATTACTCTTTTGAAAAATATACTGTGACTTGTTTACAGACTTTCACTTCTTTCCGTTGGCAACTACTGGGCCCAGTCTCAAATATGCTCATCGGTAGAGTCTATTTTTTAAAGAGTTAAAAATACACCCCACAAAAAGCAAGTCTGCTAAGAATAGTTCAAGATATTATTGATATATTCTGAATTCTTTCTAGGTTGAGAATATCTAGCCAAAGAACTGCATTAAAAAATACTGGCATTGTTTTTTCTTTTTCCTTGAATACGTTTGTTAATTATTTGAAGTATAGTTGAACTCAACTGTTCATTTTCATTTAGTTTTAGAATTATTGTTCTATCATTGTTGGTTTTATTTTATATTTTAATATGAAGCCATTAACATGATTACAAAAATCAACATTATTAAAAAGAAACAAAAACTTCACCCTTTCACCCCTTGTAGCCAACCAATTTTGTTTCTGGCTTACCTTTCTGTTTCTTCAATAGAAACAAGCATATATATATATATATAAATATAATTGAGGGACAAAGGATCAAAACCCCAATGGAAAAAATGTGTAAAATAATAAAGTGAATCTATTTTAGAAATATTAGGGGAAGGCAATGTCACCCCACTCCAGTACTCTTGCCTGGAAAATCCCATGGATGGAGGAGCCTGGTAGGCTGCAGTCCATGGGGTCACTAAGAGTCAGACACGACTGAGCGACTTCATTTTTTATTTTTCACTTTCATGCATTGGAGAAGGAAATGGCAACCTACTCCAGTGTTCTTGCCTGGAGAATCCCAGGGACAGGGGAACCTGGTGGGCTGCCGTCTATGGGGTCGCACAGAGTCGGACACAATTGAAGTGACTTAGCAGCAGCAGCATTTTAGAAATATTAGCTATTATTCTGCATTATATGTAGTAAATATTTTCTCCCAGTTTGCTGTCTTTTTACTTTGTTTATGGTTTTTTTTAACCATTTAAAAGTTTTTTTAAAAAAAATTTAATTAAGTCAAATTTACCAATTTTTATTACATCTGGTTTTATAGTTAGAAAGTATTTCTCTTCACTAAGGCTACAGAAGAATTTTCTAATGTTTTCTCCTGATGCTTGTATGGTTTTATTTTGTAATATTTAGACCCCTATACATTTGGAGTTTGTTTATTTTTGTGTATGGACTGAGAAGCCTGGTAGGCTACAGTCCATGGGGTCGCAGAGTCAGACACAACTGAGCGACTTTCCCGTCCCTTCCCTTTGTGTATGGAGTGAGATATGAATCTACTTAATTTTTTTAATAAATAGCTTTTCAATTGTTCTAGAACCATTTATTAAAATGTCCATCATTTCTGTAGAGATTTGAGATGTTATCTTTGTCTTAAACTAAACTTTATGTGTATCTGGGTCTACTTTTTGACATGCTATTCACTTCACAGGTGTATTTGTCTATTGCTACACCACTACTCCACTGTTTTACCTAAAGATGCCTTGTTGCATATTTTTTATAATTAAAGTTGGATTTGTGAAGTATTAAAAAAATTACTGTCTTGGGTCTTAGTTGCAGCATGTTGAATCTTTCATTGTGACAGGAGGGCTTAGTTGCCCCTTGCTGTGTGGGATCTTAGTTTCCCAACCAGGGTTTTTATCCATGTCCCCTGCATTTTGGGGTAGATTCTAAACCAATGGGGCACCAGAGAAGTCCTGATTGTATATTTTAATATCTTATCAGACTACTTTTCCCTTATAGTTTTTCTTCTTTAGTGATTTCCTGGCTATTCTTTTAATAAATATTTATGTTTATTTGCTTGGGTATACCAGGTGTTAGTTGTAGCACATGGGATCTTAGATCTTCACTGAGGCATGGTGTGGTATGTGGGACTAATTCTCTGACCAAGGATCACATCTGGAACCCCTACACTGGGAGCTCAGAGTCTTAGCCACTGGACCACCAGGGAAGTCCCTGAGTATGCTTTCTTGTTTTTTTAACAGATTGATTCTGTTGCTTTCCTTTCTCTGGAGTAGTCGAACACCGCTTGTATATCCAATACCAGCATCTTTGGGAATCCCTTCCCCCACCTACTCTAAGCAAGCCTCTAAGGAGGTTTTCCCTTCTGCCCAAACCCAAATGCTCTCACCAGGCACACTCCATAATCCATTCGTAAGCATTCTTGTCCTAAGGACGGTAAGGGAGGCAGTCAGGGCTGAGTGTCGCCAAAAAAGCAAATGCACAAGGGAGCGTGCACCCTCGCTACCTTGGCAATAAGTGGGACTGGGCTTTCAGGGCTTGGAAGGACCCTGCCTGGCAGTCACGTGAGAGCACAGGAGGGGTGCCTGCATCTGTCTCCAATGGGCTCCCCTATACTTGCCTAGCCACTGCTTCCACACTGCTGAAATACAGGTACAAAAAATACCCTAAAAGTCTGACCCATTTGGGGGCACTTATCTCATACAACATTCCACATATTCCCCCTCCCCACCAAATCTGCACAAGCAAGATCGATTCCCAAACTGAATGCTTAAATCTCACCCCAAAAGATTACTGCTGTCTACAACCTCAGCCTCAAGAATGCATTTTCCCAAACTGAATGGCTGAGAATGAGAATATATTCTAAAGAGTTCTTGTCATCACACTTAACACTAAAGAAAATTTGAGAAAACAGCTAAGTCATTTTGCATGTATCATTTGGACCAGAAATATAGTGTTTAAAAATGGAACACCACCCTGCTTTTGGGGACCAAGGGCACAGTCTGGCACATATGTGATCACACTAAACCAAAGAAG
The DNA here is from genome assembly GCA_006410735.1 of Raphicerus campestris. Lineage (NCBI taxonomy): Eukaryota > Metazoa > Chordata > Mammalia > Artiodactyla > Bovidae > Raphicerus > Raphicerus campestris. Next base: position 125,403 of record SJYW01034931.1, read on the forward strand.
CATGTTGATTTTATATATTTGAGTTAAAGGAAGATTTGTAGAAGGATCCGTACTACAAGTAAAACCTGCCCGTGTCGATTACCCAGACCTCTTGGAACAACTGCAACTGAAAACTCCAATGAACATCTGACACCTTTGCGCTGGAGGTCACCCCACCCTCACCCCTATTCCCAGGCCCACCCCTTTGGCACCGAAAACATACACAATGGAGCTAAGGACCACATCGCAAATGATCTCTGTAGATTCATAGGCACAGTATACATTTCGAGTGAACGAATCCACCTTGGATCTAAAAGGGAACTATCCGTTTGTGCTTCTACCTTCTGACAGCTAGATAAAATTCCCATTTTACAGAGGAGCTCAATCTAAACCGCAAGTCAGGAGTGTCAGAAAGGCTTTATCATAGATTGAGGGCTGTAGTGACAACCGCGGAGGACTGAATACAACGATTTCAGGAAATGGGCAATCACGCAGGCAGACATCGGAATATGCTAAGAAATCAGTGTCACCATGAAAAGATCATGCAGCTAGAGTTCTGAGCCAGAGCTATTCAAATAAATCCTGTGTGAAACAAGGATGTGGGGAAAGGGAAGCCTTGGCGGGGTCGGGGGCGGGGGGAAGAGTTGGGTGAAAGGGACCCAAGGGATTCTCAAGTTTATGTTGAAATTTCTGGTGAGGTGAGCTGTGTCCTCCGATTTGATTATATGTTTTTTTTTTTTTTTCTGCCACTGTCATGGAAACAAGGTGACTTTAGTCAACTACATTCCTCCGGTGGCAAGACAAGATGCACTGCAGAGGCAGAAGCGCCAAGATCAACATCTTTCATGCTCCCGCAAACGCGCAGGCCGGTGTGTGAGTTTCAGGAACAGGCCCAGCGTGGCTGGGTTCCTCTCAGGAATTCATCAGATCCCCTGGCCCGACGGGGAGACGGTTTCCTGCAGAACGAGGTGCAGGAGGTGGTTCTGCTCGGCGCTCAGTAGGGGCCACATCTCTACCTGCAGCAACTTGACGGCCTCCGTGTCCTTCTCGTGTGTGGCCATGACCAAGGACTGAAGCAGCAGGAAAAGCTCCTCAGGCAGCGGGCCGCTGCTGTCCTGCCCATGGCCGTCGAAAGCCTCCCAGGCGTACTTCTCCAGGGTGTGTGCGTGCTCCGGTAGGAGCTTGGCGGGCGGTGGTTGCAGGAGCAGCAGCAGCNATACAACATTCCACCTGTCTCTTATACACATCTACCCCTCTCCACCGCACCCCCGCCACAGCCAGCCTCTCACTGGGGTCACCGCATGCGCTGTCACCATGGGCGACTGCTCTTCTCTGCCTGCCATCCCCGACTCCACCCGTACCCACAACACTCCCACTCTGCTCCAGTCAGACCCCCGACCCCCACTTCTCCAAAGAGAGGTGTCCCACCACCACCTCCCAGGCCAAGTGACTGAAGCACACACAGGGATGTCTTGAAACACTTTGATTGATTCGACATGACTGGGCCTGAGGCACTGGGCTGTGTGGTCGGTCAGTGAGCAGACCTGCCACCCGACAGCTGCGGGGAGGCCTGTCTGGGAGTTGGGCACACGGGACCCAGGAACCGGGACCCACGACCCAGGGTTTAGCAGCTAGTGCCGGGCTGGGGCCACCAAAGAGATGGGTGTCATCCCAAAGAGCCACTGAGCAGAGCATTGTGGTGGACTGCCATGCCCACCAGCTCTGGGGTGATGCGCCTATGACCACTGTTCTGGGCCTCGTTGCCTGCCAGCTCCAGGCCCTTGGCAGTCAGGTGCTACATGATGGCTGCTAGGAAGACGGGTGTGGACGAGCTCAGGCGCTGGGTGTAGTGGACTTCCCGCAGGAGGTGCTCCATGTGGCTCATGGACAAGGACAGCTCTGCACGGGCGGTGCGGGAGCGGTGACCAGACAACCTTCGACGGCCTCTTTTCCTAGGCATGCTGACCGTTGAGCCTGCTTTCTCTGAGGCCTCGCTTTGCGGTACAATGGGATGAGGTGTGATGGGATGAGATACATTGAGATGAGATGCGGTGAGATGAGTCAGCTGGTCCCAACCTCTCAAGACAACTGGTACTCTCAGACCTCTACTCCGTATCCTAGCAACCACAAGCCAGCCCCTCATTGGTCGGGGTGCATGCTCTGTGACAGGCAGACCCCCCTGAGATCACTGCTTTCACATGCCTCCCCACCCCACCCCCACCTCCGCAGGCCTGAACCTGCAAAGAAGTGGTGCTAGCAGAATCCTGCTCACCCTGCCCATTGGACCCTCTCTTTGTCGGAACTCTCCCTTTCCATGGGAGGAGACCTTTATACAGAGAAGGGAGCAGACCACCCAGTGGCACCCAGTATACACTGACGGTGCTGGGCCACCATCACCACTGTGTCTAGTTCCAGAACGTTGGCACCACCGCAAAGAGAAACCCCTGTACCGACCAGGCAGTCAATCCCCACTGCCCCCTCCTGCAGTTTTCCCCACCCCACCATATCCCCGCAGAGTCCACAGGCAAAAAACCACTCATCACCTTCCTATCAACGGCCCTTTGTCTGTTCTGGAGACTTCCTAGAGATGGAGGCATACAATAAATAGGTGGCCTTCTGTGTCTGGCTGCTGTCACTGAGCATAGGGCCCATGCATGTGCTAGCACGAATCAGCACTTCTTGCCTTTTCCTGGCTGAATAGTATTCCACTGTATGGCTAGATCACACATGTTTTCTATCTGCTCAGCAGTGGATGGACATTTTGGTGACTTCTTCCTTGTGCCTACTGTGGTGGACATTCTTCTTTGAGGTTCTGTGTGAATACCTATTTTCAATTCTCTGGGATGTATGTCCATGAATAGATTTATGTTTTGTTTTTTTTTCCAGACTCTTAATTCTATTCCATTGATCTATGTGTCCATCCTTATGCTAGTACCACACAGTTTTAATAGCTGCAGCTTTGGGGTAAGTTTTGAAATCCAGAAGTAGGTGTCCATCATGCCTTGGTACACTGTCCCAAAATATATATTTTTATTCTGTTTATTGGCCTTCCTGAAAGGGACCTAGAGGTTTTTAGTCAATGTGATTTTGAATTGGGAGAATACCTTTTGGGGCCTCTTGGACACTGGTTCTGATCTCATACTAATTTCAAGATGCCCCAAGTGTCACTATGGTCCATCAGTCATAGTAGGAGCTTATGGAGGTCAAGGGATCAATGAAATTTTAGCTTAGGCCCACCTCCATTGCGTCCAGTGTGAACCCAAACCAATCCTGAGCTTGTCTACACAGTTCTGGAATGCAAAATTAGGATAGACATATTCATCAGCTGGCAGAGTCCACAACTCATCTGTTCCCTGACCTGCAGAGTGAGGGCTATTTTGGCATGGATGGTGAAATGGAAGCAATTAGAATTACCCCTATCTAGAAATATAGTAAACCAAATCATTGCACATACCTGAGTGGATTTCAGTAATTTTCAGTACCATCAAGGGCTACAAACATGCAGGAGTGATGATTTCCTCTATATCCCCATTAAAGTAGCCTTTTTGGCCCGTGTAAAAAACAGACAGAGAAGGCAATGGCAACCCATTCCAGTACTCTTGCCTGGGAAATCCCATGGATGGAGGAGCCTGGTAGGCTGCAGTCCATGGGGTCGCGAAGAGTTGGACAGGACTGAGCAACTTCACTTTCACTTTTCACTTTCATGCACTGGAGAAGGAAATGGCAACCCACTTCAGTATGCTTGCCTGGAAAATCCCAGGGATGGGAGCCTGGTGGGCTGCTGTCTATAGGGTCGCATAGAGTCGGACACGACTGATGTGACTTAGCAGCAGAAAACAGATGGTCTTGGAGAATGAGACTGGGTTTTCATTAGACTGACCAGGCGGTGATTTCAATTTCAGGTACTATACCAATGTTGTTTCATTGCTTGAGTAAATTGACATCTCTAGTGCCATGCTACCTGCCCCCTTCATGGATCACAGCCTTGTCAAGGTGACAGCACTTACATAACTCAGTGAAGCTATGAGCTATGCCATGCAGGCCCACTGAAGACAGATCAGTCATATTGGAGAGTTCTGACATACTGTGGTCCACTGGAAGAGGAAATGACAACCCACTCCAGTATTCTTTCCTCAAGAACTCCATGGACTATAGGAAAAGGTAAAAAGATATGACAATAGAAGATGAGCTCCCAAGGTTGGAAGGTGTCCAATATGCTACTGGTAAGAGTAGAGGGCAATTACTAGTAGTTCCAGAAAGAATGAAGTGGCTGTGCCAAAGCGGAAACAACACTCAGTTGTGGATATGTATGGTGCTGAAAGTTAAGTCTGATGCTATAAAGAACAATATGACTAGGAACAATATTGCATAGGAAGATTAGGTCCATGAATCAAGTTACATTGCATGTGATCAAGCAGGAGATGGCAAGAGAAAACTTCAACATCTTAGGAATCAGTGAACAAAATGAACAATGGGAATGGGCGAATTTAATTCAGATGACCATTATATTTACTACTGGGGGCAAGAATCTCTTAGAAGAAATAGAGTAGCCCTCATAGTCAACAAAAGAGTCTGAAATGCAGTACTTGGATGCAACCTTAAAAATGACAGAATGACCTCAGTTCGTTTCCAAGTAAACCATTCAACATCACAGTAATCCATGTCTATACCCCAACCACTGATGCCAAATAAGTTGAAGTTGACTAGTTCTATGAAGACCTACAACACCTTCTAGAACTAACAACAACAACACAAAAAGATGTTCTTTTCATCACAGGAGATTGGAAAGCAAAAGTAGAAGCTCAAAAGACGCCTGGAATAACAGGCAAATTTGGCATTAGTGTGCAAGATGAAGCAGGGCAAAAGCAAAGAAAGTTTTGTCAAGGGAACACACTGGTCATAGCAAACACCCTCTTCCAACAACACATGAGATGATTCTACACATTGACATCATCAGATGGTCAACACTGAAATTAAATCGATTATAGTTTTTGCAGCTAACGATACAGAAACTCTGTATAGTCAGCAAAAACAAGATGTGGAGGTGACTGTGGCTTAGATCATGAGTTCCTTATTGCAAAATTAGGCATGAATTGAACAATGTAGGGAAAACCAATAGGCCATTCAGATATGAAAAAAGTGAAAGTGAACTCGTGTACGACTCTTTGCGACTCCATGGATTGTAGCCCAAGGAATTTTCCAGGCAAGAGTACTGCGGTGGGTTGCCATTTCTTTCTCCAGGGGATCTTCCTGACCCAGGGATCAAACCTGGGTTTCCTGCATTGCAGGCAGAGGCTTTACCTCTGAACCACCAGGGAAGCCCCTAACCTAAATCAAATTCCTTATGATTATACAGTGGAAGTGATGAATAAATTCAAGGGATTAGACGTGGTAGACAGAGTGCCTGAAGGACTATGGACGGAGGATCATAACATTGTACAGTAGGTGGTGACCAAAACTATCCCCCCAAAAAAGGAATGTAAAAAGGTGAAGTGATTGTCTGAGGAGGTTTTACAAACATCTGAGAAAAGAAAACAAACAAAAGGCAAAGGAGAAAGGAAAAGATATATCCAACTGAATGCAGAGTTCCAGAGAATAGCAAGAAGAAATAAGGAAGACTTATTAAATGAACANAAATGACAGAATGACCTCAGTTCGTTTCCAAGTAAACCATTCAACATCACAGTAATCCATGTCTATACCCCAACCACTGATGCCAAATAAGTTGAAGTTGACTAGTTCTATGAAGACCTACAACACCTTCTAGAACTAACAACAACAACACAAAAAGATGTTCTTTTCATCACAGGAGATTGGAAAGCAAAAGTAGAAGCTCAAAAGACGCCTGGAATAACAGGCAAATTTGGCATTAGTGTGCAAGATGAAGCAGGGCAAAAGCAAAGAAAGTTTTGTCAAAGGAACACACTGGTCATAGCAAACACCCTCTTCCAACAACACATGAGATGATTCTACACATTGACATCATCAGATGGTCAACACTGAAATTAAATCGATTATAGTTTTTGCAGCTAACGATACAGAAACTCTGTATAGTCAGCAAAAACAAGATGTGGAGGTGACTGTGGCTTAGATCATGAGTTCCTTATTGCAAAATTAGGCATGAATTGAACAATGTAGGGAAAACCAATAGGCCATTCAGATATGAAAAAAGTGAAAGTGAACTCGTGTACGACTCTTTGCGACTCCATGGATTGTAGCCCAAGGAATTTTCCAGGCAAGAGTACTGCGGTGGGTTGCCATTTCTTTCTCCAGGGGATCTTCCTGACCCAGGGATCAAACCTGGGTTTCCTGCATTGCAGGCAGAGGCTTTACCTCTGAACCACCAGGGAAGCCCCTAACCTAAATCAAATTCCTTATGATTATACAGTGGAAGTGATGAATAAATTCAAGGGATTAGACGTGGTAGACAGAGTGCCTGAAGGACTATGGACGGAGGATCATAACATTGTACAGTAGGTGGTGACCAAAACTATCCCCCCAAAAAAGGAATGTAAAAAGGTGAAGTGATTGTCTGAGGAGGTTTTACAAACATCTGAGAAAAGAAAACAAACAAAAGGCAAAGGAGAAAGGAAAAGATATATCCAACTGAATGCAGAGTTCCAGAGAATAGCAAGAAGAAATAAGGAAGACTTATTAAATGAACAGTGCAAATAGAGGAAAACCACAGACTGCGTGGATCACAGCAACTGGAAAATTCTTAAAGTGATGGGAACACCAGATCACCTTACCCGTCTCCTGAGAAACCTGTATACAGGTCAAGAAGCAAGAGTTAGAACCAGACATGAAACAACAGACTGACTCAGAATTGGGAAAGGAGTGTGACAAGGATATGTATTGTCATTCTGCTTATTTAACTTATATTGCAGAGTACATCATGTGAAATGCCGGGCTTGATGAATCACAGGCTGGAATCAAGATTGCTGAGAGACATGTCAACAACCTCACATATGCAACTGATACCACTCTAATGGCAGAAAGCAAAGAGGAACTAAAGAGCCTCTTAATGATGGTGAAAGAAGAGAGTGAAAAAGCTGGCTTAAAAACTGAGTTCGTAGCATCTGCTCCCATAATTTCATGGCAAATAGAAGGTGAAAAATATGTATGTAGTGACAATTTTCCTCTTATTGGGCTCCAAAATCATGTGGATGGTGAGCCCAGCCATGAAATTAAGAGATGCTTGCTCCTTGAAAGAAGAGCCATGGTAAACTTAGTTCAGTTCAGCTCAGTCGTTTAGTCATGTCTGACTCTTTGTGACCCCATGAACTGCAGCACTCCAGGCCTCCCTATCTATCACCAACTGACGGAGTCTACCCAAACTCATGTCCATTGAGTCAGTGATGCCATACAACCATCTCATCCTCTGTTGACCCCTTCTCCTCCTGCCTTCAATCTTTCCCAGCATCAGGGTCTTTTCCAATGAGTCAGTTCTTCACATCAGGTGGCCAAAGTATTGGTGTTTCAGCGTCAACATCAGTCCTTCCAATGAACACCCAGGACTGATCTCTTTTAGGATAGACTGGTTGGATCTCCTTGCAGTTCAAAGGACTCTCAAGGGTCTTCTCCAATACCACATTTCAAAAGCATCAATTCTTCAGTGCTCAGCTTTCTTTATAGACCAACTCTCACATCCATACATGACTACTGGAAATACCACAGGCTTTGACTAGACTGATCTTTGTTGACAAAGTAATGTCTCTGCATTTTAATATGCTGTCTAGGTTGATTGTAACTTTCCTTCCAAGGAGTAAGCATCTTTTAATTTCATGGCTGCAGTCACCATCTGCAGTGATTTTGGAGCCCAGAAAAATAAAGTTTCCACTGTTTCTCCATCTATTTGCCATGAAGTGATGGGACCGGTTGCTAAACGTTGAGCTTTAAGCCAACTTTTTCACTCTCCTCTTTCACTTTCATCAAGAGGCTCTTTAATTCTTCTTCACTTTCTTCCATAACAGTGGTGTCATCTGCATATCTGAGGTAATTGATATTTCTCCCAGAAATCTTGATTCCACCTTGTGCTTCCTCCACCCGGTGTTTCTCATGATGTACTCTTCATGTAAGTTAAATAAGCAGGGTGACAATATACAGCCTCGCCATACTCCTTTTCCTATATGGAACCAGTCTGTTGTTCCATGTCCAGTTCTAACTGTTGCTTTTTGTCCTGCATACAGGTTTCTCAAGAGGCAGGTCAGGTGTCTGGTATTCCCATCTCCTTCAGAATTTTCCACATTTTATTGTGATCCACACAGTCAAAGGCTTTGGCATAGTCAATAAAGCAGAAATATATGTTTTTCTGAAACTCTCTTGCATTTTTGATGATCCAGGGGATGTTGGCAATTTGATCTCTGGTTCTATAGCCTTTTCTAAAACTAGCTTGAACATCTGAAAGTTCATGGTTCACATATTGCTGAAACAGTGTATTAAAAAGCAGAGACATCACTTTGCTGACTAAGATTGGTATAGTCAAAGCTATGGTTTTTCCAGTGGTCATGTACAGATGTGAGAGTTGGACCCTATGGAAGACTGAGTGCTGAAGAATTGATGCTTTCAAAATTTTGTTGATGGAGAAGACTCTTGAGAATGTTTTAGACTGCATGGAGATCAAACAGTTGAATTCTATAGGAAATAAACCATAAATATTTATTAGACTGCAGCCATGAAATTAAAAAAAAAAACAAAACCAAAAACGCTTGCTCCTTGGAAGAAAAGCTACAACCAACCTAGACAGCATATTAAAAAGCAGAGACATTACTTTGCCAGCAAAAGTCCTAGGCAAAGCTATGATTTTTCCAGTAGTCATATATGGACGTGAGAGTTGGACTATAAAGAAAGCTGAGCTCCAAAGAATTGATGCTTTTGAACTGTGGTGTTGGAGAAGACTCTTGAGAGTCCCTTGGACTGCAAGGAGATCCAACCAGTCCATCCTAAAAGAGATCAGTCCTGGGTGTTCATTGGAAGGATTGATGTTGAAGCTGAATTGATGTTGAAGCCCAATACTTTAGCCACGTGATGTGAAGAACTGACTCATTGGAAAAGACCCTGATGCTGGGAAAGATTGAAGGCAGGAGGAGAAGGGGTCAACAGAGGATGAGATGGTTGGATGGCATTGCTGACTCAATGGACACAAGTTTGGGTTAAACTCTGGGAGTTGATGATGGACAGGGAGGCCTGACGTGCTGCAGTCCATGGAGGTCACAAAGAGTCAGACATGATTGAGTGACTGAACTGAATTGAACTGATTCATTAGAACGACTGATGCTGAAGCTGAAACTCCAATGTTTCGGCCACCTGATGGGAAGAGCAAACTCACTAGAAAAAACCCTGGTGCTGGGAAAGGCTGAAGGCAGAAGAGGGTGGTAGAAGATGAGATGGTTAGGTAGTATCACCGACTCAATGACCATGAGTTTGAACAACCTCCTGGAGATAGTGGAGGACAGGGAAATCTGGCATGCTACAGCCCATGTGGTCACAAACAGTCGGACTCAACTTAGTGACTAAACAACAGCAACAACTACAGTGCTACCTGTATGGAGCTACTTAGCTAACAAATGCCTTTTTCTCCATATCTATCCCTAAGTCCCACCACATGCAGTTTGTTTTCAGCTTGCAAGAGCTGCAGTATACCTTCCTTAGGGATATATTCTCTCTCCATCCCTACATCATCATTTAGTTAGTGTTGATCACCTTGTCCTTCCACAGGGTATCACACTGGTCCGTTATAATACATTGATGACATTATGCTAATTGGACCTAGTGAGCAAGAAGTAGCATCTTCTCTGAAAGTGAAAGTGTTAGTCGCTCAGTTGTGCCTAACTCTTTTCAACCCCATGGACTGCAGCCCACCAGGCTCCTCTGTCCATGGGATTTTCCAGGTAAGGAAACTGGAGTGGGTTGCCATTTCCTTCTCCAACTTTTCCCAACTTACTGATAAGATATCTACATGCATGAGGTGGGAATAAATCCAACTAAAATTCAGGGCTCTTCTATCTTGGTGGAATAGCTAGGTGTCCAGTGTGGGGCATGTGGAGATATCCCTTTTAAGATAAGTGATAAGCTGTTGCGTCTGGCCACTACTACAACCACAAGAGAGAGACAACACCTAGTGGGCCACTTTGGATTTTGGAGGTAACGTTCTTCATTTGGTTGGTTATTCTAGACATTTCTGAGTGGCTCAGAAACTGCTAATTTTGAGTAGCACTCAGAACCAGAGAAGGCTTGGCAAGAGGTCCTTGCACATATGATTCAGCACACCTAGTACTGCTTGAAAGTGTCAGTTGGCACATGAGGCTGGTGTTTGGAGCCTTTGATAGGACAATACTGGGTTTTGGAATAAGGCCTTGCCATTTTTTCTAGATGACTACTCTTCTTTTGAGAAACAGCTTTTGGCCAGATACCAGACCTTAGTAGAGGCTGAATGCTTAGCAATGGGCTACCAGGTTACCATGTAACTTGAGCTGCCCATCATAAAATGGGTGATGTCTGACCCACCAAGCCAAAAATTTGCAGGTATGCAGCAGCACCCCATCATCCAAAGGAAGTTGTCCAAATTCTCATGGTCCCTACTTTTGTTACACTACCTTCTCTACCCCAGCTTGCACCTGTGGTCTTGTGCACTGTTCTCTATGATCGGTTGTCAGAGCAAGAAAAGACTTGGGCCTGGTTTATAGATGGTTCTGCATGATATACAGGCACCACCTACATGTGGACAGCTGCAGCACAAGAGCCTCTCTCTGGAGCATCTCTGAAGGAGATGGTGAAAGAAAATCCTCCCAGAACTTAAATGAATGCACCTGGCTGTTTGCTTGGGAGGAGAACTGGCTAGATGTGTGGTTATATACCAGTCCATGGGTCCTGGCCAATGGTTTAGCTGGATGATCAGGGACTTGGGAGGAATATGATTGGAAAATTGGCAACAAAGTAATTTGGGGAAGAGGTATGTGGATAGACCTCTCTGAATGGGCAAAACATGTGCAGATTTTTGTGTCCCATGTGACCATTCACCAAAGAGTAACTTCAGAGGAGGAGGACGTTAATAATCAAGTAGATAGAATGACCTGTTCTGTGGATTCCAATTGGCCTCTTTCCCCAGGCACAAAGTGTCTTGTTTGATGCAGGAAGTGTTCATGGTAGCAGGTTTGGAGGTGATATGTGCTTGGGTGCCCACTCATCAAGTCTAGCCCAGCTATGGTCACTGCTGAGTGCCCAGTCTGCCAGCAACAGAGACCAGTACTGACTCCCAACATGATACCAATCCCCTGACTGGTCAGCCAGCTCCCTGGTGGCAGGTTAGTGTTAGGACCCCTTCCCTTGTGGAAAAGGCGGTGAAGAGTTTTGTTCTTACTGCAATGGACACTCAGTGTGGCCACAGAATCTCCTCCTCTGCACACGAGGCTTCTGCCCAAACTGCCCTCTGTAGCCTCACAGAGCACCTTGTCTGGCTTCATGGCCTTCCAGGCAGCACTGTTCTGATGAAAGAAGTAGCTTCACAGCACAGGAAGTGCAGCAGTGGGTCCCTGCCCATGGAATTGACTGGTGTTACCCTCCAGCGTGAAGGAGTTGACTTGGTGGGTAGAAGGGTGGCAGGCCCTCTTGCAGGCTCAGTTGTTGTGTCAGCTGGGTGGTGGCACCTCTGAGGCAAGGCCAGGGTCTCTAGAAGGCTATGTACACAAGGCTGTGCACACAAGGCTGTATACACTCTGACTCAGCGTTCAGTGTATGGAGCTGTTTCTCTAGCAGCCATGATTCGCGAGTGTGGGCATCAGGGGCTGGAGATGGGGCAGCACCAGCCTCCATTACTGCCAGTAGCCCATGAGAAAAAGCGCTGTTTCCTGTCTCTGCAGCATTCTGCTCCACTGGCCTCGAGGTCTTAGTTGCGAGTGGAGGGTGCTTCCATGAGGAAACACCACAATAATTCCATTGAACTGGAAGTAAAAATTGTCACTCAACCTCTGGCCTTCTCATGCCTCTGAATCAACAGGCAAGGAACAGAGTTCCTGCACTGGCTGGGGTGATAGCTCCTGACCACCAATGGGAAATTGAACTGCTGCTCCACACTGAAGGTAAGGAAGATAATGTCTGGATTATGGGACATCCCCTAGGGTGTCTCTGAGTATCAGTTACCATGCCCTATAATAACCCAATTCAGGCAGGACTACCAATGGCCCATATCCTAGAGGAATGAAGTTATCCTACCAGCTAAAGAACCACAATCAGTTGAGGTGCTTGATGAGGGCAAATGGAATATGGAAGAGATAATGAAAGAAAGTAAACATGAATACCAGCAATGAACATATGACCAGTTACAGAAGCAAGGATTATAATTGTCACAAGTATTTCCTCCTCATTTTGTTATGAATATGTTTGTGTGTATATATAAGCATATATTCAGAAAATATCTTTATTTTTATTACTCTTCTATTGCTTTATTATGTAACCTGTATCATATAGAGGTTATTGAGTTTATATCATAGTATTTTAGTATCATTAACTTTCCATCATATTATTCAAGTTAAGGATACCAGGGGAAGAGTTAACATTACTTGAAGGCTTTACATCCTCTTCTAGGGAAAAGTGTGTTTTACTTTGCATTGCAAAATACTTATATCATGGAATAAGATGGAATTAAGATCTGTTGTTGTCTTTACTTGGAGATTAAGTATGATCTAAGGTAATTGTGTATAAGTGGGAGGAGGGTTCAGGATGGGGAACACGTGTACATCCATGGTAGATTCATGTTGATGTATGGCAAAACCAATACAATATTGTAAAGTAATTAACCTCCAATTAAAATAAATAAATTTATATTAAAAAAAGAAAATGTTTTTGTTGTATTTGAATGGCAAACTGAGTAAAGATTCGCCCTCACCAACATGGTGGGTGCCCAAATAGAATAAAAAGTCAAAAGAAGGGCCAATTTCCTTTCTTCTTGAGCAGGGACACCTGTATTTGCCTGTGTTNACTCACGCTCACTACTATAGCTGTCTCTTATACACATCTGCAAACTGAGTAAAGATTCGCCCTCACCAACATGGTGGGTGCCCAAATAGAATAAAAAGTCAAAAGAAGGGCCAATTTCCTTTCTTCTTGAGCAGGGACACCTGTATTTGCCTGTGTTTGTATGTTGGAGGTCATGGTTCTAGGGCCTTCAGCCTCTGACAGTTTTACCAGTCAGGACCTCCTACTTCAGTGAAGTGAAGTGAAAGTCACTCAGTCATGTCCAACTCTTTGAGACCCAGTGGACTATACAGTCCATGGAATTCTCCAGGCCAGACCACTGGAGTGGGTAGCCTTTCCCATCTCCAGGGGATCTTCCCAACCCAGGGATCAAACCCAGGTCTCTCACATTGCAGGAGGATTCTTTACCAGCTGAGCCACAGGAGAATTGTACTGTAAGACCTCGCGGCCTTTTCTCAGGATCTGTCGCTCCAAAGACCACAGTGACTCGAATTCGATGCAATAGGCAAGAGGATTTATTAGGCCGGCGCGCCGGGGTTCAGTCTCCTCGGGAGGAGTGAACCCCGAACACTGGTCGCGAAGGGTTTTTATACCGAAAAAATCACAGGCAGGTGGGAGTGGGGTTAGGATGTTGGGAACAATGTGCTAGAGGGCCATAGGCGGGTGCAGGTGGGGTGAGGACGTTTGATTGGTGGGATAGGTCTGCAGGTAATTAAGTCGAAGCGGCTGGCCGACCACCCTGCGGCGGTTGGCCAGTCCTTAGAAGAACAATTACCCAGAAAAGTCTGACAGAAAATACATCGTTGAGAGGGGGTCTTTTTGCAAGGCCAGGAAACTAGGTTATAGGTCATCAGTTAAGAACTAATAGAAA